>CM031236.1:326957708-327345208 GCA_018340775.1 Taxus wallichiana var. yunnanensis
AGTATCATCAACACCTTTCTTCAACTTGTATACCCACTTACAACCAACCGATTTCCTATTCTTAGGAAGTTCCACCAGATCCCATGTTTTTTTTTAATCAAAGCATCAATTTCCTCTTTCATGGCATGTTTCCATTTGTCACTATCTGAAACCTCTATTGCTTCTTTATAACAACTTGGTTCTCCTTCATTAGAAATTAAAGCAACAAAAGTGACAAAATCATCATACCTACTTGGAACTGATCTGATCCATGTAGACCTTCGTAGAGCTTGCTGTGGTATTTCCTCAATTTCCTGAGGTGTTTCAATCTGCTCATCCTCCTGAGTGATTTCCTCATGAATATCCTGCTCACAGACATCTTCATGATCTTCTCCCATGGATGAATGTATATCAAATTGAATTTGCTGTAACTGTGGTTTATTAATTTGTTTCATGGAATTCTTATCATCTGATTTTATGAGTGAAATTTCATCAAATATGACATCTCTGTTTATGATGATCTTATGGGCAAGTAGGATTCCATAATCTATACCCCTTTACACCATCACCATATCCAACAAAGACTAATTTCTGTGACTTAGGATCTAACTTTGAATGCTGACTCTTTGGAATAAGTGCATAGGCATCACAACCAAAAACTCTAAGACTAGAATAATTACATGGTTGGCCTATCCATACCTCTTCTAGAATCTTGCAGTCAATTGTTGTCGATGGTGATCGATTAACTAGGTAACAAGTTGTAAGCAAAGCTTCTCCCCACAATTCCTCTACTGAACTTTGCATTACTGAGCATGCTTCTTCCTCTCTCGAGAAGAGTCCTGTTCATGCGTTCAACAACACCATTCTGCTGTGGAGTGTAAATAGTGGTTCTATGCCTTTCGATCCCTTCATTCTTGCAATAGTTATCAAATTCCTTAGAAGTAAATTCTCCTCCATTATCTGTTCTAAGACATTTAATGGATTTTCCTGTGCCTTTTTCAACTAAAGCTCTAAACTATTTAAAAGTGTTAAATACATCAACTTTTCTCTTTAACAAATAGATCCATACTTTTCTTGAGTAATCATCTATAAAACTAACAAAATATGATGATCCTCCATACGAGAGTTTCAGAGATGGACCCCAAAGGTCTGAATGAATATAGTCAAGGATATCTTTACTTGTATGTTTTCTAGGTTTAAACTTTTGTCTAGCTTGTTTCCCATAAATACAATGCTCACAGAACTTCAAATCTATAGTTTTTAAACTAGGAAGTAGTTTACGATCAGCAAGTACCTTTATTCCTTTCTCGCTGATATGACCCAATCGTTGATGCCATAAGCGAGTGGATTCACCTGCATCCTCTGATGCGACTCCCGCTTGATCGATTTCTATCCTTCCTTCAAGTTTATATAGATTCCCGACTCTGTTAGCTTTCATAACAATCAAGATACCTTTTGATATCTTCAAAACTCCACCTTGAACTGAACCCTTATATCCACTAGAATCAAGAACTCCCAAAGATATCAGATTCTTTCTCAAGTCAGGCACATGTCTCACATCTTATCAGTGTTCTAACAATCCCATCATACATTTTAATTCGATACTCCCTATCCCAACAATTTTACATGTAACATCATTACCCATGTAAACTACCCCATCATCAATAGATTGATACGTAGAATACCAATTCCTATGCAGACACATGTGATGGGATGCCCCAGAATCAATTAACTAGTCATAATGGTACTGTGAGACAATAGACGTAGATAATACCTCATCAACCATACCTGAATCCTTCTCGGCTATGTTAGCCTCCTTTGTAGAGTCCTCCTCCTTAGATGCCTCTTTACATTTCCAGCAATCTTTCTTGAGGTGTCCTGATTTGTTATAGAACCAACACTTCAACTTGCTCTTTTTGCCCTTCGACTTGGATCTAGCTAGGCCCTTCGAATGTTGTCCCCTCTCAATAGTTCTGCCTCTGGCCATCATAACTTCTGATGTCAAAGTTTCCAGAGAAGATCTCTTTCGAGTTTCCTCAGATATCATAGCTCCAACAACAACATCAAAGCTAATAACCTCGTTAGAACTAAAACTAATAGAGGTTACGAAATGATCCCAAGATTTAGGCAGAGAACTTAATAATGTTACCGTCTTATCCTCATTCGAAATTTTGTCACCCGTGCTATCCAATTTACAAATAAGAGTATTAAAAGTATTTAAATGTTCCAAATTGTCATACCTTCCTTCATACACAAGGTATATAGTTGATGCTTCAGGAGGATTCTGTTCATTAAGAATTTAGTCATGTACAGGATTTCTAGTTTTGTCTAGAGTCCTATTGCTGTTGTTTCAGACACAATGTTGAATAATACATCGTCGGCCAAGCATAGGTGAATAACACTGAGAGCATGAGTTTCCATCTCATCCCACTCATCATCATCCATACTCGTGGGTTTCTTCGCTTTTCCTGCGAGTGCCTTCACAACTCCCTGCACACATAGTATATCCCGCATCTTGACCTTCCATAACTCAAAGTTATTTCTCCCGTCAAATTTCTCGATCTCGAATTTAGCACTGTGTCTTTGCCATCATGCTTCCACACCGATTGCTTCGCCCACGGGTCTAGTAAACAACGTAAGCAGCCCCTTCAACGCAACGAGCGAATGATTTCTCCTTCAAACTCGCCCCTCATGGCCTCCCTCCAACCTTGCTCTGATACCACTTGTAGAAACTTATACAGCCACGAAAAGATTATGCACAACAAAATATTAATGCGAGTAAATGAAATTCAATGGCCAAAAAGAGACACAAACCATAAACACATATATTTACGTGGTAAAACCCTCAAGAGGGAAACATCCACGGAGCAATGGTATCGATTCTCTTATTGTTCAAATCAGGAAATTACAATCAAGCACAGTTCTTCCTCTTACAACTCTCTTTTCTATATAGCCTCAATGGGCATACACGGATTTATAGTATTCACACAGAACTAAATTCATTAATGCATTCCTATCCATATTCTAACTAAATCTATCTTGTTACAACAATAAAGATCTCAATAATAGGATCTCAATCCAAAGAGGAATCGTTGTCATCTAATTTCATCGAAAGGAACATATCTGAAACATGGAAGACTTTTGGTGTTTTAGTTGCTCATGAGAGGTCAACTTAATTGGAGACTCCCCACATGGAAACTTCACAAGTGAACCCGTAAGCACATGTCAATCGTGGCACCGATCGTGCTCAGATCTTCTATAAGTAATCGCGTGGAGATGTGTGCAATTTAGAGGCCGAGATCAAGCCACAGAGAGCATCAAATTCTATTTTATGTTGCTTGAAAGTCTCCAAAACATCGATAACTTACAATTTGAGGACATAGTGCATCAAGGACTACTTGACCGGTTCTTGTTCACCGTATGGTGCTAGGAACAGAAGATTTGTGCCAAGGTCAAGGAAGGCGAGGATGTAGATGATGAACACGAGGTAGACTCTCCCTAAAAGCATCTCGGGCACCACGTCCGCACCAAAATTGCTTCTCTCTGATGCTCAACTCTTAAAAGGGCCAAATTATATTTCCTAGAAGATGAAAATGTGCACAAATCTCCACTTTGAGGAGCTCTGAGGAATTATCAATGGGAAGTTAGAGCATCCCACCAACGTAGGTGAGCAGACAAAGTATGAAAAGGCCAATGTAAAATACTTGTTGTTGATAAAACTCAACATACCCGAAAAGGTTCAACCACATGTACAAGATGAGACAAGAGTAAAGGTGGCTTGGGATGTTCTATCCACCATCTAAAAAGTGAAGAACTAGAAAAATATGCTCCCTCTCTAGTGAAATATTCATACGCTCAGTATGAAAGATGGCTAGAAGGTAAGATTAATTCTTGCGTTTTGTGGTAGAACTATGAGTAGAGCTTCAGAGCTTAGAGAGAAGGTGAATGACAAGCTATTAGTCTCTATCACATTGAGAGCTCTTCCTTCCAAGTTTAGGGATTTTTGATAACATTGAAAATCAAAAAACAAGTGGTGAGATTTGAAGAACCAGTGAATTTTATCCAAAGAGGAAGAAGCCTTCTGCATACAAGCAGGTGCATGAGGAGTTTGAAGACAATGTAATGATCTCGAGGCAACAACATAGTCACAAGTATCAAAAGGGAAAACACTATAAGAAGTCCTAGAAGCAACCACAATAATAGAAGTATGAGAAAGTGAGTCGATGGTGTCATATCTACACCACAAAAACACATGATACTGCTAGTTATTGGTATAATGGCCTCACACAAGGTAATTCTAGCAAGGAGAGAACATCTAGTCATAATGATTCTCAGCAATCTAGATGATATCCTCACAATAGGAAGCACAAAGGACATGTCACGACCTAACAAGATGATGAATCAAATGAGGAAGTATCAAAATCCACAAATTGCGGCACACACCATAATGTTGTTTTAGAGTCTCCCAAACTTCACAACCCTTTTAGGATGTTTGGTTGATTGAATTTGGAGCTAGCAAACATATGACACGTGATAGAAATATTTTTGATTAGTTGACTAATAAGCCCACTAGACATCGGGTTTGAATTGTAAAAAATAAGGAGTATGTTGCAGAAGGAATTAGAAATGTCACCATTCATCTTAGGATGAGAAAATGTACCTTGACAAAGGTGCTCTATATTTTAGGCTTGACCATAAATCTCATGTTCTGTCTCTCGATTTTGTATCAAAATCTCAAGGTGGAGTTCATGGTCAAAAAGGCTTCAAATCCTATTTGATTTTATGAGAAGGTACGATACTTTCTAGATATTTTTTAAGGATCATTTTTTGTAGTAGATGTAGTTCCATCCTTTGTAATTTCTTTATATGCCTCTATGAAAAGTCTAATACACTCGGCACTACCGATATGGGCACCTTTCTATCAGCTCTCTCTATGAAATCAGTTCTAAGGAAATGGTATGAGGACTTCCTCCACTCTCCCACTCCTTTCCTATTTGTTTTAGATGTCTAGCAGAAAACATCATCAAGATCCATTTGATCTAAGTTCCTTCCATGTCAGGAACCATCTTGAGGTCATACATACCAATCTATGTGGACCCTTTCCTGCTTCCTTTCAAGTATTTTATTACTTCCAATTGTTGATAGATGACTATTCTCGTAAGACACGTTCTTTGTAAGAAGAGTGAAGCATTTGCTAGTTTTTAGGGATTCTATTAGCAAGTTATTTAGCAAGATAGGAAACCCCTTCTTGTCCTCCACTCATATCTAGGAGGATTTCACGTCAAATAAATTCTTGGCATTCCTAAAGGATCATGAAATCACATAGCACTTGAATTCCCCGTACATCCTAGTAGAATGAAATTACAGAATGTCACAATTGGACCAGCATGGAGATGGCTCATTGCATGCTTTCCACTACCAAGTTGGAGAACAGATTTTGGGTAGAAGTAGTCTAGACAACTATATATCTTCTAAATCAGGAACCTACAAAGATATTATAGGACAAGACACTAGAAGAGGTATGGAGTAATCATAAGCCTTTGATCTCCCATCTTAGAGTGTTTGGTTATACAACATATATGCATGTCCCAACCAAGAAGAGGAAGAAGATTGATCCGAAAACACTCTAATGTATATTTTTGGGTACAATACTACCTCAAAGGCATATCGTCTCATGGATCTTGAGAAACATAAGATATATAAAAGTTGAGATGTGGTTTGTGATGAGTCATCATTTGAATCATTTCCACAAAAATAAGAGTTAGTACTAACCTCCTCTCATAGATTTCTCTCATAGTCAAATGATGAGCATGAATAATATTCACACAAGAAAGATGAGTTACAAGGAGAATTATTCATTGATCTTGGTCATTTGGAAAATAATTATTCACATCAACAATAACATCAACATCTAAAATGGGTCCAAAACACCATTAGGGACTCCCACCTGAACTCTCTCCCAAATGCTTCATCAGGAGTCAGAATGAGAAGACATGAGAGAAATGAGGTAAATATCACACCAATGAGTTCATTTGTTGACAAAATCCAACCTAATATAGTTCGAGAGGAACTCAGTAAACCACAATGGAAGAAGGCCATGTATGATGAATATGACTCCCTGATTCAAAATCAAACATGGGAAATTTTTGATCTTCCTACAAGAAAAGATCCATTGGCTGTAAATGGATTTTTAAAAGAAAATTCAAGGTATATGGATCTATCGAAGCGTGAATAGTTGTAAAAGGATATGTTTAGCAAGAAGTAATTGACTATGAGGATAAATTTGCATGCAATATGAAGTTCAAAACCATTAGAGATTCTTATGCATTGGTATCAAATAAAGGATGGAGACTTCAACATATGGATGTAAATAATGCTTTCTTGAATTGTGATCTGAAAAAGAGTTATACATGACCCATCCAGAAGGATTTTTGATGAGAAACATCCTAACAAGGTATGTCATCTAATTAAGTCTCTTTATGGACTTAAACAAGCACCCAAGGCATGGTACATTAAAATAGATGATAACCTATTGCAACATTAATTCATTTGTAGGACCTCATATTCAAATTTGTATATTAAGAAGATAGGAACAAAGATTTCCATTCTTTCTTTGTATGTGGATGATCTTGTGATCACAAGGAATTTAGATAATCTTGCCAAAGATGTTAAGAATGATATGAAGAAATCCTTTGACATGATAGATTTTGGGCTACTTCACTACTGTCTTGGTTTTGAGATATGGTAGAATAAACATCACATTTTTATCTTCCAGATGAAATATTAAAAGACAATCCTATAAAAGTATGGAATGTTTGATTGTAAAGGTTTGTGTCCACTCCAATGGAGAAAGGTTTTCTACTTTATAGATTCTAGGATTCAACTCAAGTAGATGTTACCCTCTACATGAATCTCAAAGTGGGACTCTCATTTACTTGACATATATTGGACAAGACCTATGCTTCGTTGTCATCTATATTTTCATATTCATCGCAGGCTCTAAAGAAATTTCATTGGGTTGCAGAAAATCATGTTTTTAGATATGTCTGAGGTACAATTGATTATGGTCTGGAATATAAAAAGAAATCCCTATTTTTCTTACAAGGATATATCGACTCAGACTCTACGACATTTTTTGATGACAAGAAATCAACTACATGATATGTTTTTCATCTCGAAATTGGACCTATCTCATGGATTAACAAGAAGTAAATAGTTGTTTCTCTTTCATCCAATGAGGCGTAATATCATGCTACATGAGGATTTATGTGCGAAGTGAGTTCTACATCACATTATGGTTGACATAGAAATTCCTAAAGAAAATCCACCTATAATTCATTATGACAATTAGGTGTATTAAAGCTTATGAAGAATCTAATTTTATATGAACGAAAAAGCACATCGATGTCTAATTTCGTTACATTCAAGAAAAAATATTTAACCACCACATCCAACTTCAAGATCGCCCAATAGATTGTCATGTATCATATGTAATTACCAAGTCTCTTGGAAAGGTCAAAATTAAACTGTTTCAAAGGTACATTTATAACAACATTGTAATAAGGGGGAATTTTAGTGTAATATATATTATTCTATTGTTTTACCCGTTGTTGGTTATGCAATTATACACTTGATGTTGGTTATGTAGTTATGTTGTTTTCGCTTGTAAACTACTTCCTCTTATTATATAAATCCATCTTCTATCATTGAATAATGAATACAAATTCTTTACTTGTCTTTACCTATTGTTAGATATTTTATTTTTATTTTTATGTGTTTGAGCCCCGAGTTATCATTTTTGTGAGCCCTTCCAAATAATCGACAAAATCCCTTATTGTTTTTTCACTCGAACAAACCCTTAAGAAATGACACAACCCTTTTCATTAATGAGAGAGTTGTCATATCTCAAATTTTTACATTATTGTTTTGGAGACTCTTTGATGATTAGGTGGCTGCTCCTCCATTGTTACAAAGACAATTTATATAATGCATCAAGTTTCTTTAGTTAGAATTATGACATATTTTTGGATTAAAATAGTTATTGTCATTGATTAAAATTGTAGTAGATGATGATTGATTTGTTAAGGCACTTCATCTTACCTTTATCATTAAATTATTAATGTAATAGACGTGACAAGCATGTATGCTTTGTAAGTTGTCCCATAAGCTATCAAGTGTTGTCCCACATGCATGTGTAGTAGTAATTTATAGAATAGAAACAAGATATTAAGGAGTGATTGTTTGTATATTCGAATTATAGTGAATAGGTTGTTTACATTAGTTTAGACTATTTGGTGTAACCGTTTATTGCACTCAAAGTATTACAAAGATTTTAGAGAGTTGGTAAATTGGTTACAACCATTCCCGTAAGGTTATTTACCATTCTAGTAAATTGCTTTGTATATAGATGCGTTGATAATGAACATCATTCTTATCCCTGCAAGAGTGCTTAGGCCAAGAAATGTATCCACAAATATGATTGTATTTATATTTCTCAAATGAGGTTCCTCACTCGAATTGGTCTACGATATAAAAGTTATTGAAATTATTTTCAATAGTTTATTTCACTGTTATAATATTTTCTAGTTTGCAAATCTATGAAGATGGATCCCCACATCTCGGTATAAGAAATATCTTAGCCTTCGGTTAGATTTTGGAAATTTTCTTTTCACCAGTCTTCACAGAGCTATACCATTTCTATAAATATTTTCTTTCAATTTGTTTTCTACATATTTATTGCAGGTTCAGATAAGGGTAAATAATCATCTGCATAACTGTGGGAATTACTTGGGAATAATACCTAAAATAAATTGTGAGGATTACCACAAAAACCTTGAAGTAGCTACCCCATTGAGAGGAATTTCCATTAAAAAGCACATGCACTCATCCCGATTGACTAGTTTCCACCCGTGAGATAAACCAAAAGTTTTCCATGATAATGGACCTATCTTAATTGATTAAGGGGTAAAGTCCAACACCATAATTTTTCTAGTAATTGGTACTCATTCAAACATTGGTAGAGATAATCCTTCAAACCCTTAGGCAACCTAACTAATTTAGGCCATATCTAACATAACAATTCAACGACCAAACAACAAAGCAAATCCACAATTGAGAATTGTTGGTAAGCACACAATTCCGTGAAGGTTATTGGTAGAAACTATAAATCCATCGTCAGAATTCCCAAAAAGGTTTTTTTTTAGTTTTTCGACATATTTTTTATTTTATAGTTCCAGTTACTCTAATAAATTCCTATAACACCGAAATTCCATTATGCACATTTCTTTCCTTAAGGGTCCATATCTAAATTCCCCTTTCATTAGCTTGAAATCTCATTTCTTATGTTTCCAAGTTTTACCATAAATTCTTTAGTTTTTTTCTAATTTCTTCAAAACAATTTTGCACTATTCCTTCACATTTTTCTGCTCCTTTTTTTCTCTTGGAAAATTTTCTCGATTTTCCATTACGATTCTAAATTTTCCCTACATTTGTCAATCATAACAAGGAATTTCCCAAAAATTAGTAAAATTCCATTTACCCCTTCCTATTGAGCTCACATTCAAATTTTTCATATTGATTGTGTCTTAAAACACATTTTTCTATCCATTGCAAAAAGTCTGGTTATGGATGTCACTTGTGTAGGCAAAAACATGGAGGTAGAAATCATCGCCTTAAAGATAACCATGTTTGTGCTCACACACATGATGTAAGGACCGAATCAGCAAAATTACATCCTCACTAAGAAAATCCATACTGAGTCCACTTAAGAAAATAGTTTCTCTACATCAAATGTGACATGCAGCCCCAAGCTATATTTTCCTCGCTTTAATGCGAAAAATCAAACTGGATGGATATACAAGGTACTATAATTCTTCGGTCTTTGTAATACCTATTGTGTGAAGAAGGTCCCCATTTCTTCTTTTCACTTGGAATAAGAGGCCTTACAATGGTATCATTGGTATTTAAAAAATCATGATGAATCAGATTGGTCGCAATTCAAATCTCTCATTCTAGAGTGGTTTTTACCTAGTGCTTATGATGAATTCATGGGCCCACTCACTAAAGTATAAATAATAGGATAATTCTCGTGACTACTAGATGGAATTTTAGAGATTGGAAAATCACACTAAAGGCTTGTCATAAGATTTTTGTAAGAGTTGTTTCAATAGTGGCCTCAAAGAGGTAATACACTCCAAAGTCAAAATTTTTAAACCCAATTCCATGATGGAAGTAGTGGGATTGGCCAAATTGGCAGAGGAAAAAATCACAACACATTGATCTGACCTTCTAGTTTCCCTTCATTTATAAATCTAGTCACTCAGGTGTTCTCCCATGATGCCTCCCCCAAAGTCATCTTTAATCAAACATCTTACTGAAGTAGAAATGTAGGAGTGTAGAGAGAAAGGCCTATGCTATAATTGTGATGATAAATTCACTAGAGGGCATCGATGCGTGGAATAAAAATTATACCTCTTGGATGTTGAATCACCTCCTAAATCAAACAACTATGAAGATGCCCAAGAATTCCAAGAAGAAGATTCACCATTGGATGAAACCCCTCCTCAAGATTCTCAACCAAAGATCTCACTTCACGCCTTGGCAGGAGTCACCACCCCTCAAAACACGGGGGTAAAACGTATTTCAAAAATATTCCTCTAACCATCTTAATTGATTCGTAAAGCACATATAACTTTATTGATCCAAGGCTGGCCAAACAAGCATACCGCTTTTTTACCCTTGTTATAGATTTAAAGTTACGATTGTTAATGGTTCTACATTTCATTATAAGGGAAAGTGTCACAATGTTCATATTTTGATGAAATATTATTATCCTCACTCCAAATGTTTTTCCTACCCCCTGGGTGAATGTGATGTTGTTTTGGGAGCTCAATGGTTGCAAACACTTGGACCCATCCTATGGGATTTCTCTCGAACTGTGGATGCAATTTCTCGATAATGTGAGAAAATATTAGTTCCCATCATATGGAAAATCTTATGAAGAAAGGATCACATGGGTTCATTTCTCATTTGTTTTCTATCTTGCTAAATACACCTACTTCTTCCAAAGACCCATGTAGATTTACTAGCCATGTTGGAAAACATGCTCCTATCTTTTCCAAGCCTAATGGATTTCCACCTTCACACCCAAAAGATCATCATATTCAGCTCCTCCCAAAATTTGAATCTACAGTATCCTTTTTAAATAGAAAGAAATTAAAAATCTTGTTCGGGAAGTTCTCAAGGTGAGATTCATTCTCCTCGTACCATCTTATATTCCTCCTTGGTTTTACTCATCCAAAAAAAGGATGGATTATGAAATCTTTCATTTATTTCGAGATAACTCAACAAGATCACTATAAAGGTAAAGTTCCCTATTCTAGTGATAAATGAACTTTATGGCCCTAAATTTTTCTCCAAATTAGATCTTTTCTGCTACCATCAAATTTTATTTCATGAGGAAAATATTACAAATATATTCTTTCACACGCATGATGGTAATTATGAGTCTTTATTTATGCCCTTTGGGCTTACCAATTCCCCATCGAAATTCCAAGGATTGATGAATAATATTTTTGTTCCTTCCTTCATTGTTTAAACTTGGTATTCTTTGATGACATCTTGATCTATATTCAAACTTGAGCCATTCATATACAACATATTAATAGGGTATTACAACTTCTTGTAGAAAATTAGTTATGCGCCAAACAATCCAAGTGATCCTTTGGCCAAACTAAAGTTGAGTATTTAGGACATATTATCTTTGCGAACGGTGTCAACATGGACCTAAATAAAATTAGTGCCATTCAAAATTTTCCACTACCCAAAACACTTCGAAGCCTTCATGGATTCTTAAGTCTCCTAGATACTATAGATTTTTTTTTCGATATTATGGTGAAATCATAGCCCCATTGACATCCATGTTGAAAAAGGATGATTTTTCATGGAATGAGGAAACTAAAGAGGAATTTAAGGCCTTAAAAAAAGCTATGTGTAGTACATCTGTATTATCCATGCCGGATTTCACCAAGAGTTTCATCATCGAAAGTGATGCTTGTGGAAATGTCCTTGGTGCTGTTTTCCTCCAGGAAGATCATCCACTTGCCTTCACTAGAAAAGCTCTCTTGAGAAGGAATTTCATTTTGTCTACATATGAGAAGGAAATGATGAAAATTTATATGCAAAGACAAAAATGACGACCATACTTCTTAGTTAGGCATTTTTCCATCAAGACAGATCGTCATAGTTTGAAGTACATCCTTGAACAATGAGTCTCATCTCCTACTCAACAAAAGTGGGTCTCCAAGCGTATGGGGTATGGCTATGAGATCGCCTGTAAGAAAGGAAAAGATAATGTGGTTGTTGATGCTCTATCTCACACTTCAAGGATCAAGTTTCCATATGCACAATATATGTTCCCATACCAAAATAGCCTCCATAACTCCAACAAGAGTGAAACAAAGATCCAACCCGTAAAATCTCATCCATCAATTGGCATCTATTGGTGTATGTGACTTACATCGCGATCACTCATCATATTTTCCACCTCACATGGCGAGTCATCTCGCTTAGTAAGATCATAGGTCATTAGGGTTTCATGTGTCCATGTGTCATGCATAGGAGTTACACAACACTCCTATATATGTACCTTTTCTATTTGAGCTATGAGAATGATTAGATGTATTCGTTCATGCTTGACTTTCTCTCGTGTTTGATTTACTCTTGCCGATTACTTGGAGAATTCACGTCACCATTGGAGTGCAACCTCTTCAATGTGCATGAGCTTCCATCTTGTTCCTCATAGAACAATCCAATATGGTAACATAGTGGTTTTTCAAGAACGTGTACTTGTTTATTCTAGTTGTTGATTACTTTTGGTTTTGTGATTTGTGCCTCTTGTGTAAGTTTTCATTCATTATTTGGAATATTGTTAACAGGTTTAACAATATCAGTTTTTAGATTTTGTGGTTTTTTGGTTGTGCATGTGCAGTTTAAGGGTTTTTTGCTCCTGATCTAGTTAATTGCCATTAACTTTGAGGAAAAGTTTTTTTGGAGGTTGGTACATTTCTTGTTTTATTAGTTTATTAATTTTCATTAGAAGTATAAATTTTTAGTGAAAAATTTTTTGCTTGAAACCCTCCCTTCATCCTTCATTGCTGGTTTTGCCTCTATTTTACCGCTGCTCCTCTTTTCTTCCCCCTCAGCTCTACCGAGTTCTTTCCTAGCTCGGAGAGACCTGCACTGAGTTGGTATTTTCTCAACACGGTGAGTTGAGTTGAATCGAGTTTGTTAGCGTCGAGTTGAAGTTTGCTGTATTTACTCTGCTAACAGTTTGTTTGTGTTGTTATGCCTTGTATTCAAGCTGTTTGGGTTACCTTGGCAAGTTTTCTTTGCTATTTGCATGCAATATTCTCTGTAGAGTCGAGTTTGTATTTTGCATTGGTTGAGCCCGCATTTTGCATTTTGTTTTCCTCGAGTCAACCTGTGTGTCTTTGACAGGCGAGTTGAAGCTTGGTGTGTTTGCTCTGCGTTGGATGTTTTGCATTGTAAATCCTTTGACCTGCATGTCGGGAAAACGTTTTTCATCTCCTCGGCCTTGTAGTTTTTTCCCTTGGCCTTGGTTTGTTTATCATCCTTCCTTGATACGAACCTGCTTTCTTCACGCGAACCTGTGGCTTCTATTCTATGCGTCCTTGGGCATTGCCCTACCTGCTCTACCCTTTTCATTTAGCTTCCACCCGACCCGCTCTGCTTCGAGTACCCCACTGTTGACTCGCCCATGACTCACTCGCTTTGGGTGATCTACCGACCCATTGCATTGCCCCTGGTCTTCATTATTTGCCCTGAGCTTTACATCGAGCCATTATCGTTCCTTCCTTGCAAACTCGTTCCCTCCTCTGTGCTTGCAGACTGAACCCTAAAACTCCGTTTTAAACTCATTTGTCCGCCTTCGTTTAAACAAACATTATTTAAATCAATTTTCCCTCTTTTTAATTTTAAACTTAGTTTTATTTAATTTAAAAGTGGTGGCTATTTGATTAAAAGGTAGTCCGTTTGTTTATTAAGCCATGGTTTTGTATTTAAGATAAGTGTCTTGTTTAATTAAAGGGTGGTAATTTTATTAGGGTTGCCTTATTAAATATTTAAAGGTTCGAATTAATAAATTAGGATCTAAGATTTTCTTAAGAGGTGTTTAACGTTATTTAAGAACCTTAATTAAATTAACTTATCTCTTTATTTAAATTTTTTTTTTTAATTATCATTTTTAGCATTTTTATCGCATTTCCCCCTTTTTTGATCTTTAAAATTAAACTAATTCAAAAAATTCAAAATGTAATTTCTAGCATTATTAGACGATGTTTTGCTACTAATCATTTCGGGAGTATGTAACACCCATCCTAGCACTTTTTCTCCTTCTAGGAGCATTTTCGGCTCTGGACTTGTCTTGAGACTTTTTATGCATGATAATTTCCTTGTTATTTCTTGTGGACTATTGAGTGTGTCCACCATAATCTTACAACGATGGGGTTTATACTGTGACTTTAGATGTTTTTTCTCGCACTAAAACTTATTTTTTCCCCTTGTTCCTTGTTTACACCCTTTTGTGCTTGCTTACATGTTGTTCCTTTGCTTCCAAATGAGACTTCTTATGGCCTCCACTCTTGGGAGATTAGCCTCCCACTCGAAAGGAAAGTGTTCACTCTCTCACCTCACATGAACTCACCTTATTGTAATCAACGCACTATTTATAAAGTGTCGTAAATAGGGGTTATCACTATTCTTTGGTGTTGTATTGCATGCGCACACATTCTCGCTAGTTCCAAGGTATCGCAACCTGTGTGTATTATCGCACCCTTTTTTCTCGCATTTCACATTTCTTAATTTTTTTGCGCAGATGCACCATGGAGATCTCTTTTCCCAACCGCACTTCATAAGGCCATTTCGCATTACAACCTCCTCCTCTTCTTCATGGTAGGGCTAACTATGTACCGTGGCATTCAAACATAGAATGCTTTCTTATTCATGATGACCTTTATCTCTACTTGTATGGATGAGTACCGCTCTAAAGTGATATTGATCAACTTGAATATTGGATCGATACTTGTATCATGGTCATTGGACATTTGTTGATGTACATTTCCAAGCCTATCCACCATCATGTGCCACACACAGAGTCTCCTCGCACTATTTGGAGAATTATTTAGTCCTTGTTTGGAGACCCTTTAGAGATTATCACCGATGTTTATCCTCGATACCGTTGTCTCCTCTTATTCCTCATGTGAGGATAGTTTTGTTGACACAAATTTTTTTGTTCCTATCTCTGATGACGAGGACCATTATTCTAGTTCTAATCTTAGAGTATAGATGAGGACTTCTCTCCTCCTTCTCTTGGCCATCTTTTAGAGAATGTTGGAGCCCCTCCCCTCCCATTACAAATCAGGAAGTATTATTCCCAACCTCATACTTATATTGCTTCTTCCTCCTTTCCACTTCTAATGTGTGAGGCCCTTTCCACTCCTCCTCCTTCATGCATTGATGATTCATACCTGTTAGACATTTCTCTTCTGTTTGTCAAGCCACCCTCTTGGGATGAGTATCTATCATACCTTAGTCATCTCTTCATAGTTCCTACTTGTGTTACCATACATGGATTTTCTTATCCTTCTACAAGTTTTTTTAAGGAGTCAATCTCCTTTATTGGGAGTTACCCCTTTAGGACTCTTATCAATTCCACTTTTCAAATACCATCATTGATCCACCTCTTCTTATGGATCCTCTTTCTACTATTATGGGGGTTGTTGTTGTGCCTTCACTTCATATGGACATTATTTTGGTGAATGATCCATACCCATACTCTGAAAATTCTACTTCAGTGGCATTACCTTCTATTCTCGAGAACCTTCTTACAAGACCTATGTCATGTTTTATTTGTCGACCAACTTTAGAGTTCTTCATACTACCGCCTCCGTGTTCCTTCGTGTAATGGGAAAATTTTTAGTACACCATTTATGTTCTTCCTAAGGGAAGAAACATTGTTCGATGCGGATGTACCTTATTCAGTCTACATGTGGAAGACCACATCATCAAAACTCTTCTTAGAGACTTAATAGTGTTTCAAACTTCGATCAGTTTTGTAGTGCCCCATATTTTGGCACTCGATTCCAAACTCAAACACCTAAAAATCGGGTAATATTTTTTTAATATTTATTATAATTTATTCTTTCCCAAACCGTGTTTGGCTATAACCATATAGTGTACTAATACTATTATGCTTTCCATTATGTTTTCCGGGTGACATACCCTTGTCTAACTAAAATTAAATTAAATTAATTTAGGAAAAAGGAATTCATTAAGCCACCTGTGCCTTACCCATGCTAAATGTTTATTTAATAATTTAATTACAAAATTTACACTTTAACAATCTTAATCTACCATATCCCTTAATTAAAACGAAGGAACCTTCACTAATTTTTTTCTTATTTATTTCATTTAATAAATGCCACATTTTAAGATCGAGCCCACCACGGTCAATTAGGAAAGTCCCCTAGGTCATATTGTTTTCAACTTGATAGCTTATTTCCCAAAAAAGTTAATTTACACCCCTAACTCCCCATGGTTCCTAGTTAAATCCCCTAATTCCCCTTTTAAATTTAATTTACCCAATACCCATACAATGTCAATCCCACCCGCTTTAAAGTTGTAGGATTTAATCTAGGGCCCTTGATTCTTTTATTTTCAACCCTAGATTTTAAGGATATCCCACAACCCTAATCCTCATCTTTATGTCTCTCCTTTTTACTTTTGTTTTGATTATTCTCTCCTCATTTTCACAGTTAAACTAGGGAGGAGGAAGAAGGCCATGGAGGCCATTTGGGAGCTTCATTTCCTTAGTGGACAAATTTTCATGGAGGGGTTTTAAGCTCCCTTTTTTTTCTTTTATTTCCATTAACTAAGGTTTCAATTTTAATTGTCTTTTATGTTATCAATATGTATTCGGTTACACGTCATAGTATGGGCACGACCTATGTGTTAGCATAATAATTAGTACTACATTATTCATTCTTGTCAAGCGGTTATATTTCATAACTGTCTTATTCCACCTCTATTGTATTTATCCCCTCTCTCTTCGATGAATGAGCATCAGTGTGGAATATTATGTTATTGTTTTATGTTTGTATCTGTCGTTCATAATGTGAAGGAGTTCATTTGTTTTATTGGCTAGTGTTTCCAAAGTTTATCCTCCTCCTAGAGAAAACATTGGTATCAGAGCAATGGGGGAGGCGGCTATCAGCAGGAGAAGCGTGACTGCATCTGAGGTGATCTGGTGTAGCAGAAAACTAGCGTAGTGGTGTGGTGCTTGTTTTTTGTTACCGGTTTGGTTACAGACTGAGACACCAAGCCGCAATCTACTTTTGTCTTCCTTCTCCTGAGTCTGCAGCGCCAGGAAATTTTTAACGATGTCCCATCAGTAAAGTCTATTTTATTTATTTATTTGTGTATCCTATTTCCATGTCTCACCACGTGAAGGAAAAGGAGAAACGAGTTGGAGAAGTTAGTTATACGTTTTGGCATTTGGATAGAACAAAATCATGTGAATTCGAGTTGGATCTCATACCTGACGCTATATCCATCTTGGCAGCAACAAACAAGAAAGGATTATCTAAATGTGGAACGTCGCTGAGGCTGATCATTTCTTCCAATGAATCTGCAGAGGAATGTGGAGAAAATGATTGCATAACTGATTATCCTTCTCTCCTCATAAAATTTGAGGTTTTGGCTTTATTTAAAAATGATAAGAGGATAAGGGGAGGCTCGTCGAAAAGAATGTTGTGAAAGATAAGACCATGCCTTTTCCAATAGAAAAGGGTGTCAAGAAAGTAGACAATGGAGAAGTGTGGAACATATGACAGAGAGTCCTGACTGGTAATTTACTTCCTACTTCACCATTTTTTCATTTCTTTAGTAGTTATTATGGACATTCACTTGGAAAAATACTCGGGGTTAAAATTTCATACATGGAAGGTGAAGATCCAAATGTAACTTATGCATAAAAACTTATGGGGTATAGTAGATGGGAAAGAGAAAACGCCCATAGACGCCGCCAAATTAGCAAAATGGAAGTGCAGAGATGATAAAGAAAAATCCATTATTGGCCTTTCTCTCTCTAATTCTGAACTCCATCATGTTGATCTCAATAAATCTTCCAAGGACATGTGGGATAATTTAAATCAATTATTTGGAGCGAAAGCAATGAACACGAAGTTTTCCCTAAAACTTCAGTTATATAGATTCAAAATGGAAGAAAGCATTTCTATGTCTAGCCACATTAATAATCTTCGGTCTCTGCTCTGACAACTAGCAGAAGTCAAAGCTGTGATAGAAGATGAGGATGCCAAAGCTATCCTATTAAATAGTATATCTTCCAAATACAACAATGTTGTTTTTACTCTCAGTCAAATTTAGTCTAAATCTTTAGATGACATGATCGTGACTCTTCTCGCAGAGGAAAAACACATAACTGACGATGCTGCAGAAGGTGATACTCAACAAGTAAGTGCACTTTATTCCACAAATAGAAAATTTCACAGGAGATCAGATAAAAATAAACAAGGGCCTAAACAAGAGATTGAATGCCACTATTGTTAGAAGAAAGGTCATACAATGTGGAACTGTCATAGTGAGCAAGAGATGTTCTACAAGGAAATATAAAACACAATGGAGCTAATACTACTCATATAGAAGATCCACAAGATTCTGATGAGAGTGAGGAAGCTGTTGATGAGATTGGCTTCACATCATCTCTAGTATTGTAAGCAACAAAACACAGAGGATGGAGGAAAATGGAGGCTGGAGGAAATCCAATGACCTCTTGCAAGCCACAAGCGACGAGGCCGCTGACAGATATTGTGGTGAATAAGGTATTGAGGACCAAATTCCTCAATTTTGGTTTGTTTATTTCAGTTTTGTGTTGGTTGTTCTGTTGTTTTTCAATAAAGTGCAGATGTTGCATAGTTTCCTGTTTGGGACCTCCTAAATTGAAAAGCATTGTGGGGAACAAAAACACTGAAAGTAGTGCATGGTACTCACACTAGGTTTGTGGTAAACCTGTAAAACCACCAAGGTAAAATCCTCTTGGTTTGTGGTAAACCTATAAAACCATCGAGGTATCATCCTCTTGGTTCGTGGTAATCCTGTAAAACCACCGAGGTGAACAATGTAAAGTGCTCCTGTCCCTTTAGGTTTATGGTCAACCTTAGAAAAACCATGTGTATCGAGACCATGTAGGCACATGCTCGTGTGAAGACCCTCTTTACAGTGTTCTCATTAAGGGGGGGACATCCTATTATCAGAAATGTATATTTGTACGAACAATGTAATAAGGGGGGAATGTTAGCATAATAATTAGTATTACATTATTCAGTTGCTGAAGCGGTTATATTTCATAACTATCTTCTTCCACCTCTATTGTATTTATCCCCTCTCTCTTTGATGAATGAGTATCAGTGTGGAATATTATGTTATTGTTTTATGTTTGTATCTACCATTCATAATGTGAAGGAGTTCATTTGTTTTATTGGCTGGTGTTTCCAAAGTTTATCCTCCTCCTGGAGAAAACACTATTCAAGGTTGAATAGTGGGTGGCATGGCCGTGACAATGAGTTAAAGTGAGGGGAGGGGTGGTGTGGCCACAACCACACCACGGCCATGGCTCCAAAGCAGGAAGGGTGGGGCAACATGGCCGTTTCCCCCAAGGTATGTTTTGTTTACTATTTCACCACTATAAAAAATACGCCATAGTTGATTCCTTCGCAATATCTATTTATATAATATAAAACTATTAAATATATATATATATATATATATATATATATATTGACATTCCTTAAATCTGATTATAAATATTTAACAAATATAATAAGGATGGAAATCATCATGAAAAATAATCTTATTAAAACTCCTTTCTTATTTTCTTTTAAGAAAACAACTCTTAAAAATAGAACAATGGTGTAATAATTTAAAGAGTAAAAGATAAATTAAGATCATTCACACTTTTGGGCACAAAATGTAAGAGATTTAAACTAAGAGAAATTTTCAACAATAATCTTTATTGATTCTTTCATGTCACTAAATTATTTTAAAATATAAAGGAGAGATTTAGCTAAATCTACAACATGCTTACTATATTCCCATTCTAAAAGTATATCAAAATGAGAATAAAAATGTTACAAAATCATCTTCTCTTTCTTTTGTTATTACAAGCTAAAATATCCATAACACTTTAAATTTCAACACTAAGATTTTCTTAGAAATGCAACAAAACAATATTCTTTCTTTATTTCCACAACTCAATACAAGTAGCAAATCATTTGATAAAACAATGAACTAATAAGTGAGAACTTTTTCTCTCAATACAATAAGAAAATAAAATAGAATAAGGGTAACCAATTTATTATACTCAACTTACATCCATTCCTTTAAATCTTCATTACAATACAAATGAAAAATAAACCTCCCAATCCCATAATCCAAGCCTTACAATATTATTTTCAATAGATGAAAGCATACCCAAAATATTCCATTAAACAAGGTTTACAAAACATGCAACAAACGCAAGGATAGGTGTCTATCATTTCATGTAGAAACAAGTTTACAATATGCCAATCCTTCTTCACCAAGAGAGGATAAAATGACACAACATTTCAAGCACAAGGATCCAAGCTTCATCCCAAAATAGGAGAAGACTTAAAAATAATTACAACATCATTACAAAAGCATAATAAAATAAAAGAGGACAAGCCTCCCAAAAATGGGGAACACCATGCCAAATTTTCCAATTTTTTCTTCCAAGATCCAAGTATCTTTTCCCATTTTTTCTCACCATAAGAGAGTCTTCAATGCACAAGAGAAACGGGGGTCCGGTGTCCTCCCAACCAAATTGCATCATCACATGCCATTTACATCAAATGGAGGACATCTTAGCCTCCATCCAAGCCCATGGGAGAGAGAGAATTCATACCCCAATTTTGCACAAGTAAAGTGATACAAAGGTTAACAATCACACACACAGACACACTAAATTTCAACACACAAAACCCAAATAAACAACTAAATCACAAGAGGAGAACTCCATGTTTTTCTCAAAGGGGAAGAGTGGCAAGGAGCCCATAATAATCCATAATGTGAACCAACCATAGGAACACTATAATAATCTCCAAAATACCCTCCTTATCTCTCCATTCAAAAATACCCTCCTTATCACTCCATCCCAAACACCAAGCCTCCTCCTTGGGAGTATTTTCAAACCAAGCATGGTTTCCTAGCCAAGGATGGAGAAGGAGGTTCAAACCATATGAAAAATCCTTCTACCACATCAAACCATATGAGGGGAGGAATAAAAATAAAGACCATCATGGATTTTCCATTAATCCATGTGGTGTAAAAGGGGCTTCCTCCCTCTTCCCTATATAATTCAAAAATCCACCACAAAATAGGATGGATGGAGAAAATGAAAGGAAAAAAATGACACAATAAAACCAAAAAAAAATGCAACATACAAGATTCAAACAACCATTATTTATTTTCCACATTATACTATATAAACAAAAAAAAGGTATGAAATCCTACCTCAAAATAAGCAAACCAAATTCAAGCACAACAAGCTCTCCCAAGCTCCAAGCTCTCTCCAAATCCCAATAGTGAAAAATGAGAAGCAAAAGTCCCAACCCCTCTCCATGAGGAAGTATGAAAAGAATAACAAGTCACCAATTGTCCTAAATGATAGGGTGACATGTGTCACCCATATCATTCTCCAACAAAAGATTCCCAAAATCACAAAGAGCATAAAACAAACACATTTAGGAGGTAATCTCCCAAATTCCCTAAAATGCCAATAATCCAACACACTTCAACTTTTAAGAAATCAAAAAAATCAACCACACTTACAAGATGGTGACATGAGAGGGGTCAAATGGGAGGGAAAATCCCATTTTACCTTTAAAATATATCCCCCTACCCATAGGTAGGGTCCAAGGGGTCCATTTCCATGTAAGGGAGACCCCCAAAGTGAAAAGAGGTCCTTAAAAATACCACATTTAGCCCAAATTCGATATTGGGTAAAGTGGCTCAAAAGAAGAGGTGGTGGGGCCCACCAAATGATAATTAGGTGGTCCCAAACCACTAACAACAAGATTAATTAACATAAAACATCTCTAATGGATGTAGGGACCATTAGGTCCCTAAACTAGCTTATCAAAAGGTTTAAACAAATTCAAATTAACATATATACATTAGGAACCACCAATGGTGTCCATTTGAATAAGCCACATACACACAAGGCTACACAAAGATCATACATAGCTAAATGAATTTTACTAATTAGCCACTTGTGCAACTTGAGGTGTAACTCTAAAACCCACGTTCTCCTTTGTGCCCTATAATCTACACACTCAATTCACACATTAAACATACCTACTCGATACAATATATTAAATAAATAATATCAATAAGTCAATCATGGATAATCATTCTAACTATACAACAATCAATGTTAGTATGGAATGGATAAGCAATAACAACATACATCCATAGTAACTCAAGCTATGAGATCCATCTAAGAACTTGCATGATAACATTAAATTTAACATTATAAACCAATGATATCAAGGTATACGACAAAATCATACATCCATCCATCATATATGAAATAAAACCAATTGTATCACAACATCTAGATATCCAAAACCATATAATGTAAGAAACTAATATAATGATCATAATGTTATCTTGGCGCTACGCGCCCTAATCATAAGATGTGTCGCTAAATGATCCATAATGAAACCACATATTATCCAAATAGTACTAAAATACATGTCCATAATCTAAAGAAAAGAAAATATTTAACAAATGAACTAATGCAAGAAGAGGTGGTCACTACATCTCTCTCTCCTAAAATTATACTTCCTCCTGGAAGTAATTGGAAGAGATAAGGATATCGAGTCTTGAATGGTATAAAATCCTCCCAAATAGCTTCTATCTCATCATAACAGTCCCACTATACTCTAACTTGGTCCAAGTCTCATCCTCGAAGGGCCAATCTCTCGCACTCTAGGATGTGCATGGGCTCTAGTCTCCACTGTCCTTCATCCTCCACATGTAATGCTGACCAATCCAATACATGAGAAATATAAGGTACATATCTACATAAAATTGAAACATGAAACACATCTTCGGCTTGTGCTAGGCATGGCATCAAAGATAAGATGTTCGGGCAACTCGACGCATACGACCTCCAAGATCTTAAATGGCCCAAAAACAAGGCAAAATATTAGAACCCTTTCTATAATGGATTAGGATCTTATGTGGCTGAAATCTCAAGAATTTTTTTCATCCACTACAAAGTGACATTCAGTCCTCTTGGTGTCCGCATACACCTTCCAAAGTGTGCTCTAGCCATGCAAGGCACCGCCTAATCAAAATAACCTATTGTTCCAAGTATTGAAGGTAAGTGGCCCCAGCACAACCCTGTCGTCTAACCTATACCAACTCAAAGGTGCCCTACAAGGTTGCTATATAAATCCCGATAAGGAGCCATACCAATAGAATTGTGATAACTGTTGTTGTAGTAAAAATAGACAAGGTGCAAGTAATCCTCCCAATTTTTCTACAGAGGCATCACGTACATACATAACATATCCTCAAGTACCGATTAACCATCTTTGTCTTCCCATCTCAGTCTCGGGTGATATGTTGACATGACATTGATCTAAGTTCCTAGAGCGGCTTAAAAGGAAGGCCAAAAGTCTCAAGTGTAAATGGTGTCCCTGTCATTAATAATGGTCTTTAATCTTGTGCAACTTCTGACAATATTTGCTATAAATACTTTGGCAATGGTGGTCCCGCATTATAGGTGACCTTAGTTAGTGAAAAGTGCGTAACCTTAGTCAAATTTTCCTAAGTGGCCACGATGGCATCATGATGATAAGAAGACATAGGGAGACCGAAAATGAAATCCATGGAGATGACATCCCATTTCCACTCGAGAATGTCATGAGGATATAAAATTATTATGGGATGAGAATGATCATCCTGAACCTCTCGACACTTAAGGCAACGAGCTACAAAATATGCTATATCCCTATAGATACCAAGCCAATAATATAATTATCTCGAGGTCAGTGTGCATCTTATTCACTCATGGATGTCTTTGCGTATAAGGGGCTCAATGAGCCTTTGAAATAATGAAGTTGTGAAGATCACTCGCCTTAGGCACATAAATGCGCCTTTGAAACTAAAGTATGTCATCTTCCTCTAAAATACATCCTGTATACCTTCCCCACAAAGAACCCCGTGACTCAAACATCTCGCTAAGCACCCTCATAAAAATTTTCCCTTGGAAGATCTTTCAAGAATCCTTCCTCGAATATCTGACTGTAGTGTCATAGTGGTAATTACATGTCATAATCTACTCAGATGTTTATAATGACATTCTCCTTTCCCTTGATATAATGGATGTCCATGTCATACTCACACAAGAACTCCATCCAACACCATTGACAAGAGTTGAGGTTTTTCTATGAGAAGATGTGATGAAGGTTGTGATGATCGGTCCTCAAAATAAAAGGACTACCTAAAAGCAAATGATGTCAATGCACTAAAGTGTGAAATACCCATTGCAAGATACAAGTCATGGGTAGGATAGTTAAGATCATAATCCTTAATCTTACGCAAATCAAAAGAAATGACACAACACTCCTGCATGAGAATTGATCCCAAACCCTCTAATGAAGCATTGGTGCAAACAAAAACTCTTTAGTCAGATCCAAAACTGCTAAGATAGGTGTCGTGGTCATTCGCTTCTTAAGTAACTAAAAATATTGCTCACATTTTTTTGACCAGTCAAATTTCTTCCCTTTTCGTTGAAGAGAAGTAATAGGATGCATAATCATAGAAAAGTTCTAAAAAAATCTGTGGTAGTACCCTTCTAGTCCCATAAAATTATTTACCTCTAACACCGATGTGTGTGCTAGAAAATCCAAAATGGCTCAAATATTTGAGGGATCTACCGATATTACCTCACAGAGATGATGTGACCCAAGTACCGAATCTATGACTAAAAGAAACTCGCACTTTTCCAAGTTCCCAATTTTTTTGTTCTCTCAAAACCTCGTATCACCTGTATCATATTCTCCTTGTGCTCCTCCTCGGAATGAGAATATACCAATATATCATCTAGAAAATGAAGGAAAAGCGATCTAAAAAGGTATATCAAAATCCACTCATGAGGCTCACAAAAGCACTTGGGGCATTGGTAACACCAAAAGGTACAACAATGAACTCATAATGCCCATAACGAGCATGGAAATATATTTTGTGAATGTTTGCATTGACAATGCACAACTGTTGGTATCTTGACTTGAGATCAATCTTAGAGAACACTCTGACACCCCTCATCTGATCAAACAAGTCATCAATCCTCAGAAGTGGATAATGGTTCTTTATTGTGACCTTATTAAGCTTCCTGAAATCAACACAAAGTCTGAGAGAACCATACTTCTTCTTTACAAAAATAACTAGCGCGATGGAAACACACTAGGGAAAATAAGGCCCTTCTCCAAAAAATCCTATAGCTGAATATTGAGCTCATGAAGCGCTAGATTTTTCATTTAATAAGGCTCCCTATAAATTGGTGTTACTCTTTCTACTAGGTCTATGGTGAAATACACCTCTCTATGGGGTGGTAATCTAGGAATCTCTCTCGAAACACATATGTAAACTCTCTCAATACCACATGCTCATAAAGAGGTGAATGATCTAGAGTACTCTTTGATCGATCATTGATTGTAATTGCAAACAATTGACAACATTTACACATGCTCCTCTTGAGTTTCTTAGCCAAGATCATATGAAAGGATAGGCCTCTACATCTTAAAAATAGCAATTAAATTCGAAGGTCATCCCGACACTCAATGATATTACTTTTATAGTCTACCTTGGCTTGATGAGACTCAATCCAATCCATGCCCAGAATAACCTTGTAGGATCCTAATGGAAACACTTAAAGGTCTAAGGTAGTGGAGAATACTCCCAAATTGAGTACACAACTCTCCACATAGGTATCCACTGCGAGTTTGGCCCTAGAGGAAAACTCAACCTACCAACTATCGGCTACCTAGCCACCACTAGCCCATACTGGTCCACTATAGATGGTGATATAAATAAATCTGATGCTCATGAATAAAAAATAACAAAGGAATAAATACCCTTGATATTACCCGTAGTCTCGATAACTATGGCCTAATGCTCACTTGGTGTTTATCTATTGCTACAAAGAAACAATTAGTGCATCCTACATCTACCACAATTTTCTCCAAGATAGGGGCTCTCTTCCTATCAATGGTGGTGGGTTTTCATGGACACATACACACATAGTGATTAGGGGACCCATAGTTAAAACATCCCACTAGTCCTCTCTGAGTAGGGATCCTACCGTACTCAGTGTACCAAACCTATTGGTCCGACTCTAGTAGAATTCTTTGTATCGGTTGGTTATACCTGTTGTGTGCCCTATCTCCTATCAATATCCACTCTAAAACCTTCTTGAAATCCACCTCTCTACATACTCTGTGTCTACCTAGTCCTTTGTTGCTGATGTGCATGGTGTTTCGAATGCTACTAGGTGTGTGACGTAGGTTTCGGTACCGGATATAGGGGCATGAATCCTCCTGTAGGTTGTGGGGCTATACCCCATGACCTCCGATCTTGGAATCACTACATCCTCTTCTATAACTTAGCCCTATTCCTATTCTCCTCATCTAGGTAGGCCTTTTCTATGGCTCTCTTCCTATCAATGGTGGTGGGTTTTTGTCGACATATACACACATAGTGATCAGGGGAACCATAATTAAAACATCCCACTAGTCCTCTCTAATTATAGGTCCCACACTACGGTGTACCAAACCTACTTTGTCCGACTCTAGTATACTTCTACGTATGGGATGGTCAGTACCTATTGTGTGCCTTATCTCCTGTCGTTACACACTACAAAAACTTCTTGAAATCCACCTCTCTACATAATTTGTGTCTACCTAGTCCTTTTTTGCTAATGTGCATGGTGTTGTGACTACTACTAGGTGTGTGACATAGGTTTCAGGATCGGGCTATGGGTGCTCGAATCTTCTGTAGGAGGTGGGGCTATACCCCATGACCTCTCGATCTTGGAATGACTACATCCTATTCTAAAAATTACCCTATTCCTATTCTCCTCATCTAGGTAGGCATTATCTATGGCCTTATCAAGTGTTATAGAGATAACATCCTAATGGCCTGGATATATCTCGCATTCGGTCTCCAAATAAACCCATTGACTTGTAATTTATCATCCTGCAGATAATGTACATAATCTAATAAATCAAGAAATCAGCTCTCATATTGTATAACCGTCCTTAGACCCTATCTCGAGATCATGTAACTCATTGATCCTCTTCTAAACAAAGTTCTCAAACATGTATCGGGATCTAGAGTGCTCCTCAAACAAATCCCTGTGTCCTTTGCATCTCTAGTAAAATGGATCTTTCACTCCTCATTCCTCCACCATACACTTGTTGCATCACGGGGAGGTGTATAATGAACCTAGCCTTGACATTGCTCTCATATGAGTGCAATCCAAAGAAAATGTCAAGGCTTAGGAGCCATGACTTGACCCTAAATCCATCCATGGTGCCACTGTAAGTGGGTGACTATAGATGAAGAAGATCCCTAATCACACGCGCATGCGTCATTATCCCGATGTTGATTTCCAACCATCCCCACATCTGGTGAATGTGGTCATCCCTCATGAAGTGGTCCCTCAATGTTGTGACAGTGGCTACAATGAAGAGAGGACACTCTCTCAAAGTGAACAGAGGGGCTACTGCAGGACATGGACCACCTCCGAGTATCATACCGATGTGGCTCGAGTGTGTGTCTTCATCGCGATGTATCCTCTCCTGGATGATCAATCTCCTCTCCTGGATCCTATTGTGGAGGGAGACACTACTATGAAACCTCCATCATCTAATGCAACACCTCTAATATATGTGGTCCTAACTCAGGGGCATGTGGCTCGAGTGTAGGTGACCTACATCCCAAACCCCTGATGGATCGGTTCCTTGTACCTCATGTAGGCATCCTGTGTATGAAAGGAAAGGGAAAGTTATGAGTTTGTATAAGGTAGTGGAAATAATTTAAATGGTTTACATTTATTGATTTAACCATCATTAATTTAATTTTAAAACTACCTAGAGCGTCTAGTGTTGTGAAACCGAGCTTTGATACTAGATGTAGTGCCCCATATTTTGGCACTCGATTCCAAACTCAATCACCTAAAAATCTAGGAAATAATTTTTTTATATTTATTATAATTTCTTCTTTCCCAAACCGTGTTCGGCTATAAATTGTTGTGTACTAATACTATTATATTTTCCATTATGTTTTCCGGGGTGACATACCCCTTGTCTAACTTAAATTAAATTAATTTAATTTTGGAAAAAGGAATTTAGTAGGTCACCGAGGCCTCACCCTGCCGAATGATCATGTAATAATTTAATTCCATAATTTACACTTTAATAATCTAAATCTACCCTATCCCTTAATTAAAAAAAAGGAACCTTTGCTCAAAATATACTTATTTAATTCATTTAATAAATGCACATTTTAAGGTTGAGTACACCATGGTTAATTAGGAAAGTCCCCTAGGACATATTATTTTCCACTTGATAGGTTATTTCCCAACATAGTTAATTTACATCCCCAACTCTCGATGGTTCCTAGTTAAATTCCCTAATTCCCCTTTTAAATTCAACTTTACCCAATACACATATAATGTTAATCCCACCCATTTTAAAGTTGTAGGATTTAATCTAGGCCCTTGGATTCTTTTATTTTAATCCCTAGATTTTAGGTATATCCTACAACCATAATCCTCATCTCTATGTCTCTCCTTTTTACTTTTGTTTTGATTATTCTCTCCCATTTGCACATGTCAATCCAGGAGGAGGAAGAATGCAATGGAGGAAATTTGGGAGCTTCATTTCCTTAGTGGACATATTTTCATGGAGGGTTTTTTAAGCTCCCTTTATTTTATTTTATTTCTATTAACCTGTGGTTTCGATTTTTATTTTCTTTTATGCATATAGGGGTATATATATGTATATATTCAAAACCCTAGTATTTATTATATATATATATATATATATATATATATATATATATATATATGTTATCAATACGTATTCGCAGTTATATGTCACAGTATGGTCGTGACTGTGTGAGGTTGAATAGTGGGTGGTGTCACCATGCCGAGAGAGTTAAAGTGAGGGGAGGGGGTAGTGTGGTCACGACCACACCACAAGATATTGTGGTGTGGCCTTGGCCACACCACTTCCATGAATCCAAAGTAGGAAGGAGGGTGGGGTGGCCGTTTCCCCAACTATGTTTTGTTTACTATTTACCCACTATTAAAAAAATTGCACAACCGATTCCTCTTTGCAATATAAAACTATTAAATTATATATATATATATACCTATATATTTCATCTCATATATTTAGATATATATTCAGATATTTCATTTCATCTCATCTCGATTTTGGGTTTCCAATTTTTCATAGTTATGTATGTATCTCGAATATATGAGATGAAATATATAAATGTATGTGTGTGTGTGTGTAGAAAATGACATTCCTTAAATCTGGTTTGAAAGATTTAACAAAGATAATAAGGATAGAAAATATCATGAAAACTAATCTTATTAAAACTCCTTTCTTAGTTTTCTTTGAAGGAAACAATTCTTAAAAATAGAAAAATGTTGTAATAATTTAAAGAGTAAAAATGCATTAAGATCATTCACACTTTCAGGCACAAAATACAAGAGATTTAAACTAAGTGAAAATTTTAACCATAAGCTTTATTGATTATTTCATGTCACTAAATTTCTTGAAAATATAAAGGAGATATTTACCTAAATCTACAACATGCATACTATATTCCTATTCTCAAATTCTATCAAAATGAGAGTAAGAATTGTAATAAAATAAAATTAACTTTATGTTTTTAATACAAGATAAAATCTCCATTAACACTTTACATTTCAACACTAAGATATGCTAAGAAATGCAACAAAAAAATATGCTTTCTTTATTTCCACAACTCATACAAGTAGGACATCATTTGATAACACAATGAACTAATAAGTGAGAAATCTTTTCTCTCAATACAATAAGAAAAACTATTCGAATAAGGGTAACCAATTTATTATGCTCAACTTACATCCATTCCTTCTAATCTTCATTACAATACAAATGATAAATCAACCTCTCAAATCCACAATCCAAGAATTACAATATTATTTCGAATAGATGAAAGCATACCCACAAACTTCCATAAAACAAGGTTTACAAAACATGCAGCAAAAGCAAGTATAGGAGTCTATCACAACATGTACAAACAAATATATAATATGTCAATCCTTCTTCACCAAGAGAGGATAAAATGGCACAAAATTTCAAGTGCAAGGATTCAAGATTCATCTCATGATAGGAGAATATTTAACAATAATTGCAACATCATTATAGAAGGATACTAAAATGCAAGATGACAAGCCTCCCCAAAATGGGATACAACATGCCAAATTTTTCAAGTTTTTCTTCCATGATCCAAGTATCTTTTCCCAAGTTTTCTCACCACAAGAGAGTCTTCAATGCACAAGAGAAAAGGGGGCTTGGTTTCCTCCCAACCAAGTGGAATCATCATATTACATCTCCACTAAATGGATGACAAGTTAGCCTCCTCCAAGCCAATGTGTGTGTGTGTGTGTGTGTGTGTGTGTGTGTGTGTGTGTGTGTGTGTGTGTGTGTGTGTGTGTGTGTGTGTGTGTGTGTGTGTGTGAGAGAGAGAGAGAGAGAGAGAGAGAGAGAGAGAGAGAGAGAGAGAGAGAGAGAGAGAGAGTGCATGCCCCAAGTTTGAAAAATTAAAGTGATATAAAGGGTGATAATCATACACACACAAAATTTCAACACACAACACCCAACTAGATTACAAAATCACAAGAGGAGAAATCCATGATTTCCTCAAAGGGGAAGAGTGGCAAGGAGCCCATAATAATCCATAATGTGAACCAACCATAGGAACATTATAATAATCTCTGAAATATCTTCCTTATCTCTCCATTCAAAAAAACCTCCTTATCATTCCATCCCAAACACAAAGCCTCCTCCTTGGGAGGATTTTCAAACCAAGCATGGTTTCCTAGCCAAAGATAGAGAAGGAGGTTCAAACCATATGAAAAATCCTTCTACCACATCAAACCATATGAGGAGGAATAAAATATAAATACAATCATGAATTTCCCATCAAGTGATGTGGTGTAAGAGGGGGTTTCCTCCCTCTTCCCTATACAATTCCAAAATCCACCAAAAAAAGGATGGATGGATATAATGAAAGGAACAAAAATCACACAATACACACAAAAAAATGCAACATATAAGATTCAAACAACCATTATTTATTTTCCACATTATACTATAGAAACATAAACAAGAGGTATAAAATCCTACCTCAAAAATAAAAAACTAACTTTAAGCACAAAAATCTCTCCCAAGCTCCAAGCTCCAAGTTCCGAGCTCCATGTTCCAAGCTCCAAGTTCCAAGCTCCAAGCTCCAATCTCTAAGCTCCAAGCTCCAAGCTCTCTCCAAATCCCAATAGTGAAAAATGAGAATAAAAAGTCCCAACCCCTCTCCATGAGGAAGTATAAAAAGAATAACAAGTCACCAATCCTCACAAATGAGAGGGTGACATGTGTCACCCATCTCGTTCTCTAATGAAAGATTCCCAAAATCACAAAGAGCATAAAAAAACATTTAGGAGGTAATCTCCCAAATTCCTTAAAATGTCAATAATCGAACACAATTAAATTTTTAAAAATCAAAAAATCAACAAAACTTACAAGATGGTGACATGAGAGGGGTCAAATGGGAGGAAATATCATTTGACCTTGAAGAGATACCCCTACCCATATGTAGGGTCCAACGGGTCCATTTCCATGTAAGGGAGACCCCAAAGTGAAAATATGCTCTTATAAATACCACATTTAGTACAAATTCGAGATTGGGTAAAGTGGCTCAAAATAAGATGTAGTGGGGCCAGCCCAAATGATAATCAGGTGGTCCTAAACCACTAACAATAATATTCATTACAATAAAACAACTCTAATGAATGTAGGGACCATTAGGTCCTTAAACTAGCTTTTCAAAAGGTTTTAAAAAAATAAAATAAAGATAGATACATTAGAAACCATGAGTGGTGTTCAATCATGAATACGCCACATACACACAAGGCTAAAAAGATCATGCATGGCTAAGGGACTCAACCTAGTCAACCACTTGTGTACCTTGAGATACAACTTTGAAATCCACGTTCTTCTTTGTGGCCCGTAGTATGTACACTCAATTCACACATTAAAAATACCTTCTCGATACAATATATTAAATAAATAATATCAATAAATCAATCATGGATAATCATTCTAACTATACAAAAATCAATGTCAATATGGAATGGCTAAGCACTAACAACATACATCCATGGTAACTCAAGCTCGAGATCCGTCAAAGAACTTGCATGATAGCCTTTAATTTAACATTATAAACCAAAGATATCAAAGTATACAACAAAATCATACATCCATCCATCATATATGAAATAAAACCAATTGTATCACAACCTGCTGATATCCAAAACCATATAATGCAAGAAACTAATATAATGATCATAATGCTAGCTTGGAACTATGCGCCCTAATCATCACATGTGTCACCAAATGATCCATAATGAAACCACATAGTATCCAAATAGTACTAAAATCCATTTCCATAATCTAGTAAAAGTAATGAGTCAGCAAATGAATTGATGCAAGAAGAGGTGGGCACTATAAGGTTACGAGCTTCTTTACCTAACCCTTCGATGAAGCCAAGTATCATTACGTATGCTCTCATCTTGGGGTGAGGTCCACTTCTACTCTGTACATCTACTTTGGGATTTCATAACTCCCTCTCCTCTTCACGTTTTCTTCCACATCATCTCAACCCACTTGACAATGTATCTATATTTGTGAACTCTCACCTCATAGATATTGATAGGATTGTCTCTCACTAACTTGATATATTTTCTCCTTTACATGGTGAGACACCTTCATAGAAAATTCATGTTCTTCCTCCCTCTAACAATGAATACATAATTTCATGTCCTTTGGATTCCATAGGAGTACATCTGAAATCATATTCCGGAGGAGACAGATAGTTATCTTCTTCTCCTCATCTTATTCTTGTAGAAATATTGTTGTTTGTACATGGGTACCTTATTATGCCTTTAGTTACCATGACCCATATGACACATATTTCATAGGTTTTTAGGTGGGTATTTTATCTCTTGTAATTGGATGTTTTTCCCTTGGGGTTTACCTCTATTACTTGAGATCCTTATTGAACATATGTACTTCCCAAGGTGAGTCTTTGAGACCCATTTCTGTTTTCCTCTTCTTCTCTTCTAAGAAGATGTTGTTTGTACATGGCTACCTTATCAAGAATCTAGTTATTAGGCCCCATTGGTACATATTTCTTAGTTTCTATGGGATTTATTTTTCATTTATGACTTTCCATGAGCTCTACCTCAGCTTAGATGAAGGGGGTCTTTGGTGTATGTGACTTTCCTCATCTTCATTCGGTGTCTTGTCCACCTTGTATATTGAGTCATCTATCTTAGCAAGATCATAGGTTATTAGGGTTTCATGTGTCCATGTTTCATGCAATGTAGTTACATAACACTCATATATATGTACCTTTTATATTTGATCTATGATACTTAGTAGACATATTCTTTCATACTTAATTTTCTTTGTGTTTGATTTAATCTTGATGATTACTTGGAGCATTAACACCATTGTTGGAGTGTAACCTCTTCTATGTGTATGATATTTCATATTTTTCCTCAAAAATAATCCAATAACATCGATCTTAGCTCATCCCAACACTATCCTTAGGAGGACACCAATTTGTGGTATAAACAATGCTTAGTGTTTCTATCTAAGTTGAGATCTACCATGTAATTCTTATCGAACTCCATGCTTTTCTATCTTTTGGTCACTCAATATTTTAAAAATATTTCATCAGGTTTGTAAGATTATTTTGGAACGAGAATGAAGGAATGCATTAATCGCTTATTGGTAGAATGTAATACATGTAAATGCAATAACGGTGAAATAGTGGTGAGACTCACTTTGTTACAACCATTACCCATTCAGACTTGGATTTGGACTAATATTTCCATGTAATTCATTGAAGGGATTCCTAAATCTAGGGAAAATAATTAATCCTAGTCGTAGTGGACTGAATTTCAAATATTCCCATTTTCGCCCGTATCCCACCCATATATAGCCTCAACCATTTTCTAACTATTTATTAGCCAAATCTTCCACCTCCACAAGATATCAAACCTCCATTTTATTAGATCATGATGATGTTTTCACAACTCATTTTGGAAAAAATTACTCTGTAGGGAAGGTACCTAATTAAGGATGAGTTCAAGATATCACCGAAAATGGATGTTCAAACTAAAATTATTAACAAGTGTTTGGAAACAGTCATTTAATACTTTACGTTTGAAAACCAACAATAGTGGTTCAAGTGGCTACCTTTTTGTTGAATGGTGGTATAAAAATTCATACCAAACCTCCAATAACATGTATCCATATGAATCTGTATATGTCTAACCCCGTAATCTATCCTCCCTTAAACTCCTATAAGTTCTCCGGTTTAAGTAAATCAACGCCGCCATCACCCAATGGGAGAAAATTCTCCACTCTTTAGGAAAATATCCATAATGTACAAAACCATATGAAATAACAAGAAGATCAACATTACTCAAAGTGAAAATTTTAGCTCAAGGATCTGATTTTTCTATGTTTATAATCGTAAAAAAACTTCCTTAAAACTCAAAGGGCATCAAAATATTTCCTGTAAGTTTTATGGACCTTGTAGAGTTGTCCAAAAGATCAATGTCACTACATACAAGCTTGAGCTTCTACCCAACTCATGATTTCAAGTTTTATTTCATGTATCTTATTTTAATAAATTTATTGGCCCACCCTTTATGATATAAATAATTCTACCTGAAGCTCGATAATGAAGGATCCATTATTCTTGAGCCTTTTACAATTCTCAATAGGTGTTCTACCAACTTCACAATTTTTTAATCACCAAGGTCTTGATCCGGTGGCATAGAATGCAACAACTTAAGATGTAACTAGGAGCCCCTTCTCCATTTTCAACAACAGTTCCCATAATTAGAGATTTGAGGAAAAATCTTTCTAAGGGGGAGGAAATGTTAATACCCTTTGTCTTACCTTTCTATTTGTATTAGTAATGAAATAGACGTGACATACATGTATGATTTGTAATTCATCCCATAAGATATTAATTACTATACCACGTGCATGAGTAGTAGTAATTTCTATAATAGAACAAATATGTTAAATAGTGTTTAGGTCAAGAAATGTATCCACATATATTATTGTATTGAACTAGCTTAAACGATGTTTCCCCCTTGAAGTGGCCTATGATATAAAAGTTATTGAAGGTATTTTACAAAGTTTATTTAATTGTTCTTTTATTTTATCTAGTTTTCAAATCTATGCATAAGGATCCTCACGTGATTTATGGTACAATTTTCATATTACTATTTACATTTTGAAATTTTGTTATACATATATGCTAGTTAAGGTTTTTTTGCTGATTTGATAGTTTGAATGGACAATGTACTAAGAATTATTTTTTTCTTGTGTGCAAATGTTCTCCAAATCAAGAAAGGGTATCATTGTAGAGAGGTTTTTAGATGTATAAAATGAATATGAATAGAGAGAATTACCATGTCTACCTCAAAACAAGAGAAATGGTGTTAAACCGTAAGGTGAGATGTCAAATATCTCTTCTTGTGACTCAACTATGTTTTTATGTGTCACTTTTTTGACAGGATATATTGGCTTCATTGTGAAAATGAGATAGTGTTGAAAATTATCACTGTGGTGAAAATCATAGTGTCATAATGTGGGATTAGTTGAGAAACACATAATTTCTTAGTGATAATGGGTCACTTGTGGTATGCATTGACATTGATTAATAAAATATGATAAATTTGTTCTAAATGAATAAGAGAATAATAAAATAAAAATATTAAATGGATATTTCATATAAAAAGTTAATTAATCGTGGTTTGCATCAAAAATTTATTTTTGGAGGGATGAATTTCCTTATTAGGTCTTAGTTGGCCGTGTGCATCTAAGTTTAGATTTTATCATACAATCCCTATGTTCATGTTTACTTCTTTAGCTATGGCATATTTTTTAAGGTTCCCTATATTGTTACCACCTCCTATCTCGGAAAATCCTTAGGTGGGGATAGTTATAGCCATGAATCTATTATAGTGGATAAGTGGGTTTACTTATATAAACTTACTTAGTATCATAAAGAGTGCATTTGGGATTATTTCCCTTAGTGATAAATAAGGGTTTATCCAACCAATTTATTTATGTTTTATTTTCTAACTAAGATACTTTATAACTATATATAGCTACCTACTCTAATTAAAATACCTTTCCTGTCTATTGAGTTATATTGGCTAACTTCCAAGATGAGCCAACTCATCAAGTTGCATTGGTGGACAATCGAGAGACATTGAATTTCTCATCATCCAAGATGAGATTCATTGTTTATATTTCAAGATGATCTTAGTCAATTGAGACGATTTATAATTACATTTCATTAGTTACCTCGACCAAGATCATAACTAATCTAGTGAACCTAGCTCACTAAGCCATGTTTCTAGACAAATTGAGTAGTTATTCAATCAACTCACTAAGTTAGTTGAGTCACACAGAGTGTAAAATGAAGTATAAGGTATTTTAACTAACAAACAAAAATTAATATAAATTATTAACATGGTTTCCTTCTGTAAATGTGCGATTAATTTGTAAAATTTTGTCATACCATTAAGGTATAGATGTGTGCCACATGACATGCATTCTGTGAAATAATAATGGGATTATAAAGCCTAAGGAATATGAAGGTGATGCGGGAAGGAATTGATTGGTAGCACATGGACCCTATCAATAGCACTTCACTTTGTAGGGTTTTTAGCAATAGGGAATCCATACTAATGATGGACCGATGGGTAACATGTAGTATCAATTAGTGGCCCCTCAATTATCTAAAAATCAATTTGATTAGGGTAACTATCACCTAAGAGATAAGACACTATTTATTTGTCAACTAATCCTACTTAGGTATGTGGAAACATGTGGGAAATTAAAAAAATCATTTAGGTTGTTTGATAATAAACCTTTATGACGTGTTATCTTTTAAAAATGTGGGATTTAAGATGACGATTTATTGTAGATTAATGGTGGATCATAGTGGAACTAATCACAACCAGAATATCTCCATTTTAGCGGGCACAATGTATTCTAACCAAAAAAATAGTGCTATATTTGTCAATTTATTAAGACTATATTTATCCATAACTGAGTCGTTTTGAATGGGTACCATAGGGATATTAATCCAAAAAAAGAAATGGAGAGGACGACATCATAAATTTATAATTAATCCTATCCAAGCCTAATTTGAGGAATAATGACAATGAGAAGAAAACATGGTGACAATAGTCAAATAGAGAGCCCATCCCAACTTTGACTGATGACAACATGGTATGACAACTCAATATAATGAAAAAAAGGATATGGAGAGAAATGGGTGGAAGATAAAAGAGTGGGATTGAAATTAATAGAAACCATATGATTCCACTTGCATTTAGAGAAAATAATATATTGAGGAAGTATTTTTAAGGAGAAGTTTAACATTAAGGAGAGAGGAAACTAGTTGAGAAGACAAAGTTGTTCGAGATCAATGTAAAATATATGAGAGGGAGAAGGAGACCAAGGTATCCTCTTGAGATGGGATTTTTTTTTATTAGCTTCATCCATATATATAAATAGGAACATCAAAGAGGAAATACACATTACAAATTGAAGGAAAAGGAATTGGATAAAGTAAGAGACATAGATAAAAGTCAACATGTATGGGAAAGGAAACATGATTGCAAAGAAAAATGAGTTGAATTAGTAATAATGCTTAATGTGGATATTATATAGATTTTTTTGAACTAATGTAAAGGGTATAAATCAATGAAGGATGATTTAGTAGAAAGAACCATAAGTGGGATATTATGGATATGAAACTTATGTAAAGCCCTTGAGTTAATTAAATAATTAAGAAAATATAATTGTACCTCAAAAGTGATATTACAACTTAGTACCTATTGATTGAGGCATATGGATTTGATGTCATTAGAATCGGATAACCTTAAACTGGTACTCATCATGCCTTAATTATATTTTGATAAAAATGAGATAACTAAACATTGAGAATCCATTATGAATCAGTAAAAATTACAACCCAAATATCCAAGGATTAAAACCTGTTTCATAACAGTGAAAGTGTATTTACATGAACTGATGAATTTGATAAGATAATCATTTAACTTAATTTGAAAAGGAATCTGTTTATCTTAATTTATGACTTGATGTAAAATTGGATAGTTATAAAATGAAATTCCATACGAAATATTTGTCCTATAGTGGAATTTTATAACCCGCATGTCCCAAGAATGGAACCTAACTCTTAAGGATGAGAAGTATAATCAAATTATTTTTTGATCAAATAAATATATATGGGAAACTAATTCCTTTTATCAATTATTAGTTTGAAAGAAATTAGATCCTTCTTTTCTATAAGATCATGTATATGACATATTTTCATAAATTCTATTTGCAAAAAAATAGTAATTTATTATGATAATGATATGATTTATTGGATTCTAAAAATTGTGAACCTTTTTAATAAATTCCATGAATGATGGATCATGTGAGGATGAACGTAAAATACTAGGGTTTAGGATTCGGTAATTATGATTCTCGTGAATGGTATGGGAAAATTACAAAGTTGTTATTGCTAAAGTGCTACTCCTAGTTTGGGAAAATCATAGAGTTGTGATTACTAAATTTCTACTCCTAGTTTGGGATATCACCAAAGTGAACAAACCTCATTCAGATTCCTTTTATTCATGAAACTCATAATTGGTATAGGAAAATTATGAGTGGTGTTATTGATTTTTTTATCTTGGTTTGGTAAAATTTAATCTTGGATGATGTTTGTTTTGTTTTATTAAACTAAGAAATCTTATTACGAAGATACTTGTTAAACATGGAATCCTCATTTAGGGTTAAAATAAGTATGAGTTAGATACTCAAAACTATAAAATTAAAATTAAAATGGATCACGTTTTAACTATGTCAAGATGATTACCTATCCTTGATGGAAACTAAAATATGTAAAACTACAACATGTGTTATAAGATTATTTAAGGGACACCAAAGCCCCGTTGTGATGTTTTGGCTAAATATTGTTAGGATTCATCTAATTGAAATGTTTTTGGGTAGTATGGGACACTTAAAAGGGTTTCTAATTACTTGAGTCCTTTCTATATTCTGTATTTTTATATGACTGGAATGTGAGTGTGAATTAGAGGTATACTATTGTAATCTATGAGTACGAGTACCTAGAGAGGTGTGTAATGAGATAGGATGTGATATGTATAATTGGCACATTTTCACAATACATATTTCACTTATAACACATGATATGGTGTGTGGGGTATACGGGGAAAATAATCAATGTATTGCCTCATGATTAATTATTGAGATTATTTCATTACCTAGTACATTACATGGACTAGGAGTGACACATATGAGATGGTTAGGTGAATAGGTATATTTGATCACATTAGATAAGTTCGAGGTATTAAATGTTTATTCGGGGGGCACCAAAGTTTTCTCTTTTGTATAATCCATGAAGAAACCATCATAACCATTTTCATTGTTGGATTTTAGTAGGGATACCTTAAGTTATCCTAAGACTCTTAATCAAGAGAATATTCATTATTATTATTATTAATATTATTATTATTATTTCAAAGATGCATTTTTAATCTTACCTTGTTCATAAGCTGTACCACTTTTTGAGTGACTATACTACACATGGAATTTTATCTTATCTTATTCATTACTCGCATGTTCCCTCTTGTGAAGGGTAGATACACTCTTGTTTGTGATAGGTGTGTAAGGATCCATAAGGATTTTGGCTAGAGTTAAAGCACTTTAATAATACTCTTTCTCTTGTTTTTATGGATTTAATATTTGATGGATATTTGGAAAAAAATATGACATGGTGTTGTGATCATAGTTGTGATGTGTTGTATACATGATATGTATTTTAATACGATATTTAAGATCAATGAATGTAAAGATTTTGTATTTGTAACTTATTGAATGTTGAATACCAATCATGATGTAACTATTGTAATCAATTGTGGCGTAATGAGGACTTCGTACTTTGTGAAAAGGAACTATAATCATTAGAATATTAAATTCGTGTAATCGAAATATGTATTGAGATCATGTATATGTAAATATCATTTTATGATAAATACATTGTGATTAATACTTATGATATGTGATGTTAACCATTTAACCTACCCGAAAAAATCAATGTTTCAAACCAATGGTTTTTTAGAAATCCTTGCACAGTGAATTTTTGCTAAGGCCGAGAATCTGAAATTTTTCAATTTTTAGACTTCGGAGTTTTTCCTCTTTTGAGTTTTTTAGCTCGGATTCAGAATTTCATTTGAAATTTTCCGAAGTCTGAAACTCCGAAAGTCCAAATTTTCAAACTTTCGGGTTTTCAAGTTTTGGGAATTTTTGGCTCTCTTTTTGTTTAAATCCTCTCATAACTCAAGTCTGAATGTCTGAAAACCTGAATTTTGGGTTTTTGGGTTTTGGGTTTTCAGAGTTCTCTAAGTCATTTTTAGGATTTTCACTTGAAGTTTTCCAAAGTCCGAATTTCCAAAATTCCAAATTTTTAGACTTTCGGGTTTTCGGGTTTCGTAATTTTCAATTGCCAATTCGTCTTTTTCCTCCCAATCCTCGAAGTCGAAATCCCAAATTTTCAAATTTTAGGATTTTGGGTTTCGGACCTTTGGAGATTCTACGTGCAATTAATTTTCACCTACCTCCATACGGATCAGATTTTTACCATTAATATTAGGATTTCTATTTAAACTCAGATTTTTACTTGTCATTTTTACCTGACACATTTTCTCTGACATTCCATTCTTGTACTTTGTGACGTCTTTTTCAAGGTATGGTTTTTGTTTATATTCTTTTGGTTTTAGGTATTTTTCTCCGTTTCCTCCTTTTTTTTGGTTTCCTTTCGTTTTTTATGATTTCGTTCTTTTGGTTCACCATGTTTCATATTTTGAGTTTCCTCTAGGTATTCAAAGTTGTTCAAAGGATCTTTTTAGGCCTCTCATGCTTCTTTTCATTTATCGTATTCTAGATTTGGTGATTTAACATCATTTTACAAATTCCTCATTCAAAGAATTCCTTCAGGGGAATTCCTTCCCAAGATCATTAAGAGGTAAATTTGTTCCGTAAACTCCTTCGAAGAAAATGTTCGGAGATCTCAGTTTGGGAAGTTTCTTTTGGAACTTTCTCATTTCGAAATTATAGAGGTTTTTGCTTTTAGGTTTTCGGAACCTTCACTTTGGGAAACTTATTTGGAACCTTCGGCTTCAGGAAAATCTTTCGAAAATTTATTTTCGGAAAATTCTTTCAGATATTTCCTTCAGGGATTTTGACTTCTTAAATTTCAATTCGGAAAATTCTTTGAGAGATTTCCTTTGGGAATTTTGATTTGGTGATTCTTTTCAGAAATATTCCAGTTTGGAATTTTAGAGGAATGTTGTTTTCAGGTTTTCAGAATTTCTACAACTTTAGCTCCCGAAGCACAGGGTTTGATGTCTTCTTCCACTTCAAAAGGGAAAGAGAATATGAAATACTCATTTCTTGGGGATTCTCCCCAATCCTTTCTATCCTCAGACTTAGGAAACATTGGGGACACTGATCTAGAAAAATTGATTTTCCCAATTTTTGGGAGAGATTAAAGGCTCCAAACAAGAAACCATGGATGCAAGCCATCTATGCATGTTGAGCGTTGATCTTTCCCTTACCACCGGTTTTCCCGCATCTCATGCATTGCCTAGAATTTGTATTAGCTATAGCATCCCACTTCGACGAGGACTCAAAGTCAGTTAGGGATAGTGATTATAAGGTGGTAATCTGTTTGAACCCAGATTTCTTTGAGGATCTACTTAAAATTCCAGACATTCAAGATTACACCATAATTTCACCAGAAATAACAGTGGAACATTGGTATAAAAAAGAGGAAGTATGCTCAAAGGTTATGATGAAATCCTATCTAGCTAAGAATTTCTCCAAATTACCCAAAACTATGCATCGATCATATTTTATTCAGGAATTTAATGATCTTATTGTGTTGTTAAGCAGAGTTTCAGGTCTTCCTTCTGCAAAGGAATTCTAGGAATTGATGTTTTTATACATAGCAACTATCAAGAAGAATGACGAGTTTATTCGATGGGGGGAGCATATTAGTAGCAACATTCACTATCAGTTGGGTAAAGTGTTAGAAACAAATACCTTCTACATGACATATTTCTGGTATATGCGGCTACTGCTATGGGAGATTTTACGGGTTTGAATACTAGGGGTGTTCGCAGCACCTCCCAAATATATGAGTTTTATCCCTAACTCACTCTGGATGAGGGAAAGAGTTAACGACACTTTCTTTTGTTTCATCCTCTATCATTTTGACAAATAACTATATAATCAGAAGGTTTCCGATGAGGCTTTCCAAGAAGTGCGAGAATGGGGAGAAATCTACTTTCAATTTCCTACATTCACCTACATTCAGATTCCGGGTTTCATAGGTGCCCCAAGAAAATTGCGAGGTGTACCAGCCAAATGGATTCTTTTGGAATTAGTTCGGTAGTTGTTGGATTATCATCAAATCCAAAATAAGCATCAAAAAGTGGGAATGCATTTCCCTATTTTGATTGGAGGGTATTCTTTCCCAAATATTCACAAGGAAAAAAATGTTGATGCGAAATGGTGAGGTAACCTTGTTGGACCTTTCATCCAAGGACTAATTTTGACTATTAGGGTAATGTTGGGGAGACAAGTTGGTCCAAAGTGCTCACGTACCCTAATTAGAAGATATATGGATTCATTTTGGGATGAATACATCATGTGAAAAAGGGATTATGAAAGATTAACCATTGAAAAAGTTTGGTAATTTTGTTTGGCTGATGTGACAAATGACATGCAAGACAATGATGAGGTTATAGATTCATCATACAAGAGCGATAATATTTCCAATCAACCAGTAGCATGGATTGATTGGTATGTGGAAGAATGCAGTAATACCAAGGAGAGGGTGGGACCCATTTTAAAAGGACTTTCAGTTGGTTGACCACCTTGGGAATCTCACCCAAAGGGGAAAATCAACCTATAAATACAGGGGCTACACCAGCAATAAACCAACCAACACCCACCAAGGGAAAGAGGTCAACTCAAAGGGTTCCTACAATTCCAAAGAAGATTTCATTTGTTGTTGGTGGCTCATCTCTCTCCAAGTCTACTGCTCCCAAGATTACATCACCTACAATGCCTGTGAAGTAGTTGAAGTTAGTGACTCTCCTAGTGTCATCCAGATCCATCACATCTTCTCCTTCCTCCATTATCACTTCCAATATCATTTATTTCCACTTCCACCATCATTTCTTCTTTCCCATCCCCTTCTATGGCCCATGTATTCTCGTCACTTCCAATTCTATTAGCTGGGGAAAATATTGGGTCACCCATTTCCTCTTCAATTCCTTTAACACTTCCATTTTCCTTAATTACAACCCCCAACATTTCTTTGTCAATTCCTATGGCTGTCCTTACATCCACACCTTCCATCATTACTACCTCTACTCAAATACCAGCTGATATTTCTAGTGATCTTTCTCTAACTGATGCTTTAGGTATTGGATCTGCCACTCCATCTTCATCAGCTCTAGCCATACCAGAATGGTCTGTTTAGAAAAAATCCTATGGAAAAGAAAAAGGTTCCTCTAGGAGATGTTATAGATCTCATCGTATTAGAGTCCATGCCCAAAAGAAAGGCCAAGATACTGAGAACCGTATCAAATCTAATGGTTAATTCATCTGGAGAGCATGTGATAGAAGTGGCTACCCATGTTGAGGGGAAAACTTAAGAAAAAATCATAGCAACAGATTACCAGATATCAAAGTTCTAATTGGGGAAGGCTACTCATGAAGGATCCAAGAAATATGTACACACTACTCTTGGGGCCCTTTTGGAGAAATATGACAAAGACAAGGCCACCAACGATGACCTCAAGGTTAAGGTTGAGCAGCTCACTACACTGCTGTGTAAAGTAACCCAACCCACTTCATCCACTGATGTCTCAACTACTACAACTATGAAAATTTCATCTACAATTGATGATATTTCTTATCATGAGCTCAAGAAGCTAGGCTAGAAAGGGAGATCAATGAGTGGATGGATGGAAATATTTTGTAGGAAGCTAATCCTTTGATCAAGGAAGCCGTTGAGATATATAATGATTTGCAGGTTGTAAAAATCACCATTTCTAAGATGGATGAATCCTTCTCTAAGGATAATAATAATTTAAATTTAACTTTGGCAACATGGAGTGACATTAGAGGAGGATTCTGAATTGCTTCTTCAAGAAGAGGTGATTGATGATGCCTTTAAATTGTTTGAATATCAAAAGGGCATGGAATTCCGGTGTAAAGTATTACAAGATCTGATTAAGAAATTGGAGGAGAAATGAGTGGAGATTATAGATTCCCTGAATGACATCTCAAAGGAGTTTGACAATGCCAATTGCAAATTCTTCAATGAAAATATCGATGCTCTTCCTGAGGATCAGATTAAGGAAAATTTCAAAGATTTGGTGAAGCATGACGATGAGGTCACCAAAAATTTAAATAGTGACTCCATTAACCGATGAGGTCAAAATTTCATAGGGAGACTAAATAAATTCACAAATAAACTTTGAAGGTTGCCAGCCCATATCACGAAAGAGATCGAGATAGTGGACGTAGTGAATCACTATGCATGTGGGCCTAGAGATGAAGAAAATTAGGGTGTTATCAAGCGCTTCTTCAAGTACAGACACCGAATGGTTGTATGGGAGGAAGGACAACAAAAACTTGTAGGTAAAGGAGATGTAGATGAATTAGGCAAAAGCTGAGCAGCCATGAAAGGACATGTTCAAGCTCTAGGATTGGTCAAAGTTGCAGGGTTGACTGAGTCAAACCCTCTCAAAAAATTTGCTATTTTTATGGGAGCTGTTCCCTTAATATTAATGACATTACTATTTTTAGTTAAATGTTAGTTAAGGGCCCAACTATAATGGCTCAGCCTAAGAACTTATAAATAGTGGAATGCTTCCATTGTTTAAGATATACATATTTTTATAGATTTTTGGTGAAGTTTCTCTTCAAGCTTGGAAGAGTGCTTTCAAAGATTTGTTGAAACCTTTTAATTATATTCAGAGTTATTCCTTGCACTTGAAGATCTGTTTTATTGTGTTGAATGATTAGTCATTGTATGCTTTGTGAATATGATTCCTTGGCATTATTGATTAGTTTTCCTTTACTTTGGATTATCTATTTCATATTGTGAAAAGAATAGTGTGATTACCTTTCATCAGTTGTGAGAAACTATTTTCCTTCTGTTGATTAAAATTTACATTATTATTATCACTTAATTAGATGCTTAACATGTGCTTGTGATTATCCTCTTGATAAATTATTTTTTGTATCAAATAAAAATTGGTCGTTCTATTGTGTATGTTTAAAGTATAACAAAGGAACATGTGCTTCCAATCTGTGGTATTATGTACCCTTTCCAAGTTACAATAACTAAAGGTGGCCAATGATGTGGGCATCCTATCCACACTAACCCTTCCAGAATTTGAACATCCCTTTTCTTAGTGCACCACCAATTCTAGCATAGATTTTATTTCCTTGCATTCTCTCTCCCTAATCCCATGAAATGTTAGCATAGGTATAGTTAGCCATCTTTCTTGCATCAGAAGTAGTGTTGTGTTTAGTTTAGGAAGAGGAATTCAGCCTTCTCCGAAGGTTCACCTTGAGCCCAAGTCCCACATCTTGAGAGGTGATCCCATGTGTCCCAATCACACCGAATGTCATGATTCAATCCCCTGTGCCTTTTGGGGGTGCGGTGATTTGGTGACAACATGTGCCTTGTACCAAATGTAATGATTGATCATTACGTATTTATAGAAACTTATATTTAGCATATTTATCATTGATTAATAAACATGATAGAAACATTAGATTGCTGATTTAAAATTAAGGAAATGAACAAGACTATACAATGTCATCATCATAAGAATACATGAATCATGCATGATCAACCTATGTTAAGCATGTAAACATTAAGTTTCATTGTGAATAAAGTAATACTTGAACTCTTAATTGATAAAATACTTGTTTAACCCTTAATTAAATTTTAGGTTTAGAATATTTTAGATTTGATTATAAATATTACAAATATGATACAATGTAAAGTATTATTTACAAATTAGACTAAATAGGAATACTTTACATACACCAATAAATCCAACATGAAATTGAAATATTAAAATATATGTATGACGGAACTTAGTTGATTTTGGATGATTTCTAGAGAGAATTGGGAGTATGCAACAAAAACACTAGGAGATAATAAACTGACTAACCTTCACAATTAGAACTGTAACTATCAATTCTCTTGGGTCTAGATTGTACCATTATGTTAGGATTGTATCGTATGTTATATCACATTCTATAAAATTTTGTACCTACGATGAATTGGTCTCAACAGTTTTCTTTATTTCTTTCATTCCCATTTTTTTGTCATTATCAAACCCTAGTTTTTACACACACAACAAGGATATTTGAATGGAATGGAAATCATTTAAAATCCTCACCATGGATGAATGGTCCTATGATAAAATATATTAAAATTGTTGAAGGCACCCTCGTGCACCACCGAAATTAGCACTACTCGAAGAGGACTTAAAGCGCATGTTGTTCTCCACCTAGCATGTAATATCAACATAAATCAATCAAATTTGGAATTTTCTTTTATCATGCATGCTTGGACTTGTATCTTACTAAAAAAATGGAGATAGGATGTTTATACATGATCCTTTTAGATGAGATATATAGTTTCTTTGAATTGGTTTATAACTTTAAAATTTATGTGGGTGCTTCCCTAATGATTGTAGATGTGTAATTCAGAGATTTAGGGATATTTGGATGCCTTTTGAAAGTGTATGAAATGAGTTCTCTAATGCATTACCTTAGGAGTTCCATATTGGAAAATGAGGTAGTGTTTACCTATTTATATAGGGTTCGTAGATGATTTTAATAAGAAAGGTTGACCCAAATGAAGTATAAGACCCAATGAAAGATGTTAATTTGAAAGTGCAGCTAGAACACATGTCACTATAATAACGTAGAAGTAGGTCAAGACAATATGCACATTACAGAAAAAACTATATGGTTCTAATAGGGAGTAGTGAATATGCACAATGAATTTTAAGATGGCAGATTGATGTCTCAAAGTATTGATTTTTACATTGTATTATCGAATGTGTGAACATGTTAGTGGTTATATATAAATAAGATAAATAATGGACCCCAAAAAGTATTGTGTGGGAATGGAGAAGTTGTATTTATCATAGCAAGAGTGCATAGTCAAATCAAGAGTTAGAAAAGTGTAAATTAACAAATTTTAGTGACTAAATCTCCCTCATTTAAGTATGGAATTGAAAATTATGTTCTTAAGGGAAATTATACTTAAGTGTGTGACCAAATTTTGTGTTTTCTTGAATGTTTGTTTTTTATCCATGTTGTTGTGATGGTATTAACATGCTCAATGATGAAACATACCCCAAAAAAATTTACTCATTTTTTTGTTATAGATAATTGATTATAACTCAAATAATACATGTAACAGAAAATATTTGCATTTATATGTATGTAATATGAAAATATATAAACTAGGAAAGAATACACTTGTTTATTTGTGCTTTACTTTTTCTTGGAGAATTGTATCTACTGAACTTTACCAAAACATTGGGGGATTGGTCCCCAATTAGTTCCGAGGAGAATATGAACTATTAGGTGCATGCATCCTAACATGGAAATGTGAAAAAGAGAAGAAGAAAGGGGTAAAAATGTACCTTTGTAAAGGAATAAGAACGTGTACCAAATTTATTCAAAAACTTTGATATATTCCCCTTTAAGTGTAACTAGAAAAGGAATGCCTTCCATCAAATACCTTAGTTTCATTATTATCTTCCATAATCTCATGGATCACACTACTATAGATGGATCTAGAGACAATTTTTTAAATAAGGACATAGAATAAAAGTAAGAATAGGTGCCCTAAAATCTCCCCATATTCCAGACAATTGAGCATGAATGTAAGTAAACACTTAAAATGTGCTATCAATGTTGAAATAGGAAGGATATTTATGCCCACAAAATTCTTGGCGAGTGTGAATATAATTGTTGATGTGAAGAATGGATAAATAATTTTATACCCCAATGTAATGATATGAATTGAGTAACTTGAATGTGATTTTTTTAGAAAACCTATAAATAAAAAAATACTAAATGAAATTTCCCCTACTCAAAAAAGCATGGGGGTCACGACCAGTATCATACCGTCTTAATCAAAGTGTACAATTTTTACATTGAGTTGTTTTTGTAAAAAAATTGTGTGACTACATTTTAGGGTTTTTTATCCTATATCTACCTACATATTCCCTCAAAATTATGTTTGTGCTTGTTAAAAATGCAGAATAAACCCATATAGATGCCCCCATTTTAAGGCATATGAGAAAAAAATATTTTAGCATGTGGATAAAAATAAATACATTGTACTTATGAAGGAGATATATGAGAAAATGTGTAAAGTGTGAAGGGATGGCCACCTTTGAGAACCTGCACTTGCAAAAGGAAAGCTGATTATACATGGTGGCAACCAGAAACATAACAAAAACAATGTTAATGATATATAATTATAGTAGAAACTATTAAAGCCAATAGGAACCAACTATGTAGTAGGAAAAAAAAAAAAAAACATATTCAATTGCAAACAATGACATATAAAAGGATTTGGGGCTTAGAAACATGGGACACCCATGATGTCTCAATATAATCAAGTCTCGTATGCCTACAAAAAGATCAAGAAATTACAAACAATATAGGAATAATGCAGAAAACATGGGACACCCATGATATCACAAGACAATCAAAGCACATAGGCCACCGAGAAAGTAGTAAAACACACACAAACAATGTAGTCAAGTAAGCAATAACACACACACAAATATTTATACATGAAAAAATGTCAAAACAAGATAATATGATGTAGTAACCAACATGAATGAAATATATAAACACTACATAAGGAAAATGTTTTGTTATTCCTATTAATATGAAAAAAATTGCACAATGTATATAATTGAGTGTAAATTAGGAAGTACAAATAAACTTTAATAGAATAATGTCAAATACAAAAATGTGGAGGATTACCCCCAAATAATGAGAATGTAGGGAAACTTGAGTTCTCCTACATACATGTACAAATCTATGTGTCCTACATCTATCTCAAGATATCACGATTAAAAACATGTGTGTACAAAAATAAAGCATGTTATGCATCTAATCAAAGTAAGAAATGATATGTGTAATGTAAAGTGATAACAATGCAAGTATTTGAATGTTTTGGTACTATCACAATGTGTATCTATGTACACCATATGTGAGTAGAAAATGATTTAACCAATGAGAACCTCCTAAGGAGATGAAGGAATTATCACAAAAGATGAACATTTAGGCCTAAACTATGATACAAGTATGAGTGATATTGTTATAGAAACATGTTTCATACAAGGCTTAATAGATTTAGCACTCACATGCAGAAAGCAATGCCAATGTAGTGGATTAGAGGAATGAGTTTGATAACCACTAGGAGGATATAAAATATGTGGGGGTATTATGTTCACTAGAGGACCAAATTAAAATTAAAGGGATTTGAAAAGGTGAGAAATAATACCTAGGATGGTAATCTATGAAGAGGCATATAGTCATGAGATGTAGAGTGTGAAACTAAAGTCCTATTAGGAGAATTAAGGGGATCAACACCAGGAGAGGAATTGTTTACAAAAAATAGCCTAGGAGAATAAAAAAATAGGACTAAAGTATATGAGTACTGACTTTAGGATTAACATAGATGTGTTAGGGTCGTGAGAGACATTGTTTGCAGCTAAAGATATATATATATATATATATATATATATATATATATATATATGACTAGGAGGAGGAACTACAAAAGGATAATTAAGCATGCTCAGAGGGGAATCCTCAAAGGTAATACCTATAATGGTGATAACTTTGGTGATTGTGTATAAACTTAACAAATTGGTGTATGACCAATGAAATAACCCTAAAAGTGCATAACGAAGGGATAATTAATTGTAAGGAACAAGAAGAGATTAGATGCAACCAATAAGGAAACTAATGTAATAATAGGACCAGAAATGATCGGTAAAGTAATGTGCTAGTAGAGAGGATTGGTATCAATGAAAAAAATTTGTACAAAAATTCCCAAAGATAAAAGCGAGTGTGAGAGAACAAACATTGTCCTTATTGTATGGATTGACCAAAACACCTCATATGGGTTTGTGATTAATAAATATAGGAATAGACATTGTATATAAGATAAGTGTAATATAGATATGAGGCTCATCAAAAGTGATGATGGGAGTGGAATATAGTGTTTAACTAACGTTTCCAATCATTTCATCTAAGGGGTGACCATACAAAGGTGGTGAAGGAACCACACGATAATCATTATATACATCCGAAGAAGGTTTTGTAGTTTCATGCTTAGGAATTAGATCATTTAATATTTTGAGCTTGAAGCTATCATTGATTAGCTTTAAAGATTTTATGGGATCATCCCATTCAATAACTCGAGAATTGATAAGATATTGAACAACATGACAAATATTTAAGTAGAATATGTACGAGTTCCCAAAATATTGGTGATAGTCAAAATGGTCATCAAAATTTAAATTTTTTCCTGAGGTCTACTCATATCAACCTCAACTGGTTAGGAGGAGATATGAGATTGTAATAAAGAAAATTTTTCAAGACAATGTGAGGAGGACTTGGAAAGAGAGTAAATTCATGATGAACTGAATACTATTGTAGCTTAACAGTGTGAGATAAGATTAACAATTTCCTTAGAGGAAGATTTGACATTGTTAGGAATTATTTTGAATACGTGTTTCTTAAGCACTTAGCAATGGATGTGGGAGGATAACTAGAAATGTGCTTAATTTTGTTCATATATAACAATTTAGTATTGCACTCTTTCAAGGTATAACATAGATGGTCAAAAGATCTAAAAAAATTTGAAAATGAAAAAAATCTTGCAAAGGGTGTAATAACCTTTATGTGAATAAATATTGTAATTCATTATCAACTAATATATTTTTCATCCTGTCGAGTAGGATGTTATAAGGAAATACATATACATTAAGAGGTTAAACAAAAACTTTTCATATTTGATACAATCATGTATAACAAATGTTATCCTCAATATTAATAGAAAATTGTATCGAAAATATATTTTCTAAAGCAATAAATATGTGCATAGAGTGAGTGGGAGAGATTAGAAAGACTGTGATAAAAAATTCTTAAGAATTAGTGGGAAAATATTTGTAAGAAAGATATCGTTAGAATAATAATTGAACTAAGCAACATGGATGGGTGAATATTCTTATAAGGATCCCCTTTTCAATCATATAAAGAAATTTAAGATAATTTTTTTATAAATATGTAACCACTTTAGGGGTAAGGGGATTATGTTGTAACTATATGGAATCTATAACATTAGAAGAAGTGGAAGTACCTTGTTGCAACTATAAGATTTGTGTTTGAAAATTATGAACAAGAGATTCAAATTTTTGTTTGCTAGAATATAATACATGTGAACCATGGTGAGTAAATGTGGGATGTGTAGTAAAAATTTTGTTGCAAAAAAATTAAAGAGATTTAGATTCGATAGATGATGTACATATAAATGTGTAAGCACCACAGGTGTGGGAATAAAAATACCAAGAAACCGGAAGAAGGTTAGGGTTTACCAATAAAGGACTCTTCACTATACTCTTGATGATGATCCAACTTACCTTTAAGAAGAATCTTAAATATAGGATCAATGTGGTGAGGATTTTGACAATTTTTTTGACTAAAACTAGACATAATTTTTACTTGATCAATAGCCACAATGTTTTCAATATCATGGGAAAATTCATTAAAGTGTTCACTATGAGTTTCGATATCATGAAATGGGACCTCATTAGCTTGGTCCAAAATGAAAGGACTACTAGCAATGTGTATAGGAGATGAGGCCACAAAATTAAGATGCTTGTAAATAGAAGGATAAATATAAAAAAGTCCAATTGTATGATTAGAAAGTTGAGATCTATGCCAAAAGATAATATGAGTAAATAATATGCACTTTAAAAGAGTAGAAATCACCCTAGCAATAACCCTAGGAATAGTAGATCAGTAAGTTTAACAAACAAGGAACTAAACATATGCTATATTACCTTAAGGATTCAATTAAAAAAAGGTTCAACAAAATATTTAACCCTTAATTAAATTTTATGTCAATTTAATTAGGTGTATAATAGATTAGAGTTGATAAAAAATCGACAAAGATGCTACACTATCAAACAATAACTTAGATTTACAAATTAGATCAAAAAGAATAATTTACATACACCAATCAACCTAACATATAATTGAAATCTTAAAACAAATGTATGAGGGAACTAAGCTGATTTCAATTTATTTTTAGAGATATCGGGATCGTGTGCTGATAGATAAATTGGGAGATTTGAACATTGGTAACCTTTACAAGTGGAACTATAAATGTAAATGTCCCTAGATTAGGACCATACCATTAAGTCGGGATCATACTATATGGTATAAATCAACATTTCATTAAATATGGGAATATTTCCAAGAATATGGACTTATAGTATTGTCACTTATGGTTTTATAATTGTTGAAATTGGATTCCTAAATTGCTATTATTGGTTTTTAACTAGTGTGATATCAAATTCCAATATTGTTATTATTGGTTTTTAAGTAGTGTGATTTTGGATTCCAATGTTATTATTATTGGATTCCAACTTGTGTAAAATCATATTCCAATTATATCCTAATTAGTCTTGATCACATAATGCCCAATAGTTATCTTAGAACTATGTAATATTTTTCTAAATATTACCTCATATTAAACAATCAAATCATTTAGACTTGTTAGATTGAAAAATATTAGATCATAAATGTATATCAACATATTTAAACTATGTAAAAGTATTGGAAAAAACATTTATTAGTAAAAAAATGTCCCATTGTACCCTTTTGAAACTAAAATGGCTACCACATACAAGTATCTAAACTTTAAGGGTTTGTAATTTATAGAGGTATTAGAATAATAATAAAAAGCTAATTTAGTATGTGATTTTTTCATACTAAACAAGTAACTTATGAAATGTTGATAATAGAAGGATTGAGATGGAAATGAGCATGCAAATTATGCATACGAGGTCTAAGGTTCAATTATCTACTAATACGTCAATGGTAAGAGCATGGTTATTTAATACACCTAATTTTGTACTTTTCATCTTTCATACATGTTACTAACAATTTCTCTATGTAGATAAGGATCAATGATGCATCCTTTTATTGAGCGGGTTCTTTAAGGGATTTTTTTGGGAATGGGGTATGACTATTCACATAGTCATTATGGGTTAGAGACAATACATAGAGAGAGTATCACTATGTGGTCCTTTCCTTAGTTTCCTTTGTCCTTGTCAGTTCTTTTATGTCACATACACATTGCACTCTCAACACCTTGCTTGCATTTCACCATTTGGCACCTTATTCACCCATTTTCTTGATCCATGACATTTTTTTCACTTTACATGAAATTTATACATCATTGGTTGATGTCATCTCTCGTGATTGATGATGTTGGTGTTAGGTTTTTCGGGGAGACACCATCACCCACAAGAGATGGCTTCAAGTATATACACACACCACACTAAGACATTCATAAGGAATAATCCAGAATCATAGGAATTATCCATTCTCTCTATTATTTTACACCAAATTCACATCTTCTCACTTTTCCCTTGGTTCATCTTGCACTTGATTTGGATTGGATTGGACACTCTTCTTGGTTGGACTTATTACACTACTGGGTCATCTATAGTGACTCTAGGACATGAATGATGTTCTCTTTCTCCACCCAATAGTGATTCTCTCTCGGTGTGCTACTTCTATGGAGAGATAGATGCATCAACAACCACCCCACAAGTAAGTTCTCTAACTCTCTTTTTCATTTTACATATATTAGTTCATTTCCCTTCCCCATTTCTCTATGTTCGCTTAGCATTGTATAAACATCGGTTTTAGTTAGAAAATTTATCTTATATGACCATCTCCTTAGCTTTAATTATCTATAATTTAGTTATATTATAGTAGTATAGATTTTACTGTGCTTCACTTATCCCCGATAAATCTATAACTCTCCCTAATATAAAAATATTCTCTAAGGGTAATATCCTCTATCTTGATAGTGGGCCTTAAAAACCCCTGGGTTGACTTAGTGTAGGGATTACTACACTTTGGATATGCCACCTCAATGCTTGACCCAACCCATTTAAATCAACATGTTATGTGTTTGTCCATGTGTTTCTATTATTCATTTCCTCATACCCTACTAGAATGAGATAATTACGAGTGTAATATTTTGAGATACATTATTGGCCCATTATACACATTTGGTGAACCCGACATGAATCGAGAAACCTCCTATTTGAGCACATCTAATTAAAAGCATCCATATCTGAACTCAATCTCATTCCAAACCTAAAAAAATCCATAAAGATTAAAAATTTATCTACACAAACATCATTTCCCAGGGAAATCTTGTATATTTTGCATATTTATTTCTAGACACATTTGGCCCATATAAAAACCTACTTACATGGCCGACACCTTGTATTTTTCAAAATTTGACTCGATGTCATCACCCACTTGTGTAAAATTTCATGCATGGCAAATTGTGTGTATAATCTCCATCTCAGAAATTTATCTCAGCTATATTATCACTCCATCATAAAGTATCGGGGCCTAGTGTCTTCTCATTTACGTTGTACAAATGTTCCTTGAAACCTATAATCCTAAAGTTGAATTTCCCTTATGTATGGAATTTTTGTTTTAGGATTCCTGAAAGAAACATCCTACCTGCCCCAATGGCCTATATGAGGAAGAGGAAGAAGAAAATAAAAATGACAATACATGTAATCATTCTCATCGATTTAGAAATTCCTCACACAATTTCCTTAATACAAGGATGAATAAGAAGAATTTCTTAATAAACATCTCCTTGAATTTATCTATGAGAAAATTTATAATAGGGAAAAGGGGAAAGGTCTTGAAGTAGATTCATCTAACAATGCCTCCAATTCTAACCCAAATAACCTTATTCTCCAATTTATTGAAATAATGAATCAACAATAATATAATACTATAACTCAATTCCTTCAAATGCAAGCCAACATGGCTCAATTATTCAATTTCCTACAAAATTCTCTTGGGGTACCATACCCCCTCCTTTTCCAAATGGGCCTAATGGAGTGCCCATCACCTAACTACAATAAAAACAAATCCTTAAGAGAAGTCCAATAAGATCCCCTAGAAACTTATTGTTCCATCATGGTTTTTGTGGCATCGCTCCTTCTATCTCCTATGATGGGTCCACTAATCCCACCCTTCACATCAAGGAATTTAGTAACCTTTACAAGGAATGGATCAGAACCAATTCATATGCAACCACCAAAATATTTTATAAGAACCTTACTAGAGATGTTTTGGATTAGTATCATACCTTACCTCCTAATTCCATAGTTGAGGTAAATTACTTGAGGACATCCTTGATAAATTAGTTTTAATATCATGATCTATCTAAGAACAATATCAATGCTTTCATTAACTACCAAAATCTAAAAATTAATTAGCACAAGATTTCATTAAGTCTTGGACTAACCTATCTACACAAGAAGAGCATAATATTTCTAATGATATCCTCTTCCATAGTTTCTTACAAGATCTCAAACCTTTCCTCCAATACAAGGTTAGGTATTTCTCTCCCACCTCTCTAGAATAAGCTTATGAGAAATCTAAAAGACAATACTATCTCATGAGGTATTTTTAGAAAGTTCCTCTTAAGACACAACTAATAAATAAGTAAAAATCCTTTAGCTTCCTAAGAACAAGAATCCCATAGATGATGGAGTCTCGATACTCTTCATTTTTTTGATTATTCAAATAAGACCATCTTTAACATTGATTAAAAAGCCAACAACATTAATAAGACTAACCATCATCAACCATTAAGCAAGGAAGAGTTGAAACATCACTTACCTAATCCATTTAGCATGATCTTAAATCCTTCTTGACCTGTTCCTCAATGACATGATGAAAGTAAATTCTATTGGTGGCATGCTAAGTTGGGTCAGTCTCATGAAAAATATCATGAAATATAAACATATTCCATCAAATATTTCCTAGGTTCTTAATTTTACCATGGTACCATCATTAAAAATAAATTTACTAAAGAGGTCAAAGCTCAAGATGAAAATCAACAAAAATATATCCCCATGAAGAAATCCAATAAGAAAATGAGAAGCTACATATATTCTATAATTCCATACCTAACCATAATGTTGGTGAGAATTCACAGAAACAAGAACATGTTATGACTAATGTAGTTGAAATAGACTATCCTTCTTATAACAATTTCCATGAATGATGTTAGGTTTGTCATATATTATGTAGTACATGAATATCCTAACTAATTTCATCCTCAAAATAATATAATATCCTTATGTACCTTAAAATCTAGCTTATAAAAATATATACTTGCCTACTCTACATGCCGGTGGCCCCCTGTGAAAAATATTCTGCAAGGGTGATGACACTTGAAACTATTTTCTAGATATAGACACAATCAACTCCTATGAAAATAAAACTTGCAAGGATTATGGCATAAAAGATGAGAAAAAACAATTTAGAAGTCTCCTTGATCACACTTTCTTCTTTTGGATTTTTTTTTTTTTTTTTCGAGGGCTTCCATTACTCTCATCTTCTTTGGAAAACTCAGTTATGATGAGTGTGATCCTCTTGAAGCACTTGCCTAGCTTCCTAGGAAATACCTCTTTGTAAAACTCATGTGCATGTCACCTTAGTACCATGAGTGTCTCATGAAAATATTATTTGACATGAACATTCCTGTTCCTCCCTCTTTGGGGTAGAGTCCCACATTGCATGGCTAGGAGGAAAGCATCTATCATCTATGTGAAGAGCTCTCCATTTGTACTGACCTTGCCATAGATGATAAATATTTATTTCATTTCTCGATAACCTCTATTATCCTTGACGAGATATTTCTCTATGTAGATGATCCACATCTTTTCATTTTAGTTCAAATTGGTCACATTGATCATGAAAACAATTGAGGTGGTAAATCTAGTGGGGAAACTTATAGGATTCATATATTTTACACCGTAGCTTACTTTTCAGTGCACTCAAAATTATCTGGAAATGGTTTCATTAGATAGAGAATTTCCTCACCTTTCCAGAAAGGTAAAATTTTCCTTCTAACTCCTTGTATTTTGCAAGTTATGGCTCGGTGGATTTTTTGAGGGAAATTTTCCCTGGGAAGGTCCGCAACCAATAAGAATGTGCCACATGGTGGTAGAATGGCAGGTCGGTAGAGGTAAGTTGGAAGATTCACCAAAAAGGTGGGTGGGGCGCAAAGAAAAAAATATACACGTGGGCCTCGCAAAGGAAAGAAATGGCTTGAGGCCCACACTGAATGAGGAGGCGCCACATGGCAACAGAGGTCAAACTAGTGGGAGTTGGAGGGGTGGAGTAAATTTTGTCTTTTTGCCAAAATTGTAAAGGGCACAAAGAAAAATCTTGGCCCGAAAGCCCACATGTAGGAGGAAAATAAAAATTGCAAAGGCCCGCAGACTAACCAGTGGAGGGTGACTCATGTCCTGTTCTCATCAGAGGTTGGGTGCGCGAGGTAAATTTTGGATTTTTGCCAAAGTGGTGGAAGGTGCAAATGAAAAAATTGGAGCGCGTTTCCACCATGAATAGGATGGTGACACGTGGTGGTGGAATGGCGGGTCAACAAAGGATTTTTTAGAATTTTTTCCAAAATTAAAAAAAAAAAAATGGTCGTTTGAACCCACGGACCAATGGGAATACGCCACATGGAAGCGGAGAGGGTGGGGCGCGGAATTTTTTTGGGGAATTTTTCCCAAATTTCAAAAAAGGGGAAAATTTTTAGGTTTCAGCCCACCGACCCGATTTTTGCCCCGCATTTTTGCCCTAAATCTTCAGAGGGGCATATCTTTCGATCCAAAGCTTAGTTTTTCTCAATTTTAGTGTCATTGGAAATATATTGAAGTCCTCTACACGATGGAATCTTCAATTTTGTTTTTAGTGGATTTTAGTGAGAGAAAAATGAGAAAAAACCTTTGGCATGGGAAAAGAGCAGAACCAACATTCAACCACCATTTTTAATGCAGTATGGCTTCCATTCTTCTCCAGCATGGTCAAAAATCTTGGGGAATGAACTTTTAAGGGTACCCATGCTATTTTGATGGATCTAGTTGGTGGTTGAATCATTCATTTCAATTTTCCCCGTGTTTCTCCTTCCTGAACTCAGGTTTTCATTGTTAAAAGCCGATTTGGCTCATTTGTAAAGGGTTGGACATTTTTTATGTTCTACAGGCTCCCTCCTTCACCCTGGCAAGTGGATTTGTGGAATATCAGACCTTTTTAGGACTGCAACATGTTTTCTACCTCCTTGTTGTTGTAATGCACTGTATTTAAAAATGGAAATGACAATGCAAGCTCTGTGAATGAATTTTCAATCCTTTCTTGTGTTGTTTGCTCTATCCTGATCCTTCATTACAATTTTAGCAATTTGTGCATGATTTGTGTTGCATTTTTATAATCTGTGTCAATTTGTAGAAATAGATGTTCACCACTCCTTTGGTGTATCACCTTGTTAGTTTAGTTTTATCTTCTTTTCTCTCTTCTATCCTTGTCTCCTTGGCAGAATTAGAGTAGGATTTTGAGTTAAACCTCTAAAATTTCATGTATACATTTGATCAGAGGAGTAGAGGAACCAACCTTTAATCTAGAGATTTTTTTCCCATTTTTGCAAGTCCCACACTTGGGGAAAAGATTCATGTTGTGTAATCACACTAAATGACCAAATTCTAACTTACAGATCTGAGAAGGGTCATTTAGGGGGTTACAAATTTTCCCTAACATTTTTGGCATTCCTGGTGGACCTTAGAGGTCTTCATCTTCATTAAAACAAAGTTGATGTGCATTTTTGTAAGTTTCTTGCTTAAAAGAGCCCTGATTTACACATCTGGTGACTCCAAAGAGATAAAATCAACTGGTTTCAATAGTCCAAGTCTGAAGATTCATGAGAAGGATCCAAACAAGGTCAAGGGCTAGAGAAGAGGGATTGTCTGAGTATCTATAGTTATCCCCAAGAAGAAGAGAGAGGGGAAGAAGAATTCAAAGGTCTCCATCTCCACCAAACATAACTCTATCAACTCCTCCACCTGGTAGACCTTTCACCCAATCAACAAGGGTTCTCAAGCCAATTAGAATGGCACAACACAACCCTTATGTCAACTTCACTAGTAGCAGCCCACTTGCTCTCAATGCACAAAACCCAGTTCTAGTTGTAACATTGAAGAACATCCCATACTTTACTGGGGAAAATCAGACCACTCCTGGTGATCATGTCAAAGACATTGCTAATGTTTGTGCAATCCATGAGATTGTTGAGATGTAAATTACTGTCAAATTTTTGGCATCTTCATTCAAAGGGAAAGCCTTGCAATGGTTCAGAGCCTTGGGGCAGGCTCTATCCAAAATTGGAACCAGTTGTGCATAGCTCTCCATGAGCAGTTTGGAGAAAAGGGAGATAATTTGTCTCTATTGGAACAACTGACAACTATCAAGAGAGCTCCCAATGAGCAACTAACATAACTTCAATTTCAGATTTCAAAGGACATGGGATAGAATCCTAGTGATAGTAAGGCCAATAGTTGAAGGTGCTTTCTTATACTATCTCAAAGCTTTAAATTCTGATATTTCTATGTTAATCCAATCCATGGGAGGTGCAAATATACCTATAGCTTATAAAGCATCACCATTAGGGCTGAGAATTATTTGATCCAAGCTAGTAAACTGGTGCCTAGGCCTCCCATGCCCTTATATCCAAACTTGGAAAACCCAAGCACTAGTCAAGCACCTACTTTAGCTCCTATTCCCACTCCTAGAAATAGAGTTCAAATGAAACTTCTACTTCATCCTCTAGTGCCTCAAATGAACTTCAAGAAGTCATGAAACAATTACAAAATTTAGGCAATGAGCTGGTTACACTCAAGAGGTAGCAAGCCCAAAGTTTTAGACCTTCTTATCAGTCTCAAACTCAGCCTAATAGGCAACCATATCAGCCTAATAGGCCACCCAATCTAGCTACAAATCAAAATCAAGTAAGGCCTCCTACCAATAGACCATTTCACCCTATAACCCCAATGTTGCATCTACCTCTAAAGCCTTAGTGCCAGTGTAAAATAATATAGCTCAAGAGTATGATTGTGTTTCCCATGCAACAAACCTCACAACCAGTCCTATGTGCTTCAATGGTGCTTTGAACCAATATTTGATGGTGACAAAAATTGGCATAGAGAGTGAGGTGAGTCAAGAAACAAACCAACAACAAGGAACATCTCAGCAAAATACAACTCCAAATGAGACTACACTTGTGAATTGGCAAGATGAAAGATTTTTGTGGTATGAATCAAACAATTTCTCAGAATGTAGCAGGTAACACATGGTCAAAGAAGAGGAATATTGGTGAAGGGAAATCATTAGCTCCAGGTGATCCACAACCTTCCATCACTCCACAAAGTGTTGGTAAGCAAAATGTAGTTCCAAATGTGCAAGGACAACCCAAGCCACCTTCTAGACCAGCTCAAATGCCAGTTGTTGCAGCCCATGTACAAGAAAAGAATGTGTAGGCTAAGGGGAAGCAAAGAGATGTTTCATCCCCATTTAACATCATTGAACAAATGAAGAAGACAAATATGAATATATCTATGTGGGAATCACTATCCATCCCAGGCCAAAGGGATCTACTACAAGTTGCCATGAAGAATTGGTCAACTTCAAATCAGCAAGCTCATATGCAAGAGAAGGTACTCACAAATGCTTCTCAACCTGAGGGGAAGCTTGGAGGACAACAAGGTAAAGTTTTGAATCCCCCTCCATTCTATGTTTCATTGATCATTGGGGATAAACTAGTACACAATTGTATGATTGATTCTGGGGCAAGTAGTTCTGTGATGCCCAAGAAAATAGCTGATCAGCTGGGCCTCCAATATGAAGTCATATCCAAAGGGGTGGTGCAAACTGGATGGGACAACAATAACAATAGTAGGGGTAATTAAAGATTTGAGCCTCACTTTGCATGCATGCCCCAATGTCACTATTTTGCAAGATGTGTCAGTGATAGATTTACCACCACTTTTTGCCCTATGTTTGTCAAGGGATTTCACAGCTAGAATTGGAGGCTATTTATCTACTGATTGGTCACACATGTTGTTTCAGACCAGATATGGAACTAAGGCCACAATTAGGTCGAACCTATTGCAAACTTTCACATTGAGCCTCATACTCCAAGCCCAATCAATGCCAACTATTCAACATTTGATCAAGAGGATTATCTAGCACAGATGAAGTTGACACCAAAGTTGGAAGCATCCCAGATTTGACTCTTGATGAATGGGCAAGCAAGGTACATGCTTTTGATCCCTACAAGGAAATAGAGGAATATGAACTAGGATTTTATTACATGCATGAAGAAAATCAGCCTATTCCTAGCATCACCAAGCCAGACCATAAAGATGACAATGAGGTATGGTAGCTATTCTTTGATGGATCAAGAAGTAGACAAGGTGCAAGGGGGAGCTATGCTTGTTTCACCTCAAGGCATTAAGTATTATTCAACTTTTAGATTTCAGTTTGCATGTTCTAACAACACTGCTGAATATGAAGCTTTGATACAAGGATTGCATTGGTCAAGAAAGAGAGGTATCAAAACTTACAAGTCTTTGGTGACAAGTGAGCTGATTGTTAATCAAGTTAAAGGACAACATGCTGCAAAAATGACCTACTCAAGAGTTATAAGAATAGGGTGTGGGACCTCATTGAGGATTTTGAAGGCTTTGGCATCAACTCCATCCCTAGGAAAGAAAACCAAGCTGCTGATAGGCTTGCAACAATTGGAGCAGCCTTTGATGTTGTGGAAAGTATCAAGGAAGATAAAGTGCAGCCAAACATTCATGATGATTGTAAGGCCATCGCTGCATAATAATAATGTAAGTTGGCAAGTGTTTGAAAGTGACCAATAAATCATCAATTTCTTGCAAGAAGAAGCTAAGTTCTTAGCCAAAAATTAGGAAAAGTTAGAACAGCAATATGGTGATCAAGTGGTACAAATTGAGAACCAAAAAACTACCAAAAGGACTTGTCACTTTGGAGTCCATCTTTAATCCTAATGATCAATTTAGGAAGGAGAAAGAAAACATCCAAGTCAAGGGAGAAGATTTAGTGCCCATCTCAGTGGGAGAAGGCAAATCACTTCAAATTGGTAAAGTGGCAACCAAGAAAGAAAGGTATGAGTTCATGCAACTTTTCCAAGAGTTCCCAGATATATTTTATTGGAGCTATGAAGACTTGAGAGGTTTCAATCCCAAGCTAGCTCAACACACAATTGAATTAGATCCAAGTGCTAAACCCATCAGGAAAAAACAAAGGCTAGTCAATCCACACATGGAGCCTCTCATGAAGAAGGAATTGAATAAGTTAATAGAGGCAAGTATCATATTTCCCATCAAGCATTCAAGATAGGTTGCAAACTTGGTTCCAGTTAGAAAGAAGAGTGGAGAAATCAGATTGTGTGTAGACTTTAGAGATTTGAATAGAGCATCCCTCAAGGATCATTACCCACTTCCTTCTATGGAGCAGATTTTGCAAGTTGTTGCTAGCTCTGAGAGGTTTTCATTGCTAGATGGTTATTCAGGGTATAATCAGATCATGGTAAAGGAGGATGATCAGTTCAAAACAACCTTCACCACCAAATGGGGAACCTATGCATATAGGAAAATGCCATTTGGGCTGTCTAATGCCGTGAGCTACCTTCCAAAGGGCAATGGATATGGCGTTCAAGGGATTGATCAACAAAATAGTGCTGATATACCTAGATGATATTACTATATTTTCTAAAAGTGCAAAGATCATCTCTTTCATTTGAGACAAGTGTTCCAAAGATGTAGAAGATTTGGGGTATCCTTGAATCCCAAAAAATGTATTTTCCTAGCTCATGAAGGAAAGCTCCTAGGCCACATTGTTTCCAAAGAGGGATTAGTAATTGATCTAGAGAGGGTTAAAGCAATAAAAGCACTACCATTACCAAGTCACAAGAAGGCCCTTCAAAGTTTCTTGGGAAGAATCAATTTTGTTTGAAGGTTTGTTCCAGACTTTGCAGCCCTTGTCAAGCCAATAACTATGATGTTGAAGAAAAGTATGGCTTTTAAATGGATAGCTGAAGGTAAGGCAAGTTTTGAGGTAATCAAAGAGGCTATCTCACAAGCTCCAACTCTCATTAACCCAAATTTCTCTAAGGATTTTATCCTTTATGCATTTGGAGGTGATGATACAATTTCTACAATTTTAGTACAAAGTAACAAAGAAAATGCAGAGCAGCCAATTGCCTTCTTTAGCCAAATCTTGGAGGACTATGAGGTGAGGTATTCCTTCATTGAGAAGCATGTTCTTGTAGTGATTAGGAGCTTGAAGAAATTTAAGCATCTAGTTTCAAACAACAAGGTTCAACTGTTGGTTTCTCATGTGGGAGTTAAGGACTTCCTCCTCAACAAAGACCTAAATGAAAAATGTGGGTGGATTACTCGTGTCATGGAGTATGACATTGAGATCAAAGTCACCAAGCTGGTCTAAGGAAAGGGATTGTGTGAGCAGCTAGTCTTGAGAAAATCAATGGAAGAAAGCAATGGGAAGGATGTTGTTTTGGCATTGCAAGAAAACCAAGAACAAAGAGGTGTTCAAGAAGAGAATGGTGGTATGCTCACTCCTTTCTAGACCCAAGACATAATGCACTTCTTACAAACAAGCCTATGCCCTCCAGAGATGAACAAAACCAAGAGAAGACACTTCAGATTGCAGGCTATTCCATATGCACTTGTTGATGGTGTCTTGTTCAAAAAGGATATAAATGGAGTGCTGCTGAGATGCATTGGGACAAATCAAATTAAGAGAATGTTAGAAGAGTTCCATGGTGGATCAGTTGGGGGTCATTTTTCTCCAAGAGTGACAGCCCTCAAGATTATGAAGGCTGGCTATTATTGGCCCAAGGTGTTTAGTGATTGTTATGCATGGATCAAGAGGTGCAAAATTGTGCATTCTTCACAGGCAAGGAAAGATTAGCATCCCTTCCATTACACCCAATTTCAGTTGACCAAGCCATTCATGCAATGGGGTTTGGACTTCATTGGAGTCATTAACCCAAACTCAAGCCAAGGACACAAGTGGATTCTAACAGCAACAGACTACTTCACCAAATGGATTGAGGTGGTGGCACTCAAAGAGGCAAATGAATCTAGCATTCTAGACTTCTATGAGGGGATAGTAACCAGATTTGGTATACCTACCACTATAATATCAGATAATGCATTAGCATTCATAGGATCAAAGGTAATTGAATGGGCTGTTAAGAATGGGATCTATCTGAGCACTTCATCAAATTATTACCCTCAAGGTAATGGCCAAGCTGAGTCTACCAACAAGAACCTATTAAAGATCATCAAGAGGACTCTTGATGAAAATCAGAGGACTTGGCACACTAAACTTAAATCAGCCTTATGGGCTGATAGGATAACTCCCAAGAGATCCACCGGTAACTCTCCATTCAGACTTGTTTATGGAAGAGAGGCAATCTTTCCTATGTCACTTGAGTTGCCAACATTAGAACTCATGAAGCAATTGGAATTGTTGGAGTTTGAACCCATGGAGGTTAGATATGCAAAATTGATGGAACTCCAAGAAATCAGAGAGCATGCAACCCAAACAATGGAGAAGGATCAAGCCTTGATCAAGAGAACCTTTGATAGGAAAGCTAAGGCTAGAACCTTCCAAGTTAGAGATTTAGTGTTGAAATGGGATGTAGACCGAGAAAATCCAGGAAGGCATTCAAAGTTTGATGCCATTTAGAGTGGCCCCTACATGGTCAAAAATGTAAGAACAATAATGCCTTCCAATTGTCTACATTGGATGGTGAAGAACTATAGATTCCAGTTAATGGAATCCATCTAAAGCATTTCTACTAGAAGGGAAACTCCTCACCTTGTACATATTAGCTTAGATTTTCATTCCTCCAAGTGCTTGAGCACATTTTTTTGTTATAGATTAGTTTACATTTCCCTAAGTTCTTTGGCACAAGCTTTGTTTTCCCAAGGATGCATCTTACAGGCCATGCTTCAGATCAAGTGATGTTCTACTCTCACAATCTTCTTTCTAGAAATTTTTAATGAGTTGAGAGTACCAAGTAGTTAGGTTGATGACTCCATGCCCAATGGATTTCTTTAAGTAGCTGGTCACTTCATCCAGCAGGCAGATGACCCCTCTAAGTTGCCAAAATTGTTATCCAAAATAAGCCCCTTGCTTATTTTTGACTAACTTTCTTTCATTCCTTCCTTCCTTGTGCCTCAATCAAATTTTTCCACTTTTTAGGCACTCAAAATTATCTAGAAATGGCTTCATCAGATAGATAATTTCCTCACCTTTCTAGAAAGGTAAAATTTTCCTTCTAACTCCTTGTATTTTGCAAGTTATGGCTCAATAGAGTTTTTGAGGGAAATTTTCCTTGGGAAGGTCCGCAACCAATAAGAATGTGCCACGTGGTAGGGGAATGGTGGGTCAGTGGAGGTAAGTTAGAAAATTCACAAAAAAGGGGGCGGGGCACAAAGAAAATTTTTTGCCCATGGGCCCGCAAAGGAAAGAAAATGGCTTGAGGCCCGTATGAATGAGCGGGCGCCACGTGGCGTGTCCATCAAAGGGTGACCGACTGGGAACCGAGTGAGGAGGGGTAGAGTAAATTTTGTCTTTTTGCCAAAAATTTTAAAGGGCACAAAAAAAAATATTGGCCCGAAAGCCCACACGTAGGAGGAAAAGAAAAATTAAAAAGGCCCATGGACCAACCAGAGGGTGACGCGTTTCCTATTCTTGGCTGAGGTCGGGGGTGTGGTGTAAATTTTGGATTTTTGCCAAAGTGGTAGAAGGCACAAAGGAAAAAATTGGAGCACGTTCCCGTAGCGAATAAGAGGATGACATATGGCGGTGGAATGGTAGGTCAGACGGACAAAATGGCAAAATTTTCCACGTGGTAATGGAGTGCATGCGGGGTGGGGTGGAGTTTTTGGGGAATTTTTCCCAAATTCAAAAAAGGGGAAAATTTTTAGGTTTCGGCCCGCCAACCCAATTTTTGCCCTAGTTTTTCCCTAAATCTTTAGAGGGGCATATCTTTCGATCCAGAGCTCAGTTTTTCTCAATTTTGGTGTCATTGGAAATCTATTGAAGTCCTCTACATGATGGAATCTTCAATTTTGTTTTTGGTGGAGTTTAGTGAGAGAGAAAATTAGAAAAACGCCTTTGGCATGGGAAAAGAGTATAACCGACATTCAACCACCATTTTTAATGCTAGTATGGCTTCCATTCTTCTCCAGATGGTCAAAAATCTTGGGGAATGAAATTTTAAGGGTAACCATGCTATTTTGATGGATCTGGTTAGTGGTTGAATCATTCATTTCAATTTTCCTACATTTCTCCTTCCTGAACTCAAGTTTTCATTGTTAAAAGCTAGATTTGGCTCATTTGTAAAGGGTTGGACTTTTTTTTTTTTGTTCGCAAGTTCCCTCCTTCACCCGGCAAGTGGATTTATGGAATATCGACCTTTTTTGGACTCGCAACATGTTTTCTACCTCCTTATGTTGTTGTAATGCATTGTATTTAAAAATGGAAATGACAATGCAAGCTTTGTGAATGAATTTTAAATCCTTTCTTGTGTTGTTTTTCTATCCCGATCCTTCATTACAATTTTAGCAATTTGTACATGATTTGTGTTACGTTTTTATAATCTGTTAATCTACGTAGAAATAGTTGTTCACCACTCCTTTGGTGTATCACCTTGTTAGTTTAGTTTTATCTTTTTCTCTCTTCTTTCCTTGTCTCCTTGGTAGAATTAGAGTAGGATTTTGAGTTAAACCTCTAAAAATTTCATGTATACATATGATCGGAGGAGTGAAGGAACCAACCTTTAATCTAGAGAGTTTTTTTCCCATTTCTACAAGTCCCACACTTGGGGAAAATATTCCATGTTGTGCAATCACACTAAATGATCAAATTCTCACTTGCAGATCCAAGGTCATCTAGAGGTCTTTGTGAATTTTTCAGTAACAATAATTTTTGTAGTGTTTTATAAAACTAAAAATTTCTAAAAAAGTATTTTCATCTGCGTCTCCCTCAAGATTGGTCACCTGCCATATTCTTCTAGATGTCTCTTCATATTTATAAAATTATTATATAAGTAGATGTAGCCCATAAAGGAATGACACACTCCTCCTGTAGAGATAACTATTGTGATAACAATTTTCTCAGCAATATACATCTCTTTTTAGAGATAGTTATTCTAGTTACATATAAATTTTTTTTTATTGTCCTTTAATCACAAAACCCCTGAGTTTTGGATCAGTGGTATCAAAGTAGGGTTTCTTGAGATTCTATGATTCTTAGGAAGAGGCTAGGATATAAGAATCTTTGGATTTCCACATAAGATCTTGTAGAATATTTGACTACTCATTGTAGGAGACCTCAAATGGAAGAAAACATAGAGAAAAAGGATACTCTCAAGAAAATGGTGAATGAAGTTATCATGAAGCAAAAGGAGTAGATGTTAGAACAATTCACCTAGATCCTACAACAACTACAAATGGAAAATTATGCATCCTCCTTTTTGATCCAACCTTTAGTTCCCCCGACACCCTTCAAGGTTCAAGTAAATTTTGATGTTCCTATTTTGTATAACAATCACTTTCAAATCACCATAATTACGACATTGTTTTTTTTTTTTTCCCAATTTAAACATATGCCTTCGATGATTTAAATGTAAAAATAACATTAAAATATAGCTTCAAATAATCTCAATTATTCATATAAAAATCAAATAAACATGTGAATATTCATGGGTCAATTGGATCTCGCTTGATCCCCCATAAGTACTCTTTCGAGTCAATATACAAAGTATACTTTTAGTGCCCTTCTCGGGATTGATTTTACAAGTTTTTCTTCATAGTTTCTACCTTGGGTTTAGTCAAGAAAATCTCATTCGATATGTAAAAATTTAGTTTAAATAAGTGAACTTGATAGTGTACTAATATACACTACTTCAGCTAAAGTTTATGAGTCATGCATTGCATGATCTATTTCTAGACTGCACAATGTCTCTGAAACATGTCCCATCACCATGTCAATTGGTTATGTTATTATAATTTAATCATTTTTTAAGTTAATCAAATTTAAGTCATGAACAAGATACAAAAATTATACATCCAATAAGATGAGCATGACTATGCCAACTTAGGTTTCCTATGAGAGAAAAATATCTCACACAACAACTTGTGTTGTCATAATATCACTTTCTTCCCGTAGCCAATGTAATTTGGTATAGAGGAACAAGACCAAACTAGATAGATATCCTCTGCACCATAGAATAACTTAGTTCATGTTGATTATGACATGCATAATAAATGGAGATTGAGGGAAAACTAAGGAAAACTATTATATGGAAGTATTTAATGAATGAATCATGTCATTCAGTGAACACCGCACTACAACAACCATCCGAAGTTTTCTGTTGAGTTCCATGCATTAGGTTTATTATATTATTCATCTCATTGAATTAATTTTACAACATATTTATATTTCATAACGTAATAATATTCATCGCATTAATTATTCAATCCTAAGGTCCATAAATTAGTTTCAATTAATCAATCGTAATCAATTTCCATAAGTTTTTTTATGTACAATCATTAAGCATTTAAGTTAATTAGGGAAGCAAGATGCATTAATTATGCAATCCCTAACTTATTTAAATTACAACATTGTCATTATATTTTCTTAAGTACACAACTATAAAACTCATCATTGAATGTATACAATCATTTATATCCATAAGATTTACATACTTAGGAATAACTATTAAACTCAACAAACTATATTTAATACATTGGTTCATATCCATAATGATTATTTAATATCAAATCATTAATCATAAGCCATCCTTTAATAGTCCCATCATATAATCTATTAAATAACAATCACAGTTATTTAATTTAATAAATTGATTCTTATATCTATATTATAGCTTTAGATTATTTCATAATATTAAAGCTAACTCACTTAAGATATTATCCTCACTTAATCAGTATTTAGTTTAACAATAGTACTTAACATGAAAAATGATTGAGTAATTCAATCACATTCACATTCCATTAGGTACACAATATGAATAATTAATATAAACAACCATGATAAATTTACAATAATATTCAAAACTGAATATAAATTTTTATTTCCTTTCTCAAAATTTATAAAAAGCCTCGAGAGGATATAATGTTTTAAATATTTTATTTAGAGAAGCACACACTTTCTTTACATCAATCAAATACGAATACATATTTTAATCATGCAGTATAAATTCAACAAAGCCATAATAATTCATCCTCTAAATAAGATCTAAATTTCATCATCTGTAAAAATGTTACGCAATCATCGCTTAAAAATAACTCGGTATGATAAATTCTACCATCTTATCTTTACAAATTTATAGACTGGAATATTTTAATGAAACATAATCCCATATAATTAGAAATCATAATAGATACAAACCAAATTCTCTTTTTTAATTCCTTTCATAATCCATAAAGAATAAATTGATTTTCCATCTCTAATGAATAAGAGAAAAATTAAGATTGCTAATGGATAATAATTATCATTCAAATTAAAAACATACACTAGGTCTTCTATAACCAAAAGGGTTATATAAAATATCAGTCAAGTATTTTATAATAAAAACATACATACTTGTTTATATCATTTTTGTATAATAATAATATGAATTAGGTACAAACCATACAACCCACTCAATTTATCATTCAAGGTTTATATAATCGATTGTTAAGGAGTAGAGTATATTAATATTTGATACTATCTTAATAATAATATTGTGAAGAATTTATTATGATCATATAATATTAAAACTATTCAACTTGATAATTTAATATTATCTTACTTAATCATTAATCGATTTAGTAATAATCTCGATAATAGAATACATACTCTTTGAAAGGATATAATAACATAAACAAATTTTATTAAAATGATTTTATTAAAAATGTATATGTATCCAATCCATTACCTTAACTTATAAGTATCCTGGTCTCCCATCCTCTCCTAGCTTGGTTCCCCCTCTGCCGGGTTCTACTGCCCCCTGTTTCTCCATTCTCGCCCCCCGCCAGCATCCCCCTCGCCGGTCATCCAAGCTTCTTCTTCCATTCCCCTACTACGCTTCTACCCCCACTTCACCTCCACCTCGAATAGGTAGTTACTGTGGCTTCTAGAAAGATTAACCTTGAGAATCTTGTCTTTGTGGAGAAGGGGCCTCATGAAATTGAAATTGCACATGACCTTCTGAATATTAGCAGTGCCAGTCCTCAGGATGTGCATATGGAAAGCTCTTCAAAAAGGATGGATTCCTTAGAGGCTGATATAAAACTGCTGAAAGATGAGGTTAAGAACTTGGCTAAACAGAAAGGAAAGAGGAAAAAGGAGAAGGAGGTATATATTAATAGCAGCCATGATTGATGATATCTACAAGAAGCTGAACTCCTTAGACTCGTTTAAGGAAGGCCAAAACTCGACATGATTACAACATGGCCATCTTTAGGCGATTGAGGAGTTCATTGAGCAACATATCAAAAGTGTCTCCAACCTCATCGGTGTTCGCAACACTTTGGGGTAACGATAAGGAAAGAAAAAGGACCATTGAGCGCATTGGATAATATCGACGCCGTCCACATAACAACTTTGGGTATGTTCCACTCTCGGAAGAATATCAAGGCCAAAGCATTGACAAAGTGACAAAAAGTAGTTGTAGATGCTTTAGCTGTTCTTGTATGTTTTTATGTTGTTTTCTTGTGGTCTCTCTACCGCTTTTTGCAGTATTTTTGTTGTTTTGTCTCGTTTGGGTAGTCTGTTTTTGGCTACTTTGAGCTTCATTGTCACATTTGGATTCCGATCCTTTTCTCTCTCGGTTCTCATTCCTATTCTAGCTCTTAGGCAATCTTTTGTACTCAATGGTATAGTCCCTTTCAAAAAACTATTTGCCAATAATAAAAAAAAAAACTTATACCAAATAACCTTAATCTCACTAAAATAAAACTACGTATTCAAACTACGATTGGTCAAATACCATGATCCATCGCCCATAAGGTGAATGGTAAAAACACATAGTAAGCATCGACCACAGGGTGGTCTAAGGAGATAAAAAAATGACCATATTAACCAAAAGGCTCATACACCATCACCATTCAATATTCTATAAAAATATCATTATGAATCAACCATATTATGTTCTGAAATATTAAACCACACAATATACAAGTGAAGATAATCCAAGCCCGAACTACATCTACCACTATGTGGTTTGAAAGATTGAAGGTAAAATGTATATAATGGATGAACCGTCCCTCTTACATATCGACCAAAGCATCATCTCAGTCCATAATGGAAAAAATGAATGACACAGATCCAATAACGGTGGTGACCAAGTCACAAATATCTATCAAGGTAACATTATGATAAACCAAGAGTCTAATGAGAAACCCAAAACCCCATAACAGTTCCATAAATGACAAGTTATATGCTTAATAGCTAAAGATCATAAATAACATTTACATAGTCAATTCGAACATCTAGAATATTGGCTACAATAACAAAACTAAAAAGGTAAATTAAATACAAACAATAGTTAGTCGGTACTTCAATCCCACCCAAAATGGGTGTTTAGATAGACATAAAAGATGAACCCAAGTTCTTACATAAGGCTTAGAGTAACATGTAAATGTCTATTTGTAAACTAGGTGAATGAAAAGGCCAACAAAAGCAAGGCCAATTACTTATAAGACTCCTTAATACCTCGTATTCATTCCTTCATGATTTGGGCATCACTTAGAATCATTATCATAACAATAACATGTTATAAACATACAATATATATATAGCTCGACTATAAGAAAAAAAAATAACATATTTGCATTTAAAATATTGTACAATCATAAGAAGAGCCATTAAACTTATACTCATTCAGCCATGAATAGGATAAAAAATCGAGCCATAAGGCATGAAGGAGAAACGATAATACAAAAGAAACATAGACTTTCTCCATTTCCATTAAAATATGTTAATGCTAAAAATGATAAAGATGAGAAAGAGATGATTCCATGCTTGAAATATTATTGAAGAAGGATAAAATTGATTAATTTTTTCCTCAGAAATCCTCTAAGGCTTTAACACAAAACTAGACAGTTGAAGAACTTCAAATCGACCCAAGAACATGATAAGATCCATCATTATCGACTTTATAATCCCGTTCTCAAACTGGAGTTAATATTTCACATGCAGAGGCCAACAATATTCCCAAAAATAGTGATAATAAATTGCATGCAGAGCTCACATGGAGGAGAAAAAAGACCAAAAAAATGAAAAATGAAAAACCAAATAATCTCTTAGCTCGACGGTGGCTTCCTCGAGAAGCTTCTCGCTTCTCTCGAAGTCAAGCCCCATAAAAAAATTATTTGATGTAGCTAATAATTTTTTTCTAAATTCCTTTCTACATTTCCTAATAAACCATCATCCGCCATCTTACGTGTATCCTATTAACTTCCCTACGGTCAAAACCCCATGTTTGGGTGGTTTTATAACATCTAACAATTGAGATTCATCCCAACTTCCAACCTAACTCCCATTTTCTAGCACAAAACCCAAAGATATCTATCTATTTTAACCAAATGTTAGTAAAGGTGGAAAATAATCCAACAGCTCAATTGGAGCTTAGGTGGGGCTCGAGTCGAGTTGGCCGACCCAAACCCCTTTTAAAATTCAAAACTTTTCATTTCCATATATATGGCTCGACTATTATGGTCAAAGTTACATTTTGAACATAATCAAAAAACATTACAATATTTTGTATATATATATATATATATATATATATATATATATATATATATACAAAATATTGTAATGTTGCTTGATATATATATATATATATATATATATATATATATATGTATGTATATATATGTATGTACTTCCATACATACATATATATTTTTCTCGCCACTAGGAAAAATTATTAATCGTTACAAAATGGTCGACATTTGTATAAATTCCTTATAAAGGATTTCAAAATAAAATTTTAAATATAAGCCCGATGACTATAACTTTGTTTACCAATAAGGGTGTCACCAATTTAAATCTACCATACAAGGGTTGTAAAAAATTTATTAATTGCAAATAGTTGCATAATGTATATTTGTATATATGTATAAGGTTAAACAAGAAGAAACCTTACACATCATTCAAGCCATCACTATGATTTCTTAAATAATGAAACTAGCATGATCAAACAACAAACATACAATTTACACAATCATTCAAATCAATTCAAGCATGATAATCACACACACACATTTACCTACAACTTGCAAATAAACAATAACCAAGGATAATTCTTAATAGGGTATGGCATACCTCCCCCCTTAAGTATCATCATCCCCAATGATTAGTTAATATTGTTGGTACCCAATCTTACACCTCCTAAGGGCCAGGGAAAAACATTTTGTAACCTAAACTTGTGAGGAAAATAAGTGGAATCATAGTTTCTTAGTCTTCTCTTTGAAATTTGGAGATCAGTCCTGAATGAACATGGTCAATGTATGCACTATTTAACTCTCACGAGTTGTCACACTAAATAATGCAAATGTCACTCAAGTAGGACTTAGGTTACTCTAGACAAAGTGGAAATTTTGGTTTGCTTCTACATATTTATGAAAAGGGAAGGTAAAAATGGTAAAGTCCCTTGGAAAATGTTCATAAGAAAAGAAAAAGAAGTGGTTCAAAAAGGATTTAACAATTGTAGGTTTTTATTTGTGTAGGAGTGGGAGATTAAAGTAAGATAAAGTTGATTATACAAAATTCTCAAAAAAATTTAAAAAGTGTCAAAAAATTTCTCAAGGCGAAAAGAACACATCAAACAACTAGAAACAACCCTTTAACTAGAAGATATGCACTCATGGAAGCCCAAGAATACATGCTTTCACACAATATTTAAGAAATTAAACACAAAAGCTCATGTTAACCTCTCAATAAAACATTGACAATTCCTGATCCATTATGCCTAAGATTCACTCAAAGACTTACAAAAATCTTCTCAATAGAATGGATGCATCATGAATTTAAAATTGTTTACCATACTATGAAAGGAAATATCTTCCCACAACATAATTGTAGTTTCCAAAACACCACCACCAGGACAAGATCTAGTGTAATTTAGAGGAATTATCAACACAAGATTGCAATAGGAGAGATAAATGGTTGATTTAAAGTATATCACCAAAAACAAAGATAACAATGCTCATGAACATACACACAATTTATTTCAGGATTTTCAGATTTCTTAGTAAGGGAAAATAAAGCCTATGATCTCAATGTTTTGTCAATGGTTGTACACTTACAACCATCTTGACATAAGAATATTTGAAAGGTGAAACAAATCATATGTATCTCAATTCGATTCAGTTTTCAAGAATGCTTATCAGTTTACATTGTTTCTTCTAAAATCTTAGAAAAATTAACCCCTCGATATGAGAACATGCCTCTCATATCTATACAATATTTGATTCTTCTTTCTTGATTTTTTCACCTAAAACTTTGAATCTTTTCAAGGAATATTCTAAGAACAATATCTAATTCTTCTATTTTGAAAATATCTTATTCCCTATCATGCCATGTGGAGAGATCTTTACAAATGTTGTCAGTGTATATTTCATTCCTTTATGATGAATGAGATGCCTATGTCATTCATTTGACATCATCAAATTGATCATTTCTATTTCAGGTAGGTTGGGAAACCATTTTTAATGATTTTTGAGTGCCCCCAAATAGTTTTATTTGATGTTAATCATTCCTGCATTTTGGGAATTTGCCTCAAAACACACACAATTATTGTCATATCTTTTCTAAGTTGAGTATTTCCACATGTGTTGTGTTACATCAGGACAATTACCTCCTTTTTGTATGATATCAGTTTGCTTCACATTTATCTCCCTCATGTGGATATCATAGACAATCTCAACAATCAACTCACCATGATTTTTCTCAGCTTAACTCACAACCTCATCTTCACTATAAATTCCCACCATTTCTTCTACAAACTCACATCCCTTCTTTTAAGTGTGAGAAGCTTAGTGAAATTATTTTTCTGCAATATGGTGGGAGTAGCATTAGCATCCAGTTTGAAAGAGATTTCCTCCAAGGATTTAAACTCAATTTTTGATTTGTCAGGCCTAGATGAAGCATTTGTAAGAATGCTATTTGGAATTGTAGATCTAGAGGACTATGATGGGCCATTAAAATGCTTAGGTTGTTTGAGTGGCTCTGATTCAAAGACTAATCAGATCATTCCCATATTTTATACTTTCCAAATGATGTATTTTCATCTTTTCAAGTGGGAGCATAATTAGAAAATCTTGAGGTGTTGAAGCAATTTTGGCTCAAGAACATGTTTTGTGAAGGGTGTAGTTGATAATACATGTCCCTTTAATTTGTAATGAAGAATTCACTTGTGAAAGAGATTCTTCAGAATCTTATTTCCTGAATGAAGGGATTTTATAGACATTGTACTTCTCTTTTCGTAAGGTGTGAGTTAGAGCAACATGTGTTTCTACTTTGGAGAAGAGGCCAATAAAATATTTTCCTTCACAACCTCCTTAGCATCATCATTCTTCATGAAGAAATGTAGGGGTGAGTCCAACTCCAAACATCTGTTCAATATCTCCAAAAAATCACTTTGATTGCACTCCCACCCACACAATCACTTCCATTCCACCCTCTACCTTCAAAGCATTAGGGAAGAAAGTACTTTCTAAGGGTGGTTTTAGATCTCAAAGGGTGGGTTTCTTCTTACAAGAAGAAAATAGAGTTGATTGGAATTTGGATGGTCCTAGGGAAAATGTCGATGATCTCATGGCTCTGGGCATGTCTCGTAGTTTGGAAGGGGACATTTTATTTGTGCAAATGGAAATTGGGATAGAATAATTTGTACCTAGGAAGAATAGGATTTTAAATAAAATTCCTTCTTTTAGAGAGGATTTCTTAATAGTAGAAGATTAGGTATCTTTCCCTTAGTCCTTTTTTGGTATAATGTCAAGAATGTATGTAAACCTTTTCTTGGGCTGGGGCCCCTATAGAACCCCATTTTTCTTTCTTTTTCAAATGCAAAATATTTAAGATGTTATAATGAATTTCATGTTAATAATAGATATATAATTATATTAAAACAAAATGAAATCCTACTGCATTGTTCCACATTACATACATAATTGAAATCCACAATTTAAAACAATATTCAACTATCATGAATGAAAGTAACAACTGGAAAAGGAAATTTTTTTAGAAAAGACAAGCCTAAGCTTTCTCATGGTTCAACATGATCATCATCTCCTTCTTCATTGTCTTCCTCCTTGTTAGGTCATTTGTCCATGTAAGCATCAAATATTTGGAACAACTGCATCAAATCCTCTTCATCAGGTCATGTGATGTTTGAATATTAAGTTATGCCTATTCAACACCTCAACACATTTTTCCATCCTTTTCTTATACTCTTTCAATTTTTAGTCATCTCAACAATTTTTTTTCCACAGAGATAAGCCTCTTGATGACCTCATAGGAGAAATGTTCCTCTTTGATGTATTGATCAAAATATTGAATCAGGATATCAATCTCAAGTCCCCATAAGTAGGTTTTTTCCTTTGTCAAATACCATCTCTTCTAACCTGTTATCTATAGTATCAATACCCTTTCCTATCCAATCCTTCTCCATTTCTAGATTTTTCCTTGACCTGATTCACAACTTCTACCCTGATTTTGGCTAAATATTCTAGCATGTACTGAAACCCTTTTTCCTCAGAAACACTATTCCTTCCTTTTCTACTAAGTCCTCATCAAGTTGGTTTATAGTGTCAAGTTTGGGAAGGATCCCTTCCCAATGGTACAATTCATTTTCACATTGATCATTTAATTCATTTATGTCATTGAGCATGTTGGTTAACTCTGCATACCTTTTTATTATTTTTTTAATGATTTTTCTACCCTTTTGAGACAAATCCTCCACCCATTTATCTATTGCCTCGGCCTTCTCACTATATTTTTCTATTTTACCTAGGATTTTTGGAGTAATGGTAGGAAACTTCTTTATTTCTTTTATTATGTTATCCCTACCAATTTTTGTAAGCATGAAGTCAATGTCTTTATTTTCTCCTTTCAACTACTTTTAGATACTTTGTCTTCATCAACCTTCTATAACAAGCCTTAAACTACTATTATGACATCATGTTTTAATGTTTCCTTAGTAGGATTCCCAATTGGATGTTTCTTGACATCATAATCACTTATTGTAATCTCATCCTTTGACTTACCTTGATGGGGAGTTACAATCTCTAGGTCCTAAATCCATGTTGATCTACATGTGTTTTAGTGAGAATCCTTTCTTTCTTTGAATTTTTTGGGTTTTGGGAAGGCAATGCTTGTGATATCTAAAACTCCTCTTTGAAAAACTTCCTTTTCCTTCTCTTGAAGGAGTCCTCCCAACCAACCAGTCATAGGGGCATTACCCATCTTTACTCCTTTTGGTGTGAGGTGTGGAGTTTCAAAGTACAACACTAAATTGTTGATGTTCCTTGCATATCTTGAGGTATTGACATATATTTGTGTGTTCCTTCCACTTTCACCACTTTTTTCACTTTCCAGTGTCACCATATTTGGTTTCTCTTTATCTTGGTCTTGAATCGAGACTAGTTAATACCTTCTAACTCTTTTTTCTACCCATTTTTTCTCACCTTGACCCTTACCTCTCTAGAAATTATAGGTACACTTGTTGTTTCCCTTGAAATTTCATCTGGGGTGGCCATTGTACTTACATCTTCTTTTAAATTTCTCTATTGAAGTGGCCACTACATCTGTAGCTTCCTTTGGAATCTCCCTATCCGGACTTAGAACCTTAAATGGCTCCTTGTTCTTTGAAATATCTTTATCCTCCACAAGTGGTTGTTTGGTAGACAAGTCTCCTTGGGATTTCTCCTTAACCACCTTTTTCTTTGTTAGGTCCTCTTCTTGTTTCTTTGTTGGTTGAGATTCAAGGATTGATTCCTTATTTTTACCTTTATTTTAGTATGTGTACTTTCCTCAGTATTGGTCTCAGTGGGTCTACTTATTTATTTTTATGGGTCTAGTTTAGTTTCCTTTGTGGTACTTGTACTTTGAGAAACTTCACTCTCCTTTATTATCTTTGAATCCTTGGGTGGCTGATTTTCAGTATAGACAACATCTGATACAAATGTTTCATCCATAATTTTTTGAGTCACCATTTCACTTTCCACAATGGGTTGTAATTTCAATTTGAATACCTTGGGGTTGAGCCCAATTTGATATTTGATGATTGATCAAAATATTTGCATGTGTATTTCTTGTTGGGAAACACTTGCACCCTCCATATATAAGTTTCAATTTTATATCAACCATCTCAAGTCTAGGAATCTCTTTAAGTAACTCCAAATCAATTATTTCAATAGGCCCTTTTTTTGACTGTTCCTCAGGTTGTACAACAACTTGGTTTATCTTGCACTTGTTCTATCATAACATCACTTGGATGACTAGATATAGGGGCACCATAAACTATTCTCTAACAACTTTAGTTGGAGACAAAGATGAAGTTACAACTGGTGGTGGTACAACTAGAGTAGAATGAATACCTTTAGGAGTCTATAATGGCATTTCTTGATGAGCCAATGAAGTAACAATTTTATTTTGAGTTTTAGTTAGGGTAGGAGGATCAATTACTTTAGGCTCCTTTATTTTGTGTTTCTTTACACCATGACCACCTGACCACCAATATCCCTTTCCAAAGGAAATATTACTTTATCCCTTTTTGTAGTTCTTTCAAAACACTTGAGTTTAGGGCCCTCCCTTCCTTAGCACTTTGCACTATAGGTGTTGGATAAACATTTGATAGAGATCCCCTCATCTTCTTTGGTGCACTAGATGACCTTGGTAATACCACTGAGGGAATTCTTGGTTGTAGTCAAACCTATCCCTTTGGCTTATATTGGCACTAGCTAAAGTAATGGGAGCATCTTGCATAGCCCTCAAGAGTATTCCCTCTTCCTTTTGAGTCAAGGTAGTCTTTGAAGTTCTAGTCCTGCCTTGTGGCTGTTTTCCATTCATCAATGGTCTCAGTAGTTATATTTTTGGGTAATTGGGGAGCTTTTCCATTCAAGGGGTCCATTTTTTCTTCTCCCTCTTTTAGGGGGGGAGATCTTCCTTCAAAGTATTCAATTCTTGGAACTCCTTAGCACTTTTGTATTTTGTAAGGATAAATCTAGACCCTTCCCAATCAACCAAGTTAGTGTTCTCCTCATTACATTAGTAATTATTTCATGAGGATCATTTGATTCTTCTTTCCAATCTATAGGACTGATTGATTTTGACCCCATATTTTGGTCAAGGTAATACTGACCCACCACATTTTTATCATCTTCTATTCCTTGAGGAATTACAACAATTTTGAAGTCAATAACTTGTCTTAAAGTCATTCTAGAATAATCCCTCAGTCTAACTTCTTCTTCATCCATGCAATTCATCCAGTAGTCTTCAAAATGGGGTTCATGTTCACCTGTACTAACAACCCACTGAATGTCATAATTAGGCCTTGGTGTAAATTTATCCATTTGAAACCTCTCCATCTCTTCATCCATTAATCTAGATTTTACTATTGTTTGGCAAGAATATCTCCCAATTTTGAGAGGGAATTTTATGTTTGTTTTATGTCTCCTTGTAATATTTTTATGTACAGGGTCAATTGTCTTGAAAGTTCCATTAAGACCCACTTATCATTCACATATCTAGGAAACTTATAGGGTTGTCCTTCAAATCCACTTACCCTGAAATATGTGAAAAATATGTATTATATGAAGATGCAACCATATTCCATAATTACAGCCCTAACATTAATATATAATTTGTATTTCTCCCATTCTAGTTTGAAAAGGAAAGTTATAGGGGAAATGAAGGCATCATTTACCTTCCTAACATTTCCTCTCCACTTGTCCAATCTCAATTGTGAATATACATCATACACCCTATGGTTTTCAAAACTTTCCTATGGTGGGAGACCTAGGAATGATTTGAAACATGCAATATTATAGATGAGGTAAGACATCATGTAGAATCTGATATCAACTGGATCACCTATCTTGATTTTTGTAGCTATTGTCATGAGTTGGGCATGAATAGATGTTGATATAAAGATTTCCAACAGAAATTTCCCTGTTCTTCCAAGATAACCATTATGAAGGGCACATCCACTCTTGAAAATTGTTAACCCCTTCTAACCCTACCATCCTACTTAGCATTACAATGAGGTCCTCAACCTCTTCAAAAAACATGGCCTTAGTCAATTTCTTGGGGATTACTTTTGACAGATGGCTTCCTTTCTTTCAACCATTGGGTATTTAACATTTTAGCATATTCATCATGTCTTGCATCATAATCAATTTATGTTGATTCAATGGTAGCAATTATTAGTTGAGCCAACTTTGGTAACCCCAAGTATTTCCCTAAAAGCTTATGGTGTCAAATTTATTACTCTTTCCCCACTTCCATCAATACCTCCTTTCCTTCTTCTGGGTCATAGTTTTCAGCACACAACCATACAAGCTCGGGAGAGTGTATAGATGGTGGAAACATAACTACTAAGGCAATGTGGCTGGAATTAATGGCCACCATCCATTGGCTCTTATTCAGAGCATGAAGTCTTCTCAGGAAGTCATCTAGATCAACATTAAGTAATTTTGTATCCATGACATTGTCTAAATCACTAGAAATATTGGAAGTTACATGGAAACTGATTAGAGACCTCATCTTGTGGTTTTTGATATTTCCTCTTAATTCCTCTTAATCCCAATTTAAGTATTGAGAACACTAAGGTAAAGCAAGGACTTACCCATTTCTTTGCAAACTCTGTGAAATTTTCCCTGCTTCCGTAACTTTGAGTTCCTTGGCTCAATTTCACCACTTCACAGTCAATTCTTCTTCTTTCTTTCATGAATTAATGTTGCTAGGGCATCCAAATTTCTCATGTGTGCAAGGTGAAAACTAGAAACGATCGAAAAATCCTTTAAAATTCATACTTTGATCTATATGCATGCATTTATGGTGGTAAACTATTAATGCTTTAAATCCGACCTTTGATCTGTTTATCCTTTTGAATGTGATCCATCACATGGCTTAATCTGAGACATTGTGGGGTTGGGGAGTCTACTTGTAGTTTTGTATATTTCTTCAAACAAGTGCCAAACTACAATTTTGACCCAAACATCACTCTCGACTTTTGAGAAGTTGACACGTGTTCCCATGGAACTTGGGGATATATTTACACTTTACATTATGTTGGCCTTTGATGCAAAAGTGCACCAATAATCCATTTCCCTCTCAATCACATTTGAACATGTGTTCCTTTTCATTGAGCGGGGTTATATTCATACTTTACATCGTATAACTCAAATATTCCTTAGAATATTCCATCAGGTTTCAGAGTTTGGTTTGCACTTTACAACCATTAAGTAACTTTTTTAATTATGCAAATAAAACCTGATATAGCGCAACCAATTAAATCATGCCATGTACTTTTGGGCATCGAAGAACAAAGTGTAATTTTTCATTGAAAATCAAAGGAATGACACACAAGGGGAATTTATAAGGATTAACATGATCATCTCGACAATGCTTTCATGGATATTTCTCTAAAATGACATGGTTATGATTTCCTTGACTTGAAAAAGAGGATTCACATGATTTATGATCAAACATGGGATTTTTTCTTGGTTTAACATGGGTTTATCATCTGAACATACATACTTCAGAGTTCTAAGGAGATAGGACATAAAAAATTTTATGAAGGTATATTTAGGAAAAAAGGAGTGAGCTCAAAATGAGCACCAACATTGGCTTCTGACTTTCGGGATGGGCACCCCCTTGTGGGTGCCATAAGAACCACATAAAAAATTCATCATACAAACCAAGTGCCTTAATCCATTGGGAAACAAAGTCATTCATAACACACACTTGGCCTCATGAGTAGATATGCACACAAAAAAAATTACTGAGATACCAAAACAACTGGTCATTGTAGACCAAAAAAAAAAAGGGAAACAAAAACAATGAACAAAAAAATGTATACATTGTACAAAAATTCATACCTGACCATGTGGGCTTAGTCTAGAAAATGCTTGAGATTCTACCATTAATAGGAAATTATAATAATTTTCCATCCAAATATTTTAAGAAGAATGTATGTTCACCAACTCTGATGTCAATTGAGTATGGTCCCATCCATAAGGGCATCAAAATTTCCATGTTTTCCCTTGTCCTCATGCCTACTATCCCACAATAAAACCAAATCCCAACATTGAATGCCCTTGGAGTCACCTTTTTATCAAATATCTTCTTAAGTATTTCTTTGAATTTTAGGTGCTTTAGTGGGATTCCCTTCTTTCTTCATCCAACTCCAAGTATTTGATTGATTCTAGCTTCATAAGGGTTTATTTCTCCTTCATCCTCAAGTTGTTGCATAAACTTATAGGATGATAATTGCATATGCAGGGGTAAAATATCTTGGACTCCATAAACCAATTCAAAAGGACTCTTTCCAGTGGCTCATTTGGTAGTAACTTATCTACCCATAGAGAAAACTTGAGTTGTTCACCCCATTTTCTCTTGTTAATTTCTAATGTCCTTCTGAGTATTTTGAGAAATTTTTTGTTGCTAGATTCAGCTTGACCATTCCCTTGAGGGTTGTAGTTAGAAGCATAAGTCAAGTTAATACCATATTCTTGGCACATAGCCACTAAAGGTTTTTCTCTAAAGCTCATGGCATTATCAACAACTATCTTTGCAGGCACCCCAAATCTACAGATGATATTATTCAAAATGAAGTCCATAACTACTTGATGAGTTTATTTCTTGGTAGGGATGGCTTCAACCCACTTAGTAAAATAATATGTAGCTACTAATATCCATCTGTGTCTTGCACTTGAGGAATCTGAAATTTCTCAATAAAGTCAACCCCATTGCTTGAAAGGGGCTTCAATTGATACTAGTTGTAAAGGATAGGGCCCCTGAGGCTTTCAACCTCCTAGAGAATATTTGGAAACTTTCACATTTTTGAATAATATTTTTGCATCTTTGAATAATGTGGGCCACCAATATCCTACTCTCAAAATTTTATGAGTAGTTACTCTTCCAACAAAGTGGCCCCCACACACTCCTCCATGGAACTCTGTAATAATCTTGGGGGCCTCTTCCTCTGTGATGCACCTTAACAAAATTCCCTCTAGGTTTTTCCAAGCCAACCCATAATCATTCATAACATATTTCTGGGAAGCCAACTTAAGTGTCCTTCTTTGATTCTTATCTAGATGCCCTGGACACTCCAAATTCTTCAGGTAATATATTACATCTTTATACCAAATGGAATTGGTCATTTTTTTTCTGGAGGTCCAAATTTCCCTCCTCAATTGCATTGATTTCCATTACTTATAGATTACTTTCTGCCATCATTTTTTCTAGGCCCAAGCCTCTAACCAATTTAGTAGTTTGAATATCCATATCATACTCCTAGAGCTTGTTTACCCAATGACATCTCTTACTAGATATTTCCATCTCAGAACAATATATCCTTGACCATTGTGTGGGGAACATAGGCTATAATATTTGAGCTCAAGATATAAGGCCTAAAAATTTTAGTATCTCTTACAAAAAAAAATATTAGTTTTCCATGATAGTGTATTTCAACTTAGCACCTTGTAGGGATTTGATGAAAAAGAAATGGGCCTTTCATTTCCTTCTTCATCTTTCTACAATAATACATGATGCAATGGTATTTTCAGATGCAAAATAAAATATTTGAAAATATTTCTTATAGTTAGGACTCACCAATACTAGGGCATTTTTCAATGCTTCCTTTATTCCAGTGAAATCTTGAACAACTCCTTCTTCCCATTTGATGACTTGGTATTTCTTCAACATGTTTGTTATAGGAATAGTTATCTCAACAAAGTTGGAGATGAACCTCCTAATAAAATTTATTTTACCAAAAAAATATTGAATACCCTTTTTTGATTTGGGGATAGGAACCTTACCAATTTCTTCCACTCTCTTAAGATCTATCATGACCCCTTCTTTGATACTATATATGCCCCAATAATTTTTATTTTGAACACCAAAGTGACATTTCTTGGGATTCAATGAAATTCCATATTCGACATCGATTAACATCTTCTCTACATGCCCCAAGTGGTCACCTCTTTTTCTAGAAAATACAAGTCACATCATCTTGGTACACAGCTATGAAATCATTGATGAAACTTGAGAATGCCACATCCATGGCCCTTTGAAAAGTATCTCCAACATTCATTAGCCCAAATGGAATCCTAACATACACATATGTTCCCAAGGGTGGTGAAGGAATTTTAAATCTTTTGGATTGTTTCACAACCACCTGATTGTACCCTAAGAATCCATCCAATGTTGAGAGAAATTCAGATCCTGTAACCAGTTGCAACATATTGTCCATATTGGGAAATGGATAATTATCTTTAATTGAAGCCTTGTTTAGATTCCTAAAATCTACACAAAGTCTTATGTCTCCATTTTTATTTCTCACTAGTACCAGATTAGCCACCCATGAAGAGTATCTGGTGGGTTGTATTATTCCTCCATCTCTTAGCTTTGTCAACTCTTCTTACATCTTGAATGAGAGAAGAGGGTTAATGGGCCTTTGATTTTGTCTAAATGGCTTAGTATGAGGCTCCAAAGGTATCTCATGTTGGAACAAGTCCTCTCTATAAGCCTTCAACTCATGAATAGGACCATGCCAAACAATCTTGGTATTTTTTCAATACTTTATATAAGCTTGCTTCTCTTCTTTTCTCAGATTACATCCCAACCAAACCTTCCTGATTTCTATAGGGTTCCTAAGTTGTATTCTTTAACTTCTCTTGAAGGAAGAGATGGGCATGTTTATTACCCTATCAACATTGTCAAAATTAGACTCAAGGGAAACTAACCCTCTTGGGAATTGTGTTGGTTTTTAGTGAATTATGTCTTTCCCAAACAAGGTTTCCTTCCCATCACAAACTGAAACCATTGGCTCAAGATCCATGTATTGATTTGTAAACTCACCTTCATTTTTCATGAACCTTCATATTTGAGCATCATCCTCAAATACTTTCCAGTGTTTGACATTGTCAGGCATAGATGTTCTACATACTATTTCAACATCATAGCTACAATAAGGGGAAACTATGCAATTATCAAATTGGGATGCAAACAAAAAAGTCTATCAGCTTGTGCATTCTGAGATCTCTCATGGTATAAAATGTTGAAGGAATCAAACATTTCAATAAAGTCCCATACTGCATGCTTGTATTGTTTCATTCTTTGATTCTTTGTTGCATACAACTTCCTCGACTTTCTTCACTACCAATTCAAAATCTCTTTGACAACAATATATTTGATCCCATATTTCCATGCAATTCTTAGACCCAGGAGAAATGCTTCATACTTTGCAATGTTGTTGGTGCACTCAAATTTTAATTTGAATGAAAAATTAAATGTTTCTTTGTTTGGGGAAATGAGCACCACTCCAGCCCCATTTCCTATTTTAGAACATGCTCCATCAAACATCATAACCCAAGGGGCACCAACACTTTCCAATTTTACACTGTCCTTTATAATGTGGTCCTCAAAGTCTACATACCCCACAAATTTATCTACATCCACATCAACAAATAACACTTCATAGGAAGCATTGTTTAGATCTTCAATCAAATGTAACATTTTCTTCTCACCATGTAATTTCACCAAGTTTCCCTCTAGGGGTATAGTAGCATAGGACATATCCATTTGAACATTTCCTCCCACACTTACAACCCACTTTCTAGATAGACAACATGCCCCATTTAGCAGGAAATCAAAAATGACCACATTCATGGTTAAGTACTTACTAGATAAGAAGCTAGTTACACAACCAAACCTTTCACATATCCAATAACTGACACTTCCCTTGAATCCATGCATGAAATTTTCTAAAATCTATATTGTCACCTTTATGTCCAACTCATTCATAACCTCTAGTGGCATTATGTTGCATGAGGCTCTCTGAATCAAACATACAATTATGGACTAGTCTGTCCTTAATGATAGTGTGGTAAAAAATGGGTCTACATCCAACTGGGATTGACCAAAGAAGTGCCTAAATATACTTATGGGGATTCCCCATGCTTTTTAGTTCTTGAGGCACTTCTATCTCAAGCAATAATAGGTGGAACATCCACATTGTTGACATCTTTACTTGTGAAAACCATTTCCTCCTTGAATCCTAAGTATTCAAATGCTCTCCTTCTGTGCTCAGGGATCCTAAGCAACTCAATAATAGGCACAATAACTTTGATCTAGCTCAAAATTTGAGCCATATCATAGGGGGTGTACTTAGGAAAATTGGTACTAGGAGGAAAAGTGATTGTCATTTTCTAGTGGGATGAGGTCCTTTACTACTTGAGCATTGGTAGGGGAACTTGGCTTATTGGAAACAACTGGGATTTTTTTGGGTAGATATTTCTTTGGGCCATTCTTGGGGATGTTAGTTAGGATAGGTGTCTTTGGTTTAGGTTGTGGCCTGGTCCCTTGACCATCCTATTTCACAAATTGTATTCCTTTTCTTGTGTTACTACTACATTCATCATAAGTTTCCTATCCTCTTTAGAGGGTACACCACCATCATAATTTTTGATCATTAAAGCTCTCAAATACTCAAATTCATGGTTAGGTAATTAAAATTCTTGAACCATATCTATATCAACACAACTAGTAGAGGGGAAAGAAGATACCCAACTTACACAATCCCAAAAATAATCCACAGTCTTGGCACTTAACAACTCAGTGGAAGTAGCTCCTTGTGGTGGGAAATCAACACATTCAAACATACATACATCACCAAAGGTAGCCTCATCATCAACCTCTTCTTCTTCTACATTAGGGTCACATGGGGGATGTGGTAGAAAAATTTGTCACACCATTCAATGATGTGATCCTCCTCTATTAATGACACTGGAAGTCAATGGATCACAAAATAACTTGTTTTCTCTAGGTGTTTGTTGTTTGTTCCCTAACCCCATAGGTCCTTCCCTCTATCATATGCTTTGTGATCACCCCTAGGATGACCCCCAAATCTATTTTATCCCTGGGGTTGGTGTTGAGCTTGGGGATTTGAAGCTAAACCATTCTCTTCCCTAGAAATATTGTATGATATTTCCTTTACTGCCCCTGCCAGAGTCTTGACCACCTCCTCCAAATCTACTCCCTTACTTTCCTAAGGCTTCTCAAGATTGATTAATTTGACACCTTCCCTCTTTAGAGGTTTCCCATTACCTTAATATTATTCTCAATCTTTACTACCATAGAGAAATCTTGCCTCAAATTTTTTGGGGTTTTTGTCCCTCAAATAATATGCTACTTTCTTGTCAAAGGCATCAAAATATTTAATTAGGTAGGATTCATCACTTGGACTCAAATTTATAGGAAGTTTGGTCAAGGTTTATTAAATCTGGTGTTAAAATCTTAGACATGATCATTAGGGTTTTTCTTTATATTCTCAAATTCAGTGAGAAGGAACCTAGGGTTAGTTTTATCACCATATTGTGATTTGAATGCATTCTTCATTTTTGACCAAGAGTCAATAGAATTGTAGGAAATGATTTATACCAATCCTTGGCATCCTCTTCTAGAGTATGTATAAATAACTTCACATATACATCCTCGTGCTTGATCTCAAAATATTCCATAGTATTATGAAAAATCCTGAGATGTTGGTCTCCACTAATGGCATTATTGCCCTGAAATTTGGACAACCTATTTCTGACTTCATGTGGGAATGCATTTGGATAACCCACCATTCCATGGAATTTTATAGGTTTGTATACATTCACAAAAAAATGAGGTCTAGGAAGAGGTTGGGCCATGTTATTAACTAGAGATGTTCCAACATGAGGATTAAAATGATGGGGAACTGAAGGTATTTGAGGCAAGCGAGTGTGATACTCAAAGTAATGATCCTTTAATAACTCGGTTTCACAAAATATTCTATTACTTCTAATCAATAAAGGAGGGAATTAAATAATACCCTAATCACTTGTAAATGAAGGACCCTCATGAGCTAGAGGATACAAATTGGCACAGGACTACTTGGTCAAGAGTTATCTCGAGGTATTGGAGTAATCTTCCACTAAAGCTTTATCAATTTCAAGAAGAGGTATAACTTTTTTTTCTGACCTTTGATCACCCAAGGTTTTCTAGACTTGTTTTCTTCATGGATTAGTCTTTCCCAATCTCGGGAGCAATATTTTGGCGGATATGATTTCAAGAAGGTTCTCCTTCCTTTTAGCTTTGTGAAATTAACAAGTAAACCAATATTTAGATACTTTGCACTAGTTCTCACGAGAATTCTCACAGAAGACAAAGTCACTACTAAAAGTTTACACCTTATACGTGTTTTTCACTTGAAATAACTTACTAGATGATGTATTTACACACAAATGAGAAAATATTTGAAATTTTTACAATATTTTGTCAAGCTTCTCTAAGAAAAGTTAAATTTAATGGAAATCTCAAAGTTCCATTCTACTTGTGGTTGTTGTCCATTAATCAATGGTCTCATTACTTGGATTTTTATTGGGTAATTGGGGAGCTTGTCCATTTAAGGGGTTTATTTTTTCCACTACCTCTTTCGGGAGGGAGATCTTCCTTCATGTATTCAATTCTTGGAACTCCTTAGAAATTTTATATTTTGTAAGGATAAATCTAGACCATTCCCATTCAACCAAGTCGTTGTTTTCCTCATTATATTAGTGATAATTTCATGAGGATAATCTAATTCTTCTTCTTTACAATCTATAGGACTGGTTGATTTGGATCCCATCTTTTGGTTAAATTAATACTTTGGACCACCACATTTTTATCATCTTCTATTCCTTAAGGAATTACAATTTTTTTGAAGTTAATAACTTGTGTTAAAGTCATTATAGAATAATCCCTTAGTCTAACTTCTTCTTTGTCCATGCAATTCATCCTATAGTCTTCAAAATGGGGTTCATGTTTACCTGTACTAAAAACCCACCGAATTTCATAATTAGGCCTTGGTGTAAATTTATCCATTTGAAACCTCTCCATCTCTTCATCCATTAATATGGCTTTTACTATTATTTGGTAGGAATATATCCCAATTTTGAGAGGGAATTTTATGTTTGTTTTATGTCTCCTTGCAATATTTTTATGTACAGGGGTTAATTATCTTGGAAGTTCCATTAAGACCCACTTATCATTCACATATCTAGGTAACTTATAGAGTTGTCCTTAAAATCCACTTACCTTGAAATATGTGAAAAATTTGTACTATATGAAGATGCAACCATATTCCATAATTACAGCCCTAACATCAACAAATAATTTTTATTTCTCCCATTCTGTTTTGAAAAGGCAAGGTATAGGGGGAAATGAAGGCATCATTTACCTTCCTGACATTTCCTCTACTCTAGTCCAATCTCAATTATGAATAGACATCCTATATCCTAAGGTTTTTAAAATTTACTTGTGGTGGGAGACCTAGGAATGATTTGAAACACGTAATATTATAGATGAGGTAAGATATCATGTAGAAACTAATATCAAATGGATCACCTTTCTTGATTTTAGTAGCTATTGTCATGATTGGGCATGCATAGATGCTGATATAAATATTGCGAGGCATAAATTTCCCTATTATTCTAAGATGACTATTATGAAGGGGTACATCCACACTTGAAAATTGTTAACCCATTCTAACCCTACCATCTTACTTAGCACTACAATGAGGTCCTCAACCTCTTCAACAAACATGGCCTTAGTCAATTTCTTATGGATTATTTTACATATGGCTTCCTTTCTTTCAACCACTGGGCATTCAACATTTCAAGTATATTCATCATGTCTTGTGTCAAAATCAATATGTGTTGATTCAATGGTATAAATTACCGATTGATCCACCTTTGGTAACCCTAGTATTGCCCTAAAAGCTTCTCGTGTCAAATTTATTACTCTTTCCCCACTTTCGTCTAATACCTCCTTCTCTCGGGTCATAGTTTTTAGTGCACAATAATACAAGCTCAAGAGAGTGTATAGATGGTGGAAATGCAGCTGCTAAGGCAATGTGGTTGGCATTAATGGCCACCATCCATTAGATATTATTTAGAGCATGAAGTCTTCTTAGGAAATCATCTAAATTAGCATTCAATAATTTTGTATACATGAATTTTTCTAAATCACTAAAAATATTAGAAGTTAAATGGAAACCTAATTCCAGATACCTCATGTTGTGGTTTTTTATCTTTCCTCTTAATTCCACTTAATCCCAATTTAAGTATCGAGAACACTAAGGTAAAGCAATGACTTACTTGTTTCTTTGCAAACTCGTGAAATTTTCCCCGCTTCGTAACTCCCAGTTCCTTGGCTCAATTTCACCACTTCATAGTTGATATTTCTTCTTTCTTTCATGAATTAACGTTGTTAGGGCATCCAAATTTCTCATGTGCAAGGTGAAAAATTGAAACAATAAAAAAAGCCTTTAAAATTCATACTTTGATATGTATGCATGCATTTATGGGGGAAAATATTAATTATATAAATCTTGACATTTTTATTTGTTTATCCTTTCAAATGTGAGATTCCAACATGGCTTAATCCAAAACATTGCGGGGTTGGGGATTATACTTGCAATTTTTTATATTTCTTCGAACAAGTGCCAAAATGCAATTTTGACTTGAACATTTGCTATCGATTTTGGATATGATGTTGACACATGTTCCTTGTCGAATTTGGGGATATATTTTCACTTTGCATTACGTTGGGCCTTTGATGCAAAAGTGCACCGATAATATGTTTCCCTGCTCCAATCACATTTGAACACATGTTCCTTTCACGAGTGGGCTTATATTTGTTCTTTGCATCGTATAACTCAAATATTCCATAGAATATTCTCGTTAGTTTTTGGAGTTTGGTTTGCACTTTGTAGCCACTTAATAACCTTTGTAATTGTGTAAATAAAACGTGATATAGTGAAACCAATTAAATCATGGCACGTACCTTCGAGCATCGGAGAAAAAGTGCAATTTGCATTGAAAATTAAAGGAATGACACACATGGGGAATTTATAAGGATTAACACGATCATGTGACAATGCTTTTGTGGATATTTATCGAAACGACATGGTTATGATTCCTTGACTAAAAAAGAGGATTCAAAATGGATTTATGATCAAACATGAGATTGTTTCTTGGTTTAACATGGGTTTATCATCTGAACATGCATACTTCGAGTTATAATAGATAGGACATGAAATTTTTGGAAGTCACATTTGAAACAAAGGAGTGAGCTCAAAATGAGAACTAACACATATCATGCTAATAATTTAAGATAAACATCTAAAATTACACATTAAGAAATATAATAAACTCAGAATATCATAACTACAACTTATAATTAATGCAATTTCAAAATCGTATCATAATTTTATCAGTCAGAACAACCTTATTTTACCAAGTATTTGCTTAAAACAATAAAATTTCAGGAGTTTTTCAGTCTTGTAATCAATAAAAATATCAAATGCACAGTATTAGATATAAAATCCTCATATTTATCACTCAAATAAATGTGGAAAATAAGTTTTTGAGCTCTTCCAATTTTTTCAAAGTAGCACTTTGTTAAGAAATTGTTCCCACTGGACCTTACACATTATTATTTATCTATTTTGTAAGTACAAATTTCAAGTTTATAGACTCTTATGGGTTCAAATATGATGACACCCAGATCTAGATATTGTAAAGAGTTCTAATTAAACACGTGTGCTAAATCTGATACATATATTTTAAGCAAAGAGATGAAAAACATCATTCAACTTAGACAATGCGAGAGGAAACACTAGCCGGTATGCTACTGGGGGTGATTACTTCGATAATATCAAGAGGTCCAATATAGCGAGGTGACAATTTGGTTGCCATACCAAATGAAATTAAAATCTTCTTAGGCTTAACCATTAAGAAAAATTTATCTCCTTATCCAAATTTTTGTCAACTTTCTTTAAATTTATGTAGCTTTTCTATCTATCGAAACCTCTTTTAATCGTTCTCTAGTGATTTTAACTTTATGTTCCATTTCCATTAGCATTTTAGGTACTACAAATTCTCTATCTTCCACCCTGTCCCTGTCCCAATTGACAGGTGTTTTACACTTATGTCTATACAAGGCCTCAAAAGGATCCATTTTTAGCGAGGAGTGATAAGTGTTATTATAAGCAAACTCAACCAATGAAAGGTATTCTTACCATTTGTATTTTTGATCCATGCAGTACATTTTGAGCATATCTTCCAACATTTTTTTTACCCTTTCACTATATCCATCTATTTCTAGATGATATAAAAATATAAAATTCAATTTTTTTCCTAAATCGATATTCAAGGTTTCCCAAAAATGAGAATTCATCATATGATCTCTATCTCGCAATTATTAATTTAGGTACTTTGTGTAATCTAAAAAATTGATGCACGAACCTCTTTGCGAAGAACAGAGAATCTTATTTTAGATTCTCTCGGTATGAAATGAGCCACTTTTGTTAATTTTTCAACTACAACAAGAATTACGTCATATTTATTCCTTGACATTGGTAGTCCTTACATGAAATCCATACTGATTACCTACCATTTATAGTGTGAAATGCTATCAGTACAAAAAACCTACTTGATGCAAATGTTCATCCTTAACTTACTAATATTCTAGCCAATTAGAAGTATTTTTCACTTTATCCTTCTTCATCCCTTTCCAAAAATAATGTTGTTTTAAATCAACAAGAATTTAAGTCACTCGAGGATGTCCGAATAAGGAGCAAGATGTAAACTTCATTTTCAAATCTAAGGAATCCTTCATTATCAAATCTAAATCCTTTTTATCTACTATCATTAGGATTTGCAAAAGCAATGCTTTCACTTGTTGATAATAAGAATCAACCAACATTACTTTCTTAACATCATCCTTGAATTACATTCTCAAAGTGGAAAGGGAAGAAATATACTTCCTACGACTTAACTCATCTATCTTTGTGTTTTCCTACCATTAATATAGTTGATATCATACTCATATTGTGATTAAAACTCTAACCATCTACTCTACCTTATATTTAATTTTGGCTATGTTAAGATGTATTTTAGATCAATATTATCGTTTCAGTTCAAAGGTTTTTCACAAAGTTAATGTCTCCATACTTTCAATGCATGCACAATGGCAACAATCTCTAGGTCATGGGGAGTGTAATTCATCTCATGCACCTTGAGCTTCCTACTCTCATAAGTGATTACATGGTCATTTTGCAGCAAAATGCCACCTAAACCTTCACCAGAGGCATCTGTTACAACTGTAAAGTTCCCATTAGGATCCAAAAAATTTAAGATAGGTGCTGAATTTAATTTCTCTTTCAGAAATTTAAAATTATTTTCACACTTTTCATACCATACAAATTTCTTTTCTTTCTTCTCGCAACGCGGTAATTGGAGATGCAACTCTTGAGAAATATTTTACAAATTTCTGTAATATCCAGGAATCCCATGAAGCTTCTAACTTCATGTACATTTCTAGGTTTTGGCCATTCGGTTATCATTGTAATTGTTTATAGATCTATAGAGATTCCATATATATTAATGATATATCCCACGTATTACACTTTTTTTTATAAAATGAACACATAGAAATTTTATCATACAACTTTCTCTTTCTTAGCACATCTAAGACCACTTGAAGATGTTCATTATGCTCTTCAATTATTTTTGAATAGATTAAAATATCATCCAAGAATACTAGAAAAAACTTTTCCAATTATGCTTGAAAGATATTATTTATCATATTCATAAAAAATTTCAGAGCATTAGTTAATCCGAAGGGTAACACGGTAAATTCATAGTGTGCATACCTTGTTTTGAAAGTATTCTTGTCAATATCTTCCTCTTTTATTCTTAACCGATGGTATCTCGATCAAGATCAATCTTAGAGTAAACTAATGCCCCACGCATCTGATCAAAGAGATCATTAATCCTAGGGAGAGGATACCTATTTTTGATAATGAATTTATTAATCATTCGATAATAAATGCAAATCATAAGAGTTATATCCTTCTTCTTTACAAATATGACTGTTGCACCCCAAAGAGAGACACTCGGTTTTATCAGTCCTTTGGACAAAAGTTCATGAAGTTGTGCTTTCAACTTAGCTAATTCTTTTGTTTTCATTTTGTAGGAGCCTTATAAATTGGTTTGGTTCCCAGTTTGATGTATATAGTGAAATCAAATTTTCTTTTAGGGGAAATACTAGGTAGTTCATCAGAAATACATCGAGGCACTCATGTAACAATGGATGTTCTTCCTTAAAAACCTTACATTATTCACATAAATCTACAATTTTTACAACATATAGCACGCAACCTTTGTTCTTAGCTTTCTTAAGCTGCATTGTAGTGATTTGTCTAACTAAAAATCCTCATTTTACTCCCTAAATTTCTGTTATTTTCTATAGGTCATCAAGGAACTTAATTCAATTTTCTAGGTAGTCTACAGTTGCCTTATGTTGAGATAACCAGTTTATGCCTATGACTATGTCATATGAACCTAGAGGAGCTAGATATAGGTCAACTTTAGTAGTAAAGCTTGGTAATTTGATATTTACACCAAATAGGCATTTTTAAATAATGTGGACAACATTATTCCCATACTGAAAAGTCTATGATTATTTCATAAAACCATATTTTATTTTAAGTTTGGATGTAAATTTTTTTGAAATAAAACATTCAAGTATCACTAGTATTAAACAAAATGGTTATAGGTAATCCATACAACTTACCTGCAACTTCTATGGGTGTAGCTTACCTTTTAGCTTGATATTTTGTTACTGAGCATGAATATGATGCTGCTGGTTTCCATCTTTCTTTCTTTGAGGGAATTTATTTCGATAGTTGTGTGCATGTATACTTTGCTTAATGATAAATCAAATGAAACAAGAACTACCACCTAAAATAGTTCTACAATTTAGCTAAAACAAAGCATAAACACCATCATGATAAGAATTAAACAACAGTTAGATGCTAGTATTCATCAATACAAACTTTGAAACTAACAATGCTAAATATCTAAACTCCTCTATTCTCTAACAACAAATAAATGAATGAACCTAAGTAAGCTCCATGGCTATCAAAATAGTTGTCCTTAATGTTCCAAGAACCTAGGAATGGGGGCTAATCAAAGTTGGGCTACAAGACCCTTTTGACACCTCCCATATGACCCAAGCACTTTAAGAAAGAGGCTTAACTCTTCAAGATGATGAACTCTCAAAAGGGCAAGGTGCAAGCTCTTAGTCTCATTGCTATATGCTTTGCATTTGCTCTCTTAGAAAGTTTAGGTGTAAGTAAAAAGGTAGGTGGAGGGCTCTTTATATAGCCCAAAGGATAAAGGATTCAACACATTCTCATGAATGTGGGATAAAGGTAAAACATGATTAGGAATGGATAAGGTTTCTTTATTAAAGGTAACCTTACTTTAGAAGGGTTTAATACATGTTTAGTAAGTCATGGGAGTTGGGGGTATTTTAATTAATCAAAGGTGATTAATTAATAGGTAGGTGTAAGATTATAGAAGCCAATTAGAAGAATATTAGTACGATTTAGGCTATTATAAGGGGATTAAATCAATTAAATATTGATTTATTGGTTAAATGGAAGGGAAAGCTAATTAATTAATAATAATTAATTAGTCTAGGTAGAAGGGGTGATTTATTAATGGAAGGTCGTTAATTAGGGTATTTTTTGGATAGGCAACTTAATTAATTAGCTTAGTGTAATTAATTAATGATGATATGAGGGAAAATGAGTGCTTTTGATGATATGTTGTTGATTTGCGAGAAAGGTGATAATTAGCACAATTTAAGTATTTAAATTGCTTGGGCGTAATTATAGGTGTCTACAATAGTTATCTAAACCGCAAATATAGTAGCCTCCAAAAGGTCCTTTCTTTTTAGTTTTGTTGTCATGATTTCCTATATTTTTCAGCCCATTCTTTTTCTTATTTACAATAGTCTTAAACATTGTATTTTTCTTTTCATTACCATTATTATTTCTGATTTTGCTGCTGAAATTATTCCATGCAACCTTTTTAGGTGCCAAAGAGAATTGAACATTACTATATTTCTTTTACTTTTCCTCCCTATGTGTAGAAATATCCTACAATTTTAGTTCTTTCCTAATTCACTTTTCAAATACAACTTCCATTATTGATGGCCCATGCACATAAACTTCACCTCCTATCACTGGATTTAAGCCCATGATGAATTTCCTAATCAGAACTTTTCATCCATTTGATACTGAGGTATATACTTGAGAAGCTTTGTAAACTTCTCCCAATACTGTGTCACCGACATTATCCCTTGTGTTAATGTCCAAAATTTAGATATATTCTGATTATAATAGATCTGGGGTAACCAACATTGAGAGAAGTATGAATTAAACTGATCATAAGTCAATATTTCTTCATATACTTCCAATTCAATCTTTGGACTTTCCCACCACGAGGAAACTTCATTGGAGAGTTGGTAGGCTCTGAAACAACTTTATTTTCCTCTTATAAGTTCCTTATTACAAATTACTTCTCTATTTCGATGATCTAATTCTCAGCTCCATCACCTAACGTGGTACCATAAAAATTTTGTGGGCTGATCTTTTTAATATCATTTGGAATTTCATCTCGTTAAAGGATCCTCTTGTTTTCAAGTGGGTTAACATCATTGACGTTAGGATTTGAATTAACATTTTAATTTGCAACATTCTTATTTTCTACATTCGGATCTATAATATCACTATTTTCAACATTCAGATGCTCGTGTGGTGCTTATTCACCATACATTTCCTTATCACTTACATTTCCTAGGATCTTCTATTTCATGATATCCTATTTCTTGTTTCCTAAAGGGAAAAAAGCATCTTATCCAAATTTTATGATGTGGCAACTTAGTCATTCATAGGTTGGTCATTTGCAATGTTTAATCTTGTTCTAAGCATGTTTTTTGTTATACAATAATTTAAGTTTGTTTTAGCATAAGGACTCAATAGGTCCAAGAGCCGCAACCTTCAAGCTCGATACCAAAATGTAACAACCACTTTCCAAACACCATAATTATGAGAATTTTTTTGTTTCCCAATTTAAACATATGCCTTCAATGATTTAAATGTACAAACTAACATTTAAATATAGCTTCAAATAATCTCAATTATTCAGATAAGAAATTAAATATGCATGTGCATATTTATGGGTCAACCGGATCCTACTCGATCACCCATAAGTACTCTTTTGAGTGAGTATTATAACTATACTTGTTATTTCCATTTTTGGCATTGATTTTACAAATGTTTTTTCAAAGTTTCTCCCTGGGGTTTAGTCAATCAAATCTCATCTATAATCTCACACTTTATTTAGAGCTAGGTGAACCTAACAATGTACTAACATAGACTACTTTGGAAAATGTTTATGAGTCATGCATTGCATGCTTTGTTTCTAGATGGAAAATGTCTCTGAAACATGTCCCATCACCATGTCACTTGATTTCGTTATCAAAATTGAATAATTTTTTAAGTTAATAAAATTTAAGTCACACACATGATACAAAACTTGTGCATCCAAGATGATGATGAGCATGACTGTGCCAACTTAGGTTGCCTATGGGAGAGAAATATCTCACATAATGACTTGCATCATCATGAGATCACTTTCTTCCCTATATCCAACATAAGTTGGTACAGAGGAACAAGACCAAACTTGATAGACAACCTCTGCATCATAGCATAACTCATTTCATGTTGATTTTTCCATACGTAATAAATGGAGCTCAAGGGAAAACTTAGGATAACTGTTGTATGAAAGTATTTAATGAATGACCTGTGTCATTCAGTGAACACCTCAATAAAACAACCATCCAAAGTTAGCTTGCTGAGTACCATGCATTATGTTTGTCATACTATTTGACTCATTTAATTATTTTTACGACAAATTTATATTTCATAACGCAACAATATTCATTGCATTAATTATTCGATCCTAATTTCCATAAATTAGTTTCAATTAATCAATCATAATCAATTTCCATAAGCTTAATTATATACAATCATTAACCATTTAAGTTAACTAGGGTAGCAAGCTACATTAATTACGCAGTCCCTAAATTATTTTAATTATACTTAGGCATAACTATTAAACTCAAAAAATTGTATTTAATACATTGGTTTATATCCATAATGATTATGTAATATCAAATAACTAATAATAAGCCATCCTTTAATAGTCCCATCATATAATATATTAAATAATAATCAAAATTATTTAATTTAGTAAACCGATTATTATATCTATATTATAGCTTTAGATTATTTCATAATATTAAAGCTAACTCATTAAGATATTATCCTCACTTAATCAATATTCAGTTTAACAACAATACTTAACATGAAAACGATTGAGTAATTCAATCACATTCACATTCCAATAGGTACACAATCTGAATAATTAATATAAAAATCCATGATAAATTTACAATAATATTCAAAACTAAATATAAACTTTTATTTCCTTTCCCAAAATTGATACAAAATCTCAGAGGCTATAATGTTTTAAACAACTTATTTAGTGAAGCACACGCTTTCTTTACATCAGTCAAATAAGAATACATATTTTAATCATGCAATATAAATTCAATATAGCCATAACAATTCATCTACCAGATAAGATCTAAACTTCGTCATCTATAAAAATGTTAGGCAACCGTCAGTTCAAAAGAATTGGCATGAAAAAGTCTACCATCTTATCTTTACAATTTATAGCACTGAAATATTTCAATGAAACATAATCCCACATAATCAAAAATCATAATAGATACAACTTAAATTCTCTCTCTCTCTCTCTCTCTCTCTCTTAACTTCTTTCATAATCCATAAAGAAACAATTGATTTTCCATCTCTAATGAAGAAGAGAATAATTCAGATTGCTAAGGGATAACAATTATCATTCAAATTAAAAACATCCACTATGTCTTCTATACTTGAAAGGGTTATATAAATTATCAATTAAGTGTTTTATGATAAAAACATACATACTTGTTTATATCATTTTCATATAATAATAATACGAATCAGGTATAGTCATACAACCCACTCAATTTATCATTTAAGGTTTATATAACCAATTTTTAAGGCGTAGAGTATATTAATATTCGATACTATCTTAATAATAATATTATTAAGAATCTATTACGATTAGATAATATTAAAATTATTCAACTTAATAATTTAATATTATCATACTTAATCGTTAATCAAATTACTAATAATATCTGATAATAGAATACATATTCTTCAAAAGAATATAATAATATAAGCATTGTTTATTGATAGTATTTTATTAAAAATGTATTTATATCCCATCGATTACCTTAACTTCTAAAAAATAACCTTAATCTCACCAAAATACAACTATGTATTCAAACCAAGGTTGGTCGAAGACGAAGACCCATAACCCCTACATTGAATGGTAGAAAACACATAGTAAGAATTAACCACAAGGTGGTCTAAGGATATCAAAACAATGACCATGTTAACCACAAGGTTCACCAACCATCACTATTTGGTATTCTATAAAATCTCAAGTATGAATCGATCATATTATGGTCTCGAAAGATTACACCACACAATATATAGTGAATATAATCCAAACTCAAACTACACTACCACTATGTGGTCTGAAAGATTGAAGGTAAAACATACATAATGGAAAAACCATCCCTCTTACATATCGACCAGAGCATTAGCTCAATCCATAATGGAAAAAGGGAATGACACAAACCCAATAAAAGTGGCGATCAAGTCATATATATCTATCAAGGTAACATTATGATAAACCCGAGTCTATTGAAAAACCTAAAACCCCATACAATGCCATAAGTGATAAGCTATAGGCTTGAGTGCTAAATCTCATAAATAAAATTTACACACTTGTTTCGAACAACCAGGATATTGGCTAGAATCATAAAACAAAAATAGGTAAAATAAATAAACAACAATTAGTCGGTAATTCAATCCCACCCAAAATGGGTGTTCAAATAGCCATAAAAGATGAACCCAAGTTCTTAGATAAGGCTCAGAGTAACATGCAAACATATTTTTACAAACTGGATGAACAAAAATGCCAACAAAATCAAAACTGAGTGCTTATAAGACCCCTTAATACCCTGCATTCATTCCTTCACAATACGGGCATCACTCAGAATAATTATCATAACAATAATGTGTTATAAACATACAATCTATATATAGCTCAATTACAAGCAAAATGAAATAACATATTTGCATTTAAAATCTTATACAATCACAAACAGAGCCATCAAATCGATACTCATTCAACCATTATTTGGATAAGAAAATCTAACCATACCCATGAAGGAAAAAATATAATACATAAGAAACACAGACTTTCTCCATTTCCATTAAAATATTTTAATGCTAAAAATGATAAAGATGAGCAAGAGATGATTCCATGCCTGAAATATGCTTGAAGAAGGTTTAACTTGCTTTCTTCTTTCCTCATAAATCCTCCGAGCCTTCGTACAAAACCAAACAATTTAATAACTTCAAATCAACCCAATAACATGATAAGATCCATCATTATCGAATTTATAATCCCCTTCTCAAACTAGATTTAAGACTTCACATATAGAGGCAAAAATATGCCCAAAAAAGCCATAATAACTTGCATGCAAGCTCGCATGGAGGAGAAAAAATACCAAAAATGAAAAATTCAAGACCAAATAATATATTAGCTCAGCAGTGGCTTCCTCAAGAAGCTTCCCACTTCTCTCGAGGCTGAAGCCCCATCAATTTTTCATTCAATGTAGCCAATACATATTCTCTAAATTTCTTTCTACATTCCCTGATAAATCATTATCTTCCATCTTGGCATGTCCTACTAACTTCTCTGTAATCACAACCCCACATTTGGGAGGTTTTATAACATCTAATGGTTGAGATTCCTCCCATCTTACAACCTAACTCCCACTTTCCAAAGACAACACCTGAAGTGATCTATCTATTTTTAACCAAACATTAAAAAAGGTGGAAAATTATCTAGTTCCACGGTTGGAGCTTGGGTGGGGCTCGATCGAGATGGCCGACCCCAACCCCTTTTAAAATTTAAAACTTTGCATTTCCATTAACATATTGCTTGACCATTATGGTCGTAGTTGTGTTTTGAACCTAAGCCAAACAAAATTACACTATTATATATATATATATATATATATATATATATATATATATATATATATATATATATATATATATATACATATATATATGTATATATATATACATATATATATGTATATATATATATATATATACATATATATGTATGTATGTATATATATATATGTATGTATGTATGTAATTATGTATGTATGTATGCACTTCCATTCATACTAATATACATATGTATATTTTTCTCTGTCATTAGGAAAGATTTATTAATCGTTACAAAATAGTCAACATTTGTATAAATGCCTTATAAAGGATTTCAAAATAACATTTTAAATATAATCTTGACAACTATACCTTTGTTCACCAACAAGGGTGTCACCAATTTAAATCTACCATAAAAGGGTCATAAATAATTTATTAACTACACACAGTTACAAAATGTAGATTAGTACATAGGTATAAGATTAAACAAGAAATAACCTTACACATCAATCAAGCCATCACTACGATTTCATGAATAATGAAACTAACATGATCAAACAAAAACCATATGGTTTACAAAGTTTTTTTAATATTGGTAAATAGTTTTTGAAAGGGACTATACCCTTGTGTACAAAAGAAGGCCTAAAAGCCGGAATAAGAGAGAGGAGCAGAGAAGCTGTAGAAAGCACAAAAGTTACATCAAAGAACAACGAAGCCCAGAACAGCTATACAATCGAGACTTAACAGCAAAACAACGGCAAAAAAACAGCAAGCCTACAGCCAAGAAGCAGTAATAAAAACAATAAGGACCAGCAAAAGTAGTCGGGACTACTTCTTGGCCGCTTGATCAATACTCATCTTTACTCTTTTCCAAGCATGATACATGCCCAGCGTGGTCATATGAGCAGCATCCGTCTTATCAAGCTCCTCTCTGGTTCTTTTGCTCTCTTTCTCATTGCCCCAAAGTGTAGCCGGGACACCGCTAAGTTGTGAAACACTTCTTGCATGACCTTCGATGAACTCCTCGATGGCCCTGAAGGCTGCAATATTATACTCATGCCTAGTCTTCATCTTCCCTAGGCGGGAGTCTAAGGAGGTCAGTTTTTTGTATATGTCATCAATCTGGCTATTGCCAATGCTCCCTTCCCCCTCAATGCTTTGTTTGCCTTTTTGCTTAGCAAGGTTTTTAACCTCATCCTTCAGCAATTTAAGCTCAGCCTCTAAGGCCTCCAATCTCCTAGAAGGGTTATCCGTTGGTGCCGCCTGGGGACTGGCACTACTAATGTTCAGCAGATCACGAGCAATGTCCTCCAAAGGTTCAACCCCCTCAGCAGTAGACTCAAGGTTGAGTCTCCTAGAAGCCCTGGTGACACGTTTAGAGGTAGAGACAGGGTGGGTGGCAGGGGCAGCAACAGGAGGAAAAGAAGGAGAAGCATGAGCAGCCGGCATGGGGGTAGCAGCACCGAAGGCGGGGGCAGCAGCAGGGGCAGCAGGGGAGACAGGACTGGCAGCAGCGGAACCCAACAAAGCCGGGCCGGGAGAGGAAGGGAGACCGGGGAATTTAACAAGGCAGTGCTTGTGAATAAGCAAAATAAGCCCTTGGTGTAAGGGAACCGCCCGGGTATGCTTCTGGAACTCCAAAATGGAGCGTTCAAGAGAATTTAACAGATAGTGAGGGAAGCAAACCAACCTACTCCTACGAAAGTGATTCAAAAAGACAAGGTGCTTGGCAGGGACAGTAACAAACCTGCCTTCTAAGGATATGAAGCGAATCATCATGCGGGTGACTTCATCATACGGGGATGGAATTGAGTTAATAAGCAGACCCGCGGTGTTGAATATAAGCTTCTCCTCCTCCTCCACAAATCTTCTCTCTTCAACCTCTTTGATGACCCTCTTGTTGAAGAAGCGGTATCCTTCCAAGCTGAGGCCAGTCGCTTCGGCTATGAGTTCCTCATTAATAAGAATTTTCTGCCCTCCATAGTCGACCGTCCTCTCATTCCACTCCTTGGCAAAGCGAACAGAAATGCTTTGATCATGTCAAGCATGATAATCACACACACACATTCACCTACATATGAAAAATAAACAATAACCAAGGATAATTCTTAATGGGGTATGACATTTTGAGGGTAAAATAGATTATGATGAAGTAGAAAATTGGTTGGACTAATTATCCTCCTATATTTCTTTCAAAAAATCACTGATAAAAAGAAGATAAAATTTTCTCTCTTGAAATCATCACTTTCTGTCAAAATATTATAGGAGTGTCCAAGAACGGACTTAATAGGGAAGAAGCTGTGAATTGTAGAGGATCTAGCATGGGATGATTTTGTGGATGCCATAAAGGAATAATAATACCCTGTTGGTGACTATGATGATCTTTACATATAGTGGCAGTAATTCTACCAAGATACAGACCAACCAGTTTAAGATTATACTAATAATTTTCATTCTCTATCTACAAGATTGGGCATTCAAGACACAAAACAACAAAATATCCTCAAATATCATAGTGTCCCATAATTTTATACATGTGAGGACATGAACTCTTTTAATTTCATATCCTCGACGAGACGTAGAAGTTTGCAATCAAGATTGAATAAAATCATAGAAAGAGAAATACAAAGAACCAACCTCTAAGGGGGAAAATGATAAGGAAGGCTAGACCCAAGGTCGGGGTTGGAAAGTGAAGGAGTTGTTGAATTTTGAAGTCCCCTTAAAAATTTTGCTTCTTTTCAAAAAAAAATCCTTACATAAATTTTCCTTATTACAAAAGTAATATTTTTGCAAAATTGAAAAAATTATGTAAGTGTCAAATTTCCTTTATATTTCAGATTCTAAGTTTCGAGAATCAATTTACAATTTACATGCAAATTGCTTCTCAAAACTTAAAATCCAAAATACAAACAAGGCTAGTGTATTTAACAAATAAGGGATTAGATTCCAATTTACATGTAAATTACAAGTTGACCCGAAACACGAAACCCGAACCAATGCATTTTAGGTTTTAAAACGATTACAAATTTACATGTAAAGTTGCAATCAAATTCGAAACCCGACTCTTGACTATGAAATTCTATTTTCAGTTTCAGATTGTGATTTGTAATTTACATGAAAATTACAATTCGAGTTTCAAAACTTGACATACAAAAGGAAATATACCATTTCAGGGGTTTTGGTTTGCGATTACAAATTACATGTAATGTGTACATTGAATTTCAAAACCCGGAACCTTATGGATTTGAAAAAGGGGATGTGATTTCCAATGCATAGTCAAGCACATTAATTTCCACCTACCCATACATGTCATGTTCATGTTAATTAATTCATCATTTTTAATTAAGATCAATTTTACACATCATTTTCATTTGACATTATTGTACAAAGAAACTTGGTAACACCCCTCAACTTCCGATCATACCCGACATGTCTTTTTAAGAATTTTTTTATTTTCTTTTCAACCCACTTTAGATTTTGGTAAGATATAACGTTTTAATTGTTTGTTTTGTAAGTATTTGTGTTGTCTTTATGGGAATTTTATCCATATTTTATTTTTCATGATGGGTGTTCTTGATATTTTTCATTGGTTTGTTTTTAGGGTTTCTTTCCTTGTATTTTTGGTTTAATGTCCCTATTTTTCCTTTTTATTCACTTGTGAATTTGGTGAATCTTAGGCTTCAAAATATTGATTTTCTAAAAAAAAAGGAGTTTTCAATTGCCAACCATAAAATATGGGGTTTTGAGTTACAAAGAAGGTTATGATTAGTGACAGAGACTACATTGGAAGTCAAGGATTATAAAACAAGATCCAACCTTCACCTTGATCATTTCATGTATTAGGAGTTGAAAAGTATGTCTTCACTTCTTATTAGAAGTTGAGGCTTGCAAAACAAGGGTCATCTTCTTCCATTGACCACATAAAAACTTTAAATTTGTAAAGCAAGCCTCGACTTGAGCTGTGCATTTTGAAGGTCCATAGATGATTTTCAAGGCTATACCTCTACTCTTATTTTTAGATATGTTCATAGAGTTTCATAGATTCTCCCTGAATATAATGTCTAAGTCATCATCAAATGGTAAATGGAAAATGAATTATATCCCTTCAAGTACCACTTGAGAACTTGACAATATTGGGTATATCAAGTTTGGCCACATCAACTTTCTAGAATTTTGGGATAGAGTTAGAGCCCCATATAAGACTACTTAGATCAAGAGTATATATGATAATGAGATTTCTCTAACTACTAATTTTCTGGATTCAATACAATTTATTGAATTTTTACTCATAACCACAATACATTACGATAGATAGATACCGAAAGTGAATATGGGACAACTGTGATCAAGATAGATACTGACTAATTCAAATATTTGATTAACCTTCTTGATGTCGAGGGATATGCCTCAATCTATCATAGTTCTTCTCTCGAACACTAGAAAGAGAAATCCAATGCTTGTGTTAAGTCCATAAATAAGAGCTATTTAGCAAATCCTAGGCCATCAATAACCAAATTTTGAAAAGGCCATCCCTCGCTTGGATTTCATAAAATAAGTAAATGATATAATCACATTGTTAAGTAGAGTAATAAGGATCCAGTCTTCAAAATATTTTCAGAATGGATGTTTTTGTATATTTACACTATTCAAAAAAATGTCAATCTAATTCAATGGGATGAAGATATCAATAATTTCATACACACTCATATAATATAACTCCAAACCTCATATAAATTATATATGACTTAGTATCTGGTGTATTTCGTGGAAGGAATGAGGAACTATCCTTGATTGATATCTATCAAGGTAAGGAATGCATCACTGATTTATGATTTCTATCCTCAACTCAAAATGAAAGAAGGGTAAAGCCACTTCGGGTGAGTAATGATGCCTTTTACTATGCCCTCACTTATTTCTTTGATAAAGAACTCAAGAATTGGAGAATATCATATAGTGCGTGGAATGTAGTAAGGATTTGGGGATGTATATTCCTAAAATTCTCAAATTTTATGTTATAGGAGTGAAGTATTTTCAAGTGCTCCCTACAAATTACCAAGGTTTCCAATTGATAATTGGGTGTTAATGGAATTGGTTTGAATAATTCTCCACCTCCATAAGATTTAACAAAGCATGAAAAAATCATGAGTTTACTTCCTAGTGACTTTGGGTTGATATATTTATGCATCATAATATAAATCTAAGAATGTCAAGGGTGAGATGTAGAAAATAACAATAAAAACATGTCACCCATGAGTTAGATTTTATATTGGGACGTGGTTAGTGGAATCGAATAACTGGTTTCCACATACCATGGTTGGAAGATATTTGGATCAATTGTAAATATGAGATAGTGGTACGTGAAAAGGACTATTACATCCTAAATCTAGAATAGGTAGCTAAGTATAGAATCAAAGACATACCCAAAGGCCTCCATGATTATAGAGAATTTTTATACCCTATCCACACACAAATAAACATGAAGGATCAACTAATGCCATGGATTAATTGGTCACTTCAGGAATGCACTAGTTCTAAGGAGTGTGTAACCAACATTCTTAATATGAATCACTAATGGTTGGTTTCATTGGGAATCACACCAAAAGTGTCGGAAAAGGTCCTTATTGTAAAACATCAAGTAAAACTAGTGGTCGACCACCCCAACACTACAAAAGGAGATAATCGCACTCCCAAGCCTTGTAAAATCACAATTGTGTGCATGGGGTGTGGTTCTTCTTATAAATTCCCTTCCATAGAAGTCATTAATCTGAATATTTCCCCACTATCCACCACTCAAGTGTTGCATTCCCCTCTTACTGCTCCTCTTCCTTCTTCCCCATTTTCATTTCCTCCATCCCCTCTACCTTTCAGTCTTCATTTTCTCAAATTTTCCATTTCTTCTCCTCCGATTTCCCCTACTCCCACTTTCACCACTTCATCTCCTACCATGGCTCAATTATTTTCCTCTCTTACCTCCCTCTTATCTGGGATGTTTCGCTTTGGGTTCCCCTTTAGGGACCCCACTTCCTCTCTCATAACCCTTCCCATTGTATCCATCCCTTCAACTATCCTTTCCACCCCTTCCCATCTTGTCACCACTTCATTACCTTTTGTGATTGCTACAACAATTTCCATTTTGTCACCCATCTATCCTACTATCATGATGCCCTTTCCCTTATCATCCTCTCGAGCAATTGATTTCTTCTTCTTCTACTCCTTCATGGATAAGTAGACAAACCCCAAGCAGATGAAGAAACCAAATGGAGATGATTTCAATATAAACACCTTAGATCTAACTCACGACACCAAGTAAAGAGAAATCGATCAACAAAAAGGGAAAGGTTTCTTAAGATAGAAACAATAGTTCTTTGATAAATCCAAAGAAGATATCAATGCATCATATTATCAAATTTCTAATTTCTCTCTAGGAAAGGCTACTCACGAAGGTATCAAACAATATGTGAAGATTTATCTCAGTAACCTTCTAATGCTTATTTCACTAAACTTGGACTTATTCTAGTCCCATTAGCTAAAACATATACTCAATATCATAATGCAATATTGGTATTTTTGAATTCCAAAATGTCAAATATTGGAATTATCTCGTAGTCTAAAATCACACATATCAAATTCCAATATTGTATATATTAGAATCCAAAATCGCATATATTGGTATCCAAAATTACCTATTGTAGACACCAAATTTGGGTCACACTCCCTTGTGTCCTCTTTCGAATAGTCAACTGACGTGTTAACCTAACCATGACCCCTTTACCACATATTCATATTAATTTAGTTACTTACAATTGAATTAATACCCATCCTCACATAATTTATTAATTTAATTACTTTAATTAAATTAATTTACACATCACCCAACCACATCACCTAGACACCTCACCATGGACTTGTTCTTAGCCTATTAATTAACTAAGACTCAGTCTCCACTTATCCTAACCACTTGAGACTTAGTCTAACCCTAACATTAAATTCCTATTCTTTCTCCAACAACATGCCCACTTATCTAAGCGTTAACCACCACTTTAAACCGGACCAACAAGAAGAGCTCGCCAAAAATAGCCAAGATCTACTATTTTTGGTAACTGAGGATATCTTGACTTAGATGATGCCGGTTAACCCTCAACCAATGCCAGTCACCTTGTCCGTCGTCAGTCACCATATAAAATTTGGAAACCTTTATGCCAGTTGGTCACTTTGAGTTTTGGGAGAGATATATCTGAATTCAAGCATGAAACAGAGTTTTCTCAACATCAAGATGACAGAATACATCCAGCTAGAGGTCCAAGAAAGTACTAGGGCTGATCTGAAAGCACTGGAATTCATGGTGACACTTCAGAAGCACTTATGTGCACTGACCACCAGGTTCACAGATCAACCATCACCTTCCTTCACTCACCAATCTTATAGGAACAAGTAAGTGCATCTAATTTTGTATCGTTCATGTACTTATTCATTAAGTTATTTATCCCTTGGTTATTGGAACTTGTTATTCCTTGTATTTCACCATCTCCATTTTCTAGCCCATACCCTTATCCAGCCACCATAACCTTCTAGATATTTATTCCTAACCTTTTACACACTTCTGAGTTTTTATCACCTTATCATGAACCCAACTAGTTTCCCCTTTATTCTCTGTGCAATCACAGAGAAGCCCAAAACCCCCTGTTAATCTACTTTCTTTGAATTTCCCCTCTACAGACACCGGTTATCTTAATCATTATCGGTTTCCCTTAACCAACATCGGTCATCGGACCAACGTCGGTTCATTGTATCTCCCGCTAAAATTTTTATAAATTGACCTTAACACCCCAAAGGCCTCACAAAATTCTCACTCAAGCCAAGCACCCTACCGAAGCTTCTACATATACCTCTTCATCTCTCGTGTAGACACACGAGAGAACCTAGACACCTGTTTTTGATACTTTACAAAAATTGAGATCGGTTATCCCTAACCGGTATTGGTCATAGCTAAACCATCGTTAGTCACACTGACCGACATTGGTCTCTATGTCTAGAAAAATACCTCAGAATAGCCGCACCCCAATCACCCAAATCATCCCCAAATTTAATAACATTGTCGGATGAGATGTTCTCAGTATGTTTAATGTTTTTCATGTTTTTCCTGTCACGTCCAAGTTCCTTCAGGGCTTTAATCACCAAGGCGATTCTACTGGGAACAATCAGTAATTTTTCCTAACAATTTTTACAATGAGATTCATGGTAACCCTTAAACCCTTCCAATCTCTTGTATTCTCCTTTGCAATGTCTTCTCCGATTTTCTTTAGTGAAAGACCCAAAGGACCAATTTTAGGGGCCAATGAAGAGGCCACTCCAACTTCTCCTCCTATCACATGGATGAACACCTCCACAACCTAATATGGGTCCAAATTTGGTGGCATTTTTCCTCAACCCTTCAAACCATGCCTCTTCCATAAATCCTCTACAACTCTGTGCAATTTACTAAAAGGGAAGATTAGGAAAAACCCTATGCATCTATCTGTACTTGGAATTATGGTTGTTCTCTTTTGTTTTCTTTTTTTAAGTGATATATGTTGTTATTTCTTAGAGTGATTAAGGTACAATATTAATGGTATGTAATGTTTTTTTCCTATTTTTTCCTATGTTGTTATCTCTTAGAGTGATTAAGGTACATGAGGGATCAAGCCTTATATAGTTCCCATAAGGTATATTGTTTGAAACACATAATTCACATCGGATCTTATGGGAGAAAATGCTTAGCGAATGCTAAGAATTTTTTCCTTATTGAAAGTAAGGGCATAGTGGACATTAGGTTCAACAATTTAATAATTTGAAGACAATGATAAAATAAAATATCATGCTCTAGTTTAGCAGTGCTCAGCCTTCCACCATAACTACTAGTCATTACAAATATCATACGTAAATAGCTTTGGGTCACTACTATATTTTCATCTATTAGTTAATAATCACAAGACTTATTGTTTGTAACATATAATTCACATCTGTTTTTACAAGAGAAAATTCTTAGCGACCACTAAGTTTTTGTATGTATTGAGTGGAATGCCATAACCTAATGAATTGATTGGTATAGCTTAGTGGTCGTTAGGCTCCTGCCTTTACCTCTTATCAATATAAACACTATCTTTAAGGTATATTGTTAGAAACACATAATTCACATTGGATCTTGTGGGAGAAAATGCTTAGTGAATGCTAAGCATTTTTTCCTTATCAAAAGTAAGTGCATAGTGGATGCTAGGTTCAACAATTTAATAATTTGAAAGCAGAAATAAAATAAAATATCATGCTCTAGTTTAGAAGTCAATAGGTTTCCACCATTACATCCAGTCATTATAAATAGCATACATATATAGCTTCGAGTTGCTACGATGTTCTCATCTATTATGTAGTAATCAGAAGACTTATTTTTTGTAACATATAATTCACATATGTTTTTACGAGAGAAAATGCTTAGCAAACACTAAGTTTTTATATGTATTGAGTGGAATGCCATAACCTAATGAATTGATTGGTATATCTTAGCGGTCACTAGGCTCCTGCCTTTACCTCTTATCAATATAAACACTATCTTTAAGGTATATTGTTAGAAACACATAATTCACATCGGATCTTGTGGGAGAAAATTCTTAGCAAACACTAAGCATTTTTTCCTTATTGAAAGTAAGTGCATAGTGGATGCTAGGTTCAACAGTTTAATAATTTGAAAGAAATGATAAAATAAAAGATCATGCTCTAGTTTAGTGGTCGCTAGGCTTCCACCATTACTACCAGTCATTATAAATACCATACGTATATAGATTTGGGTCACTACTTGTGTTTTCATCTATTATGTAGTACTCATAAGACTTATTGTTTGTATCATATAATTCACATCTGTTATTATCAGAGAAAATTCTTAGTGAATGCTAAGATTTTGTACTTATTGAGTGGAACACCATAACACATTGAATTTAATGTTATAGCTTAGCAGTCGCTAGGGTCCTACCTTTACCTCATATCAATATATACACTATCTTTACAGTTTTGGATTGCTAGCCTTAATATGTAGTTCCCATAAGATACATAGTTTTCAACTCATATTTTATCTCGTTTACAATAAAAAATGCTTATCGACCACTAAGATCCTTTACTTATTGATAGAAATGACATATCAGACCATAGGCTCAATTTTTTCTTATTTTGAAAGTAGACATAAAATAATAAATCACAGTTTAGCTTTAGCGGCCACTAGTCTCCTACCTTTACCTTTTCTCATTTTAAACACTATCTGTAAAGTTGTGCATCGCTAGGATTAGTATGTAGTTGTAATAAGATAAATGGTTTTCAAGACATATTTCACATTGATTCTTAACAAGAAAAAATGCATAGCGCCAACTATCCTCATTTATTTATTGACTGAAATGACATATCATACCCTAGGCTCATACGTTTCTTATTTTTAAAATATCCTTACGAAGAACTATTACTATACAGTCTTTGATCGATAGCCTTATTATGTATCCCTAATAGCTTATTCTAACTTTCCACATAGCACATTATAATTGGGTAGTTAATTTATATTAAATTCCATGATAGCTAAAAATGTAGAAATTGATTTTGATAAAGAATGGAACGTAAATGTGTGTATATTATTCTAATAATCTTCAAAACTATGTTTAGGATTTATTTCTTCCGTTTTTTATTTTAATTATTTTTTTTGCTATGCTTGGTTCATTTATATGTTGTATAATATATTTGTTATTATGTTTATATTATTATAGGCTATAGACAATGAAAATGTTTAGTTTTTAATTTTTAAACCATGGGAAAATAAAAATAGGGAAATACGAATTCCCCGCATTTTCTCGATATTTGAAATTTTAATAGCCCACCCTTTTTCGTTTAGAGGGGGAAAGTGAAAAACTTCAAATTTTTGTATCCCGCTCTTTTTATGTTTTTGAATTTTCTTTCATGAAATGTGCTAAATAAATTATTAAATACCTTGGAGAAATATTGAGTAGGGTTTTGGTTTTTTAGATCAATCAAAAAATCATGTCTTCAAAATTAAAAAAATACACGCAAACTATTGATTGTGGGGCTAAGTGTTTGAATTCAAATTTTTGGCATGCAATTATAATATTGTTTTTTGAGAAAGACACAAAAAGAAGCATATAGAGGATGACCATAGAGGACGCACACGAAGGAGGATATCAACAGATGTTGTGAAATGGGTCACGATGATTGTTTGGATGAGATATCGATGGAGGTTTCATAGATAACATAAAGCACAAAATCATTCCAGATATTACTAAACCAGGTATTTATAGTAAAGGTGTACCTTTTTTATCGCGGGATATATTATTTTCTCTATAGTCAATTGGTCTATGTGTTTTGCACGGTATTCCAATCATGATCCACACAAGCCCTACTTTATCCTACTGAATCGTGCTCCGTAGTCAAGCCTTTGCTTTTGATCTCCATGCCAAACTACCTTGTTCTTCATGAAAACTCACCTTTTTTGTGTGTTAATGAAAGTAATTTCAATCTCTTTTCTACTCTAGTATTTATCTTTGTTTAACAATTTCCCATTTCTATCATTCTATGTCTCTCTTTGGCTATTTTCATTTTGATTTTTTAGTTCTTGTCCTTGCGAATTTTTTAGGATAATGATAGCTTTTGGCACAATCACCTTATTTTTAATTTTATTTTGGTTTGGAGAACTAAATTTTTTTAATGTTTTTCATCAAGATGATGCAAACAAACCTCACTAATTAATGAATATTACATTTTTACACGGGTTCTCGCTTAGATATTTTAGGAAAATATATGACGTTAAAAAATTAATTCATAACAATAAAACTATATTAAGAATCAAATTATAAGATAATTATTTAAAACTATATACGTGTTTCCATGTAGAATTAACCAAATGTAATGTCTTCATCATTTTTATTGTATGTACATTGGAAGTTAAACACATTATATATGCAATAATATTATTAAATCTAATTTTAGTCAATATGCATTTTATAGTTAATATATTCTTCCTTTTGAGCCCACTAATCTATGCCAAAAATTAACATAGCTTTGAGGCTACCATGATATAATTGGTTGTTTTCAACAACATATTGACAAAACCCAATTCTATTTCGAATTACATACAAGATTTTACACATATATTTATATATCCATTATATAAATTCCAAATTTATTTGTTATCATTTGTATCTTTTCAATATGATTTATTTGCTATGAATAAAATCTACCATAGGAAAAATTGTCTACCCTAGCATCTGCTAGGATATAATTCTAATTTGGAAAAAGCATTCATTTTCCTTGGCACCTCATGAGATCAATTGTTGTTATATAGGCAACATAACATTTTTGGTCCTAGCGATCACTTTTGTTCTTTGTCAATTGTTATATTCGCAGAGATTAACAATTTAGATTTATAAAACAACTTCATTTTAAACATGATATATTTTCCTTTAGGAATAGCTTAGCGGCCACTAGGGTGCAACGAGTAGATCGCTTTGTATTTCAAAACTTGTATAAATTCTAGGTCGCTAGTCTAGATTTATTTTCTTGTCTTAAATGTAAAAATATTATGCCAAAATATTATAGGAAATATAAAACTCTAGACGTATAGTTGTGTAACTCATGAAAAACATGATTCTAAATGTACAAATATTGATTGTGAACATTATATATTTACCTTTAAGTACAACTTAACGACCGCTAGGGCACAACAAGTCCAAGTCTATACGTGTGATGCCCATTAAAACAACCCACTTAAGACCCATGAACAACCTAGGTTTAGTTAGAAAATTATGGAATAATTTATTTTTATTAGGAGTTAACGAACAAATTCTTAAAGATAATTAAATTCAACCGATAACTTTTCCCATTATAATTACTAATTTCCCATTATAAAACAACAAGTGTAATAAGTCGACACCTAGCTCAAATATCCCTAGGGATTAATTTAAATAATGATTACACTGACATTTTAGCTAAATATTCCCTGATTAAATTTTAGGGTTAAGGGACAAAAACAATTAAATACCCAAGGTATTTAATTCCACAAGATCAAGATAAGAGTAGGGTTAAATTACGGTGAGGAAAGGAATACATATTTAAAGTCATCGAGTTAGGTCTCACCTACCCACTCCATGAACTTGATTGAGAGTGTTTACAACCATGTTGTAAGGAAAAACTACCACTAACATATTCTGGAACAATTCAAACCCACTAGAACAAACCTTTCCTTTATCTATATTAATCGGGGTCACAAGTCCCAACTTTTAGGGTTAGAAGTTTCGTTAAGATTAGGGGTAAATTAACTCCTTACCCACTCTCTAATGTGCTCAGAGTTTCAACTTGGATTTTTTCATACCGAACACTTCCAAAACTTCCTAAATCATTCCCATTGGATGAGAAATTTTATCATCTTTTCGTTGATATAAAAATTCCTCCTAACTCCTTGAAACTCAAGATATGTCAAAGTCGGGCGGAGTTTAGGGGTCAAATTTTTCACAAGGGGACACGTGTCAAGCAGGGGTGAAGGGAAAATTTTGGGTCGGTGGGTCATGAGGAGGTGTTTGGAAATTTTACTTGTGTGGGAGAAATTTACCATTTGTGCCCGCACCTCTGTGGGTCCTCGAAGGACACGTGGTGGCCTCGATTCCATCTTTGGAGAAAAGGGGAAGGGTGGAGCGGTAGAAGAATTTGGGGCATTTCACCCAAGGGGAGAGAAAATTCAAAACCATGCCCCCGTACTCGCGGGTCCATTAAGGACACATGGCACTTGATATGCCACTATGGTGATGAAGGATTGGGAGAGGCGTTGAGAAGTGGGAAGATTTTTGAGTTTCACAAAAAGGGAAATGGTGTGAAAGGCGCATGCAGTCCATGCGCTGTGAAAGATAAAATCCCAAGGCAAGGGTGGGGATGCAGAGTTGCAGGAAATTTTCAAAAATTTTGAAGGAAAAAATTTCAAAATAATAAAGGGTCCATCCCCCCTCCACTAGCACCCAAATATGCCACGTGGCAGCCTATGATTGGCCGCGGTCCGGTGACGTGAAATGAAATTTTTTTTCTGAAATTTTTCAAAAGGGTCAAAGGGCAAAAAGATACCACACCTTCGCCATTGCCCCATGAGGACACATGGAAACCTATGATTGGTTGCGGGCTGGTGGAGGAAAAGATGAAATTTTTCCCTGAGCCAAAAATTTTCAAATTTTTTTCTAAGGGCAATTCGATGGGAAATTTTTGGGTTACTGGCCCACTAGGGAAAATTTTACAAAATTTTCCTGCCAAGGCACAAAAACTTCAAAGTGCCATACATTTTGATAGAAAGCTTGTGTTATCCCAAATGTGCCCCCTGCTCATTTTGTGGCTAACTCCTTTACATCTTTCCTTCTCTTGTGCCTCAGTTAGAATATTTTGTTTTCTAGGCACTCAAAACCTTCTGGAAATGGCACCATTGGATAGAGCTCTTTCTTAGCTTTCCAGAAAGGTAAATTTTTCCTCCTAACTCCACGTATTTTTCAAGTTATGGCTTAGCGGAGTTTTGGTGGGAAATTTTTCCCTAGAAGGCCCGCAGCCAATCAGGAGCTGCCACGTGTCCAAGGGCGAAAAAAACACCAAGTGACCCAAAGGAAAAAATGGTCAGGAAGGGCCCGCGCCCAATCAAAATGTGCCATGTGGCACCTGGAGTGGTAGAGCATGGGGAAAATTTGAAAAATGTTCCAAAGACCAAATGGGTAAAAATTCAAACTTTTTGCCCGCATTAATCGATTTCACCTGTTTTTGCCCTAAAACTTCAAATCGCCATAACTTTTGATCCAGAGCTCAGATTTTCACGTTATTTATATCAATGGAAATCTGGTGAAATAATCTATAATATTCCATGGTAAATTTTTAATTTTGGTTTAGTTTGGAGGGAGAAAATCAAAAAACACTTCTGGTACACGCCCATGGGCAGAACTGATGTTTCAACAACCAATTTTAATGCAAAATGGGTCGCATTCTTCTCCAGCATGGTCAAAAATGTCAGGGCATGGGTTTGTAAGGACCTCCATGCTATTTTTAATGCATTTTGGTCAATGGGGAATGGCTCCCATGTTTTTTCACGTTTTCTCTCTCTTGGGTTCGACCCATGCACTGTAAAAGCCAGATTTGGCTCATTTTTCAAAGGTTGAACACCTTTTTACACAGAAAGCTTCTGTTTTCACCTTCAACAAGTTATTTTGGAAGTATCAGACCTTCCAAGGATTGTAACAGGTTTTTTTGCCTCTTTGGTGTTGGAATACAAGGATTTTGATGTTGAAAATCACAATGCAGGCTCTGTGAATGCTTTCAGTCCTTTGTATGTGTTGTTTGCTTCATTTCAAACCCTTGATTACAACTTATCAACTTGTGCATGATGTTTTATGTTACAATTTCTGATTTGTGTCAATTTTCATGAGCAAGAAGTGCTCACCACTCCTTTGGTGTATCACCTTTATCAGTTTAGTTTCAATTTTTACATTTCTTATCCCTGTCTCCTTGCAAATTAGGATAAAATTAGGATCTGAACCTCTGCAGTTGTGTAAATAATAGATCTAATCAGAGGAGTTTGAGGAACCAGCCTCTAATCTAGAGATTCCTCTCTCATCTTGCAAGTCCCACACTTGGAGAGAGGTTTCAATGTTGTGCAATCACACTGGATGCCTGAAACATCAACTTAGAAACCTGATTTGCATCCAGGGGTGTTGCTGATTTGCAACAATAGTTTTGGCACACCCGGTGGGACCTTAGAGGTCTCATTTTCATTGCAGAAAATTTGATGTGCATCTACTGTAATTTTCTTACTTAAAAGAGCTATAAGTTACACATCTGGCGACTCCAAGGAAGAAGAATCAGCTGGTTTTAACAGTGCAGACCTGAAAACTCATGAGAAGAATCACTACAAGGTCAAGAGCTGGAGAAGAAGAGGTGTTGTTTGAATATCTGCAGTTATCTCCAAGAGTAAGGAAAAGTGGGAGGAGAATCCAAAGGTCTCCATCTCCACCAAACAGAACTCTCTCAACTCCTCCACATGGTAGGCCTTTCATTCAATCAACAAGGGTTCTAAGGCTAATTAGAATGGCACAAAACAACGCCTATGTCAATTTCACTGGCAATAGCCCACTTTCTCTCAATGCACAACATCCAATTCCAATTGCAGCCTTGAAGAACATTCCATACTTCACTGGAGAGAATCAGACTACTCTAGGTGATCATGTTAAAGACATTGCCAACCTTTGTGCAATTCATGAAATCAATGAGATGCAAGTGGCTGTCAAATTGTTGGCATCTTCATTCAAGGGGAAAGCATTGCAATGGTTTAGAAGTCTTGCCTCAGGTTCTATTCAGAATTGGAACCAGCTATGTATAGCACTTCATGAGCAATTTGGAGAGAAGGGAGACAACTTGTCTCTTTTGGAGCAGCTGACAACCATCAAGAGAGCTCCCAATGAGCAGCTGACTGATTTCAACTTCAAATTTCAAAGGACTTGGGAGAGAATTCCAGTGGCAGTCAGGCCAACAGCGAGAAGGTACTTTTCTCTACTACCTCAAAGCTCTAAATTCTGATATTTCTATGTTGATTCAGTCCATGGGAGGCATAACTATCCCTATGGCTTATAGCATTGCCATTAGGGCTGAAAATTGTTTGATCCAAGCTAACAAACTAGCCCCTAGACCTCCCATGCCATTGTTTCCAAGTTTAGAGAGCCCAAACACTAATCAAGCACCTAATTTGGCTCCTTCTCCCACTCCTAGAAATCAGAATTCAAGTGAAGCTTCCACTTCATCTCTGGTGCCTCAAATGAACTTCAAGAAGTCATGAAGCAATTGCAAATTTAGGTAATGAGCTAGTTACTCTCAAGAGGAAACAAGCCCAAAGTTTTAGACCTTCTTATCAGCCCCAAGCTCAGCCTAATAGGTAGCCATACCAACCACAAAGACCACCTAATCTAGCTGCAAATATAAATCAAACAAGGCCTTCTGCCAATAGACCATTTCAGCCCTATAATCCTAATGTCATATCTGCCTCTAAGGCATTGGTTCCAACACAAAACAACGTTGCTCAGGAGTATGATTGGTGTTTTCCATGTAATGAACCTCACAACCAATCCATGTGCTTCAATGGTGCTTTGAATCAAACATTAATGGTGACAACTACTAGTGTGGAGGGTGAGGGAAGTCAAGGAAACAACCAACAATAAGAAACATTCCAACAAGCAATCAGCCCTAAATGACACCACACTTGTGAACTGGTAGGTAGAGGATTTTTGTGGCATGAATCAGACAGTCTCTCAAGGTGTTGCAGCCAACACAAGGTCAAAAATAAGGAATTTGGGTGAAGAGAAGCCATTAGCTCCAACCAATCTCCAACCTTCTATGGCTCCACAAATGGTTGGCAAGAAAAATCCAATTTCAAATGCACAAGGGCAGCCAAGAACAACTCCTAGACCAACTCAAATACCAGTTGTTGCTGCCCACATGCAAGGAGTGAATGTGCCAACCAAGGGACAGCAAAGAGATCCTTCATCACCATTCAGTATCATTGATCAGATGAAGAAGACAAATGTAAATATATCAATGTGGGAATCCCTATCTATCCCAGGCCAAAGAGATTTGCTACAAGCTGCCATGAAGGACTGGCCAACTTCGAATCAGCAAGTTCAGATGCAAGAGAAAGTGCTCACAAATGCTACCCAGCCTGAGGGGAATCATGGAGGACAACAAGGTAAAATGTTGAAGCCCCCTCCTTTTTATGTCTCATTAATCATTAGAAACCAATTGGTGCACAATTGCATGATTGATTCTGGGGCAAGTAGCTCAGTGATGCCTAAGCAAATAGCTAATCAGCTAGGACTTCAATATCAAACCATATCCAAAGGAGTAGTGCGGTTGGATGGGACAACAAGTAATAATTGTTGGAGTGATTAGAAACTTGAGTCTTACCTTACATGCATGTCCAAATGTTTTTGTTTTACAAGATGTATCGAGTTATAAACCTTCCACCACTCTTTATCTTATGTTTGTCAAGAGATTTCACAACCAAGATTGGAGGATATTTGTCTGCTGATTGGTCACACATGCTATTCAGAATGAGGTATGGAACCAAAGCTACAATCAGGTCTAAATCTATTGCAAAATTCCACATTGAGCCCTAGACTCCAAGTCAGATCAATGCCAACTGTTCGACATTTGATCAAGAAGATCACCCAAGCACTGATGAAGCTAACACCAAGGTTAGAAGTGTCCGGATCTAACTCTTGATGAATGGGTAAACAAAGTGCATGCTTTTGATCCTTATCAAGAAGTAGAAGAATCGAGCTAGGGGTCTATTACATACATCAAGAAGATCAGCCCATTCCTAGCATCACCAAGCCAAACCAAAAAGATGAAAATGAGGTATGGCAGCTATTTTTGATGGATCAAGGAGTAGACAAGGTGCGGGAGGTGGATCTATGCTTATTTCACCTCAAGGAGTAAAGTACTATTTAGCTTTTAGATATCAGTTTACATGCTCTAATAACACTTGCTGAATATGAAGCCTTGGTGCAAGGGATGCATTGGGTAATAAAGAGAGGAATAAAGAACTTGCAAATCTTTGGTGTGGTGAATTGATTGTAAACAAGGTTCGGGGGCAGCATGCTATCAAGAATAATCTGCTCAAGTGCTAAAAGAACAGGGTATGGGACCTCATTGAATATTTTGAGGGTTTTGGCATCAAATCAATTCCTAGGAAAGAGAACCAAGCTGCTGATAGGCTTGCAGCAGTTGGGGCAGCCTTTGACGTTGTGGAGAGCATTCAAAAGGACAAGGTACAACCAAACATCCATGTGATTGTGAGGCCTTCAGTGCCGGATAACAATGTAAGTTGGCAAGTGTTTGAAAATGATCAGCAAATCATCCATTTCTTACAAGAAGAGGCTGAGTTCTCAGCTAAAAATCAGGAAAAATTGGAACAGCAGTATGGTGACCAAGTGGTACAGCTGAGAACTAACAAGCTGCCCAAGGGACTTATCACTTTGGAGTCCATTTTCAATCCCAATGATCAGTTTAGGAAAGAGAAAGCAAACATTCAGGTCAAGAGAGAAGATTCAGTATCCATCTTGGTGGAAGAGAACAAACCATTGCAAATTGGAAAGATGACAACTGAACAAGAAAGGTATGAGTTCATGCAGTTGTGTCAAGAGTTCCTTGATGTGTTTGCTTGGAGCTATGAAGACTGGAAAGGTTTCAATCCCAACTTAGCTCAGCATACCATTGAATTGGATTCAAATACTAAGCCTGTCAGGCAGAAACAAAGACCAGTCACTCCACATATGGAGCCTCTCATGAGGAAAGAATTGAACAATCTGATTGAGTCAAGGATCATATTCCCAATCAAGCATTCTAGTTGGGTTGCCAAATTGGTTCGATGAAAGAAGAGTGGAGAGATCAGATTGTGTGTTGACTTCGAGATACTTGAATAGAGCATCTCTCAAGGACCATTACCCACTCCCTTCTATGGAGAAAATTGTGCAAGTTGTGGCTAGCTCGAGAGGTTTTCACTACTTGATGGCTACTCGAGCTACAATCAGATTATGGTGAAGGAAGAAGATCAGTTCAATACAGCCTTCACAACCAAATGGGGAACTTATGCATACAGGAAAATGCCATTTGGGTTGTCCAACGCTGGTGTTACCTTCCAAAGAGCAATGGACATGGCGTTCAAAGGTTTGATTAACAACATGGTGCTGATATACCTTGATGATATCACTATTTTTTCCAAAAATGTAGCAGACCACCTCTCTCATTTGAGACAAGTCTTCATGAGTTGCAGGAGATTTGGAGTGTCTTTGAATCCTAAGAAGTGTATCTTTCTTGCACATGAAGGAAAGCTCCTTGGCCATATTGTCTCCAAAGAAGGATTAGCAATTGATCTAGAGAGGGTTGAAGCCATAAAAGCACTACCATTACCAAGCCACAAGAAATCCCTTCAGAGTTTCTTGGGGAGGATAAACTTTGTTCGGAGGTTTGTCCCAGATTTTACAGCCCTTGTCAAACCTATCACCAAAATTTTAAAGAAAAGCATGGCTTTCAAGTGGACATCAGAAGGCAAGGAGAGTTTTGAAGCAATCAAAGAAGCCATCTCTCAAGCAACAACCCTCATCAACCCGAACTTCTCCAAGGATTTCATCCTCTATGCATTTGGAGGTAATGATACTATTTCTGCCATTTTGGTACAGCAGAAAAAGGACAACGATGAGCAGCCAATTGCTTTCTTTAGCTAGATCCTAGATGACTATGAGGTGAGGTATTCTTTTATTGAGAAGCATGTACTTGCAGTAATCAGAAGCTTGAAGAAATTCAAGCATTTAGTCTCAAACAACAAGGTCCAGTTGCTGGTCTCTCATGTTGGGGTTAAAGACTTCCTCCTCAACAAAGATTTGAATGAGAAAAGGGCAGGTTGGATCACTCATGTCATGGAGTATGACATTGAGATCAAGGTCACCAAGCTGGTAAGAGGAAAAGGATTGTGTGAGCAGCTGATTTTGGGGAAGCAAAAAGAAGTATGCAATGAAGAAGAGGTTGTTTTGATAGTTCAAGACAGCCATGAGCCAAGTGGCACTCAAGAAGAAAATAATGTTGTCCCCACTCCTTGCTGGACCCAAGGTATAATGCACTTCCTAAGCACAGGCCTATGCCCTCTAGAGATGAACAAGACCCAAAGAAGATACTTCAGATTGCAGGCTGTCCCATATGCCATTGTTGATGGAGTTTTGTTCAAGAAAGATGTGAATGGAGTGCTGCTGAGATGCATTAGCACAAATCAAATTCATAGGGTGTTGGAAGAGTTCCATGGTGGACCAGCTGGTGGTCATTTTGCACCAAGAGTGACAGCTCTAAAAATCATGAAGGCTGGTTATTATTGGCCCAAGATTTTCAGTGATTGCTTTGCATGGATCAAAAGGTGCAAGAATTGTGCATTCTTCACAGGTAAAGAGAGGCTTGCTGCCCTTCCATTGCATCCAATTTCAGTTGACCAGCCATTCATGCAATGGGGTTTGGACTTCATTAGAGTCATTAATCCCAATTCAAGCCAAGGGCATAAGTGGATTTTGACAGCCACAGACTACTTCACCAAGTGGACTGAAGCAGTAGCACTCAAGGAAGCAAATGAGTCTAGCATCTTAGACTTCTATGAGGGGATAGTAACCAGATTTGGCATACCTGCTACAATAATCTTAGATAATGCATTAGCATTCATTGGATCCAAGGTGACTGAGTGGGCTGTCAAGAACGGGATCTACCTAAGTACTTCATCAAACTACTACCCTCAGGGCAATGGCCAGGCTGAATCTACAAACAAGAACTTGTTGAGGATCATTAGGAGCACTCTTGATGAGAATCAGAGGTCTTGGCATACCAAACTAAAATCAGCCTTATGGGCTGATAGGATAACTCCCAAGAGATCCACAGGTAACTCTCCATTCAGGCTTGTTTATGGAAGAGAGGCAATCTTGCCCATGTCACTTGAGTTTCCAACATTGGAACTCATGAAGCAATTAGAGTTGCTAGAGTTTGGGCCCATGGAGGTGAGATATGCAGAGTTGATGGAGCTCTAAGAGATTATAGATCAGGCATCCCAAGCAATGGAGAAGGATCAAGCTTTGATCAAGAAGACCTTTGATAGGAAGGCCAAGAGTAGATCTTTCCAAGTTGGAGATCTAGTGTTAAAATGGGATGCAGATAGAGAAAAACCGGGAAGGCATTCAAAATTTGATGCCATTTGGAGTGGCCCATACATGGTCACAAAGTGCAAGAACAACAATGCTTTCCAATTGTCTTCATTGGATGGTGAAGAACTGTAGATTCCAGTCAATGGAATCTATCTCAAGCATTGCTTCTAAAGGGAAATTCTCCACCTTGTAAATATTAGCTTAGGTTTCCATTCCTTCAAGTGCTTGTGCACATTGTTTTGCTATAGGTTAGTTTTGCTTTCCCTAAGTGCTTTGCTTTGGCACAACTAGCTGTCCCTGGAGATGTTTTGTAGTCCTTGCTTCCATCAGGTGATTTTCCATGTTCCTCTTTGTAACGTTCTAGTCAGTTGGGGTATTAAATAGAGAATCAAGTGACTCCATGCCCAATGGATTGCTTCAGGCAACTGGTAACTTCATCCAGCAGGTAGATGACCCCTCTGAGTCGCCAAAATTGTTATCCCAAATGTGCCCCTTGCTCATTTTGTGGCTAACTCCTTTACATCTTTCCTTCTCTTGTGCCTCAGTCAGAATATTTTGTTTTCTAGGCACTCAAAACCTTCTGGAAATGGCACCATTTGATAGAGATCTTTCTTAGCTTTCTAGAAAGGTAAAATTTTCCTTCTAACTCCACGTATTTTTCAAGTTATGGCTCAGCAGAGTTTTGGTGGGAAATTTTTCCTAGAAGGCCCGCAGCCAATCAGGAGCTACCACGTGTCAAGGGCGAAAAAAACACCAAGTGATCCAAAGGAAAAATGGTCGGAAGGGCCCACACCCAATCAGAATGTGCCATGTGGCACCTAGAGTTGTGGAGCACGGTGAAAATTTGAAAAATGTTCCAAAGACCAAATGGGTAAAAATTCAAACTTTTTGCCCGCCGATCCGATTTTGGCCTGTTTTTGCCCATAAACTTCAAATCACCATAACTTTCGATCTAGAGCTCAGATTTTCACGTTATTTATATGAATGGAAATTTGGTGAAGTTCTCTACAAGATTCCATGGTCAATTTTAATTCTAGTTTAGTTTGGAGGAGAAAATCAAAAACACTACATGTACGTGCCCATGGGACAGGCGGACGTTTCAACAACCAATTTTAATGCAAAATGGGCCGCATTCTTCTCCAAAGATGGTAAAAATGTCAGGACATGGGTTTGTAAGGACCTCCATGCTGCTTTTAATGAATTTTGGTCAATGGGGAATGGCTCCCACGTTTTTTCACATTTTCTCTCTCCTGGGCTCGACCCATGCACTATAAAAGCCAGATTTGGCTCATTTTTCAAAGGTTGAACACCTTTTGCACAAAAAGCTTCTATTTTCACCTTCAACGAGTGATTTTGGAAGTATCAGACCTTCCAGGGATTGTAACAAGTTTTTCTGCCTCTTTGGTGTTGGAATACAAGGATTTTGATGTTGAAAATCACAATGCAGGCTCTGTGAATGCTTTCAGTCCTTTGTATGTGTTGTTTGCTTCATTTCAAACCCTTGATTACAACTTATCAACCTGTGCATGATGTTTTATGTTACAATTTCTGATTTGTGTCAATTTTCATGAGTAAGAAGTGCTCACCACTCCTTTGGTGTATCACCTTTATCAGTTTAGTTTCAATTTTTGCATTTCTTATCCCTGTCTCCTTGCAAATTAGGATAAAATTAGGATCTGAACCTCTGTAGTTGTGCAAATAATAGATCTAATCAGAGGATTTTGAGGAACCATTCTCTAATCTAGAGATTCCTCTCTCATCTTGCAAGTCCCACACTTGGAGAGAGGTTTCAATGTTGTGCAATCACACTAGATGCCTGAAACATCAACTTAGAAACCTGATTTATATCCAGGGGTGCTGCTGATTTGCAACAACAAATTTGTTTTGGGAAAATGAGGAATTTTTGGAAAGATCTCGATGCCCTCTTTGCATAAAAATCATAAATTTCACTTTTGATAAATTTTAATGGGCCAATTTAAAAGAAACAATCTACGAGGATTTTAAAAAGCCAACTGGTAATTTCTAACTTTCAATTTTGATTAAATTGGGTCTCCTACTTCACTCAACATGTCAAACAGACATGGAGGATTACTCTAGGAAGGATTTTTAAAGGTTTAGGAAGTTAAATTTGTTCAATTGATTTAAATTTGAATTTTGTCCATCAAATGACAGAGAAAACACCCGAGGAAGGGATTGTGTTCAAATTTACAATAGTTGAATTGTTTCCTTAAGTTTTCTTTGTCAATCTGACTTCCATGCTAATGTATCATGTTAAATTTTAATGTTTCCAAATTGATTTAAATGTGTAGGTCCAAACTGTGCATTTTTATTAAGTTTGATTGTCAGTTTTGAATATTTACAAGAGATCAATTTATTTTAAATTTGTATAACAAATTTTATCATTCATGTTTGGAATTCCATTTCTAAACTAATCTAATGCATTCAGTTGTTTACAACAAACCATTCTGAATCTAAAGTAAATACTAACTTTCATTTTTACACAACTCCAAAAATACAAAATACAACATTATTTCCACGTGCATTTCTTCCTTCCAAACAGAGATCTAACTATCTCTTTTACCATACAATGAAACATTGCATTTAATTCAACAATGCATATAAGAGAAGGTTTTTCAATTATTTATTAATTCCAATAATGTACTCTACACATTTCAATGTTGGAAAACAATAACAACATTCAATTTATTTCTTTCCAATGTATGAAGCGGAAAACAAGTGTCTTTCTCAATTCAAATATAGATTGTAATAATCAATTACAACATCATTTCTCCATAACATAATCTGTTTATAATTTCATCCACATCATGTGGGGAAAGGATTAAAAATGAATGTGTTTTCACAAGGGACTGTCAAATTACATTTTTCATTGCTCCAGGATAACAAGATGCACATTTTCTCTTTACTCCAGTTGATCAAAACAAAAGAGGGTGAAAGGCAACACTCTCCACCCAACCAAGACATCCAATGAAAGGAGAAGCCTTCCTTCATCATTGGCCCCTAAGCCCCAACCAAAATACAATCAAAGGTGTGATTCAACCCATGGCAATAATGGCTTCCACAACACACAACATTCTTTCAAACATGCACATTTCAATATAAAACATAATTCAATACAAAACAACAGTTTACAACTACAATAGAAAACATTCAAATCACAACTCAGGCTTGATCATGCAAGCCAAAGGAGCAAGGTCTATGGGGGAAGCTACTTATGCCTCCCAATTGGGAATTGGGAATCCACCAAAATAACCCGCAAAAATAATTCATCTCGCACACATCCTTATGCCCCCACAAGTTTCTCCTTATGCCCCCACAAATTTCCATATTCCCACCCCAAAGTAAGAAATGAAAGCTATTTCTTTTCCATGGTGGATCCCAAACCCAAAATCCCTCAACAAAATTCTGATGCTAATGGCATTCCTTATGTCCCCTAGATGGATTCCTCATAGCCTTCTCATACACCTTCCTAAGGCAGTCTACCCAACCAGCCAACAATTAAAACAAATCATGCACCATTCACACAACACAACAAGAAAATGATAGCATATAAAAAGAGTGTTAAATTCCTAGCTCTCCACGGTTACTTTTGTCTCCAAACAGCAAGCTTCAAATGCCAAAAACACATTCCAAAACAAAATCTTCCAAGCATGCAAATATTTCTCCAAACTTCCTCCAAAACAAGAGCTCCAACACAAGAAAATGCACCCCAAGAAGAATGCAAAAACATTCAACAACCCAAAACAAGGTAAGAGTTTGAATTATATAGAAGAGGGAGAGAAGAGGATGATGTGGATCCATGTATGATGCCACATCACACATCTTCCAATTCAAACATAAAAGACAAAATTTTATTCTCCAAAGCTCAATAAAGAGGTGGGTGAAAAATGACAAGTTACTTGCACACTCCAAAAGCCTAGACCTTAAGGGACAACAAAATAATTAAAATGTAAGAAAGTGCAATCCAAAGCAACATGACTTATAAAATTCATTATAAAAGTTACAAATCACATCTCCATCCATAAGTATGGTTGGTATATTAAATTTAGAGGCATGGGACAAGTTTTACTTGTCCCACAAGCCTCCAAAAACAACCCCCAAGGAAAAATTCGAATTTCCATGGAGGTGGAGTATTTCTTACTCTAAAATCTGACTTACACAAGCTCTTATACAACTTACACATCCCTTACATATTTAATACAAAGAGCCAATAGTTCCATTATTACTTTCCCATATGCCAATTTTACTTATTTAAGTCTTAACCATATGCTTTCTCACATAAATCTAACACAATTTTAATTAATTAAAAGAATGGAACACATTACTAATAAAATACATATAACAATAAATAAAATAAACACATTAATTAAAAACACAAACCCATGGTCACATATAAAGGAAATCCCCCCATGGGAATCCCTAACAAAATACAACACACACACACACAAGACATGTTGCCATGGTGACCTTGTTGAATTCACCTAGAATTCTATTGTGGTTGGTCTCTGATCCCCCGATGTTTGTTGTGATATTTAACCTACAAAACACAAATACCTCCTTCAGCCTTGTGGCCATATCAGAACATTCAAAATGAATATAAATAAAATCACAAAACCAACTATATAAATGAATCACAACAACATCGAAGTAACAACTACATCATTTGCATTTTTAATCAACAACTATATCATCATCAAATAATTTCCATTTTCTAGGTTTACTCCAAATATCAAATATCACATGTCCGAACAACATCTACAATATAACCATGTCCGACAACATGTCAACATCTATATAAAATGTCTCCAACAATCATCATGCATCATATATGAATCAGATCCAACAATAATCCAGGATCTGACATCTAACACCATACTAAACCCAAACTATAAGGATGTCCACCATATAGTCTAGAATATCATGATCAGTAATAAAAGTTACCAAAGGGAAGTGGGCACTACATCCCCCTCCCCTTAGACTCAACTTCCTCCTGGAAGTCACAGGAAAGAGAGATAGGAATAACTACAACAGAAAAAGGATCACTCCCATTATGGGATTGTTTGCTTCAAACAAGTGTGGGTCTATAGAACTCCAGTTTGGTCCAATATATTTTAACAAGGAGAAGGGAGATTGCAAGGGACGATTTCTAAAAAATTTCATGTAAGGCTACAAGCATTTAAATCTAAGGAGTAACTTTACGCTATCAAACAAGATACAACACATAACAATATAACATGAAGAGTTCCAAAAGATTATTAAGAGTAACCACCAAGTAAGAGAATTTCAGGGAGAATTTCCATAACTTGAGATGACCACACAGTTTCCTCATGATACACATACCACATTAATAGAAGTTAAGATTTCTACACAGCCTAAGCCATGATTTAAAGGTTCGTTGTTTAGACAAGAATAGAAAAATAGACTATGACCAAATTTGTACGAGGAAAAAGTCTACTCAAGGTCCCACAAATTGAGATCACACAAGATGAGGTTAACCAACAAGGACACCTAAATCAACAAGCATTTAAAAACAAGGAACTATTCAAGGAAAGCACTTCTATAACTCGAGAGGGCACAATTAACTTTTCATGGTAATACTAAGCAAATTCATGACCACAAGGTTTCCTATAGTTTGATTTTTACACTTTTGTTTTAAGAATCAAACACACCAAACAACCAAACTAAAGAATTCAACCATTTAGCAAAAGAAAATATATACATATACATTTATATCTCCCTAACAACTAACATAACAATACAAGTACCATACCTTATATCACAATAAGATTTATTTATCTTATTTCCTACTCAAGCTTGGAATAACCATAAAGGGAGCACAATAAACATCAAGGACCACTCAAGGTCACTAGGGAGAAGAACAAGTAACACGGGGTCTAATCAAATCCAAGGGTGAATAACATCATTATATAATTTCCATTTTCTAATGGGAAAAATGGCTACAACAACAAGGTGACCCAAGAAAATATGAGGAAAAGAAGACTTCCCGAAGTTATTTTATATCCTTAACACATGTTACCTTAAAATTACAATAATTAGGTCTCCAAGGACAAGATAACACCCAAGGAGGTTGCTTCTCAAACAACAGATAAGTCTCAATTCAAAAGGACCACAACTCACATCCATTGAGCTACAGGATGATAAGGGTGTGATGACCCAAAAATCCCACAAGAAAGGCACATACATCTATGGACAAGAATTAATAAGCAACTAGAACACATTACTATCCACCAGAGTTTCACAATTTTAGGTAGACAGCGAGTAACTACAGTTCAACTATACATTACACTCAATACACATAAATATTACTTAATTTATGAATCAACTTATTTAGTCAAAAGTTATAGCTTTTCTTGTTAAGAACATTCCTTTCATGTTTCCTTAGTTACCATCTTCCTTCTATTATGACATCACCAGTTTACGTTATAAAGAGCACCACTAAGGTGGGTATGATGTCTCACCATTCTGTATAGGAAGAGAGCATTTATTTTTACTTGTAAGGAAGGTGGATGGACAAGGTTTCCTTTCTTTTATTCTAAATGGTTTTTATTTCCTCTATTAATCTACCAAGGGTACAACAAGGATCACTTCCCTTTTTCTATGCTCAAGTTTATTTTTTAAGTTCCAAGGTCAAATCTCTTTAATTATAGTTTCATGGCATTCTAGTTGAGTCATCTTATTAATCAAATTTTAATGAGAAGGAAGGTTCAAACATACATAATTACTTTAATGGGAAAGAGATGTAAATCAACACACCACATTTTTAATTCTAAAGGAACAAGACACATTCAACATAGAAAACACACTATTACATTTTGTAAGAACTATGAAACAATAAACCAACATGAGTCACACCAAGATTTTAAAGATTCACCGAATAATTTCAAGTAGCATTACACATTCTTAGTGGGTCTCTGCAAGTCTCACAAGAAATTTTCAAGGAAGGCTCATTAAAGAGGTGTAATCTTACTTTTACGAATCTATTAAGCTTTAACAATTTTTGTTGTTTAGGATGGAAACCTTTTTACTCCCATAATAACCCAAGGAGGTTTTCCAATAAATTCTCATGTCCCCACAAGATACCACTAGCCAAGCAACCCGATGCCAATGTAACTCTACTCCAATGAGACCACATCCACACTAGAAAGCATCAAAAGCAATAGGGCAACCAAATAATTTATCAAATCATGGACTTTACAACCAAGAGTTATAGTTTTTAAAAGAGGAAGTATAATATAATCACCACCGAGATTAACTATTAAGATTCACCAAACTAACATCTCTAAGATAAAGATCCAAAATATCCAAAGCATCCATAAGTGTTTCTAAGTAACCCAAAGATTAATAGGTCATAGAATGTTCTCCATAGTAAAGGAAATTTAAGGTAAGGGTAGACCTATTTACAAGTCAAGAGAGCAAAACAAGTACACTTAAATAACTCACTTCCTGAAAGGGCTTAAATCTTTCCATAATTACCAAGATGCATACATTCCACGAGTCAACACTTTCTATGATGCAACCAAGAACCCATGATACAATTTAACATGCCATTGATGAAACAACACTTTTCCACCAACATTTACAGTCAACCAAAAGGCAATCCAATCCTAACAAAATATAAAAGCCCATAATAAAACACTCCTACTTTGACGAGGTCAAGCTCTTACCAAATTGTAAGAGAACCACCACTACCACTGTCAGACTGCCCTCTAGACCACACTACACAACAAAATTTCTTTCTAGCAAGGTCAAGAAACAAAAGGGTCACTCTAATATTTTAGACACACTCAAGGTTTTGTGCATCCATAACCAAGGCATAACTTCAAGAACCTAAGAGGACATTCAAGACACCTAGAGTGTACCCCCATATGAAAAATGTCACCATACAAGAAGCATAGAACCAGCTCAACAACATGCAAGAAGGAAAAACGTAATGTTTGGCCAAGTAGCCAACACATAATGATCTCCGAGTCACCAATCAAAATAAATTCCAAGAAATGTTGGCAATCAAGAAAAGTGGCTAAGTAGCCACATTGTAAAGTTTGAAAATTCTTGCAAAAATTATAAATAAATAAAAGATTCTCAGATCTTCTCAATCCAATCATAAAATAAGATGCTGGTCCTTAATAGAATACACAAGATTACGAATGTAAAACACAAAAGTTAACACCACATTCACTCCACAACCCTTCATGGCCACCAATAGGGGTACTTTGTCTTGAGGTTAGTTCTAAAAATACATACACAGGATTGGGTCCTAAATGACACCCAGACTTAGTGTCCACTCTCTCATATGGGTAACAAACTAGAAAACTAACAACTAGACCCTCTTTCCTAACAATTGAAGGAAGGAAGCTCTAAACAATTTCTAATCATCTCTTCCCGACCGTAACATAGCCACTTCACTGCCCAACCACAAGAATCACATCATACAACTCATCATTCCAACAAATCCAATAAGTAAGGGTCTCAACAGAGGGCTTAATGTATCATATAATTAAATCAAGTTTTAGGACTTGTAAAACAACACATTTTCAAAGGGGAACCAAGTCTCCATTATTGTATAATTTCACCAAAAATCAAATTAATCTGACATTATTAGTTACCTAGGTGTAGCCAAAATGACACTAAGCAAGCACAACAACTCAAACAACTGGTTATTTTATTATGATTTTAATTCTGGCAGTTCAAATGAACAGAGTAATGTAATATTTCTTCATACTTATTTCTTCTTCAATTTTCAAACAAGTTTGTTTTCTTAGATTCAAAAGTGTGCTAGGTTTATAGTTCATGTCTCAAGTTTTCTAGTGTAGCCAATGGTTTAATCTTTTAACCATTTCACGATACCAAGTGTGATGCCCACTAAAACAACCCACTTAAGACCCATGAACAACCTAGGTTTAGTTAGAAAATTATGGAATAATTTTTTTTTGATTAGGAGTTAATGACCAAAGTCTCAAAGACAATTAAATTCAATTGATAACTTTTCCCATTATAATAATTACTAATTTTGTATTATAAAGCAACAAGTGTAATAAGTCCACACCTAGCTCAAATCTCCCTAGGGATTAATTTAAATACTGATTACACTGAAATTTTATCTAAATATTCCCTAATTTAAATTTTAGGGTTAAGGGACCAAAAAAATTAAATACCCAATGTATTTAATTCCACAAGATCAAGACAAGAGTAGGGTTAAATTATAGTGAGGTAAGGAATACATATTTAAAATCATCAGAGTAAGGTCTCACCTACCCACTCCCCGAACTTGATTGAGAGTGTCTACAACTAGTTTGCAAGGGTAACAACTACCGCTAACAGATTCCAAAACAATTTGAATCCACTAGAACAAAATTTCCTTTATCTATATTAATCATGGGTCACAAGGCCTAACTTTTAGGGTTAGAAGTTTCATTAAGATCGGGAGTAAATTAACTCCTTACCCACTCTCTAACAGGATCATAGTTTTAACTTAGTTTTTCTCATATTAAACACTTCCAAAATTTCCTTAAATCATTCCCATTAGATGGGAAATTTTCTCACCTTTTCGGTGATATAAAGAAGTCCTCCTAACTCCTTCGAAACTCAAAATATGGTCAGTGGAGTTTAGGGGTCAAATTTTTCCCAAGGGGACGTGTCAAGCAGGGGTGAAGGGCAAATTTCATGTTGGTGGGTCGCAGGGTGGCGTTTTGAAATTTTCCTTATGAGAGATAAATTTCCCATTTGTTCCCTCACCTTCATGGGTCCTCCAAGGACACGTGGCAGCCTCTGATTCCATGCCGGGAAAGGGGGAAGGGCGGAGCAACGAAATAATTTGGGGCATTTCATCCAAGGGGAGAGAAAATTCAAAACCATGCCCCTACATCCGCGGGTCTGTTAAGGACACATGGCACTCAACAAGCCACTGTGGGGATGAAGGAGAGGGAGAGGTGTTGAGTGGCGGGAATATTTGGAGAGTTTCACCAAAAGGGGAAATGGGGTGAAAGGTGCACGTAGGTCCGCGTGCCCGCGAAAGAGAAAATCCCAAGGCAAGGGCACGGATGCGGGGCCGTGGGGAAATTTTTCAAAAATTTCCATAGGAAAAAACCTTAAAATAAAAGGGTCTACCCCCTCTGCTAGCACCCAAAGCTACCACATGGCAGCCTGTTATTGGTCGCGGACCGGAGAGGCGAAATGGAAAAAATTTTCCAAAATTTTTCAAAAGTGTTAAAGGGCAAAAAGATAGTGCGCCTCTGCCGCTGCCCCGTGAGGACACATGGCAACCTCTGATTGGCTATGGGCTGGTGGAGGAAAATATGGAATTTTTCCCTGAGCCAAAATTTTTCAAAATTTTTCCTAAGGGCAATTCGATGGGAAATTTTTGGTCAGAAGCCCACAAGGGAAAATTTTCCCAAATTTTCCCGCCAAGGCACAAAAACTTCAAAGTGCCATAACTTTTTGTAGAAAGATCGATTTTTTGAAAACAAGGACTTTTTGGAAAGATATCGATGCCCTCTTTTCACATGAATCATAAATTTCACTTTTTGATAAAATTTAAAGGGTCAATTTTATAAAAATTATTTGTAGGATTTTAAAAAGTGAACTAGTAATTTCTAACTTTCAATTTTGATTAAATTGGGTTTACTCCTTCACTCAACATGTCAAATAGACATGGAGGATTACTCTAGGAATAATTTTGAAAGGTTTAGGAATTTAAATTTGTTTAATTGATTTAAATTTGAATTTTTTCGATCAAATGACAGAAAACAACCGAGAAGGGGATTGTGTTCAAATTTGCAATGGTTAAATTTTTTCTTTAAATTTTCTTTGTCAATCTGAGTTCCATGCTAATGTATCATGTTAAATTTTAAGGTTTCCAAATTTATTTAAATGTGTAGGTCCAAACTGTGCATTTTTATTAAGTTTGATTGTCAGTTTTGAATGTTTACAAGAGATCAATTTCTTTTAAATTTGTATAACAAGTTTTATCATTCAAGTTTGGAATTTAATTTCTAAACTAATCAAATGCATTTAGTTGTTTACAACAAACCATTCTGAATGAAAATAAAATACTAACTTTAATTTTTACACAACTCCAAAAATACAAAATACAACATTGTTTCGACGTGCATTTCTTCCTTCCAAACAGAAATCTATCACTTTTGCCATACAATGAAACATTGCATTTAATTCAACAATACATACAAGAGAAGGTCTTTCAATTATTTATTAATTCCAATCATGTACTCTACATATTTCAATGTTGGAAAGCAATAACAACATTCAATTTATTTCTTTCCAATGTATAGAGTAGAAAACAAATGTCTTTCTCAATTCAAATATACATTTTCATAATCAATTACAACATAATTTCTCCATAACATAATGTTACAATTTCATCCACATCATGTGGGGAAAGGATTACAAATGAATGTGTTTTCACAAGGGACTGTCAAAATACATTTTTTCCTTGCTCCAGGACAACAACATGCATATTTTCTCTTTACTCCAGTTGATCACAATAAAAGAGGGGAAAGGAAATGCTCTCTACCCAACTAAGACATCCAATGAAAGGAGAAGCATTCCTTCATCATTTTCCCTCAAGCCCCAACCAAAATACAATCAAAGGTGTGATTTAACCCATGGAAACAATGGCTTCCACAACACACAACATTCTTTCAAACATGCACATTTCAATATAAAACATAATTCAATACAAAACAACAGTTTACAATCGTAATAAAAACATTCAAATCACAACTCAAAGCTTGATCATGCAAGTCAAAAGAGCAAGGTCTATGGGGCAAGCTACTTATGGCTCCCAATTGGGAATTGGGCATCCACCGAACAACCAGAAAAATAATTCATCCCACACACATCATTATGCCTCCCCACAAGTTTCTCCTTATGCCCCCACATATTTCCTTATGCCCACCCCAAAGTAAAAAAGTAAGCTATTTCTTTTCCATGGTGGATCCCAAACCCAAAATCCCTCCACAAAATTTTGATGCCAATGGAATTCGTTATGCCCCTAGATGGATTCCCATAGCCTTCTCCTACACCTTCCTAAGGCAGTCTACCCAACCAGCCAAAAATTAAAACACAACATGCACCATTCACACAACACAACAAGAAAATGACATCATATAAAAAGAGTGTTAAATTCCTACCTCTCCATGGTTACTTTTGTCTCCAAACAACAAGCTTCAAATGCCAAAAAAATAGTCCAAAATAAAAATATTCCAATCATACAAAGGTTTCTCCAAACTTCCTCCAAAATAAGAGCTCCAACACAAGAAAATGCACCCCCAAGAAGAATGCAAAAAGATTCAACAACCCAAAACAAGGAGAGAGTTTGAATTATATAGAAGAGGATGATGTGGATCCATGTAGGATGACACCTCACACATCCTCTAATTCAAAAACAAAAGACAAAATTTCATTCTCCAAATCTCAATAAAGTGGTGGATGGAAAATGACAAGTTACTTGCACAAGCCAAAAATCCCACACCTCAAGGACAACAAAATAATTAAAATGTAAGAAAGTTCAATCCAAAACAAGAAACATGACTTATAAATTCATTATAAAAGTCACAAATCACATTTCCATCCATAAGTATGGTTGGTAGATTAAATTTAGAGGCATGTGACAAGTTTTACTTGTCCCACATGCCTCCAAAAATAGCCCCCAAGGACAAATTCGAATTTACATGGAGGTGGAGTATTTCTTACTCCAAAATCTAACTTACAAAAGCTCTTACACAACTTACACATCCCTTACATATTTAATACAAAGAGCCAACACTTCCATTATTACTTTCCCATATCCCATTTTGACTTATTTAAATATTAACCATATGCTTTCTCACATAAATCTAACACAATTTTAATTAATTAAAATAAGGGAACACATTACTAATAAAATACATACAACAATAATAAAAGAAACACATTAATTAACATACAAAAACCCATGGTCACATATAAAGGAAATCCCCCATGGGAATCCCTAACAAAATGCAACACACACATGCAAGACATGTTGCCATGGTGACCTTGTTGAATTCACCTAGAATTCTATTGTGGTTGGTCTCGATCCCCGATGTTTGTTGTGATATTTAACCTGCAAAACAAAAATACCTCCTTTGGCCTCATGGCCATATTAGAACATTCAAAATGAATATAAATAAAATCACAAAACCAACTATATAAATGAATCACAACAACATCAAAGTAATAACTACATCATTTGCATTTTTAATCAACAACTATATCATCATCAAATAATTTCCATTTTCTAGGTTTACTCCAAATATCAAATATCACATGTCTGAACAACATCTACAATATAACCATGTCCGACAACATGTCAACATCTATATAAAATGTCTCCAACAATCATCATGCATCATATATGAATCAGATCCAACAATAATCCAGGATTTGACATCTAACACCATACTAAATCCAAACTATAAGGATGTCCATCATATAGTCTACAGTATCATGATCAGTAATAAAAGGTGCCAAAGGGAAGTGGGCACTACAATACGTATACTATTAGAAAAATTCCGATTTATATCTTACTGTTTATATCAACTACATTTTGAATACAATATAAATGAAAAATATTGGCTACTATAATTACTTCTAGGCTATAAGGATAAAGTCTTCGTTTACCTTTGAGGACTCAAGTATAGGTGGATTTTGATATAGGCAACACACTTTTTTGGGTCAAGCAATTGATTTGTTGTTTCTCTCTTATCAAATATTCTTGGTTGCTTTTAGGAAAGATATTTTTTTGGGTCAAGCGATTGGTTTTTTTATGACTAAGAATAGCTTAGAGGCCACTAAGATTCATCGACGATATCACGTTATATAACATTAAGACCTTAAAGTTTTTGGATTAAACAAATTAAATTAAAATATTTTGAGATAAGAGGGCGCTAGGTACTTCCACACTATAATATTTTGAGCTTAGTGGGCATTATAATCTATCTAGTTACCCAATTATATTTCGATCTTAGTGGGAATTATAATCTATCCAGTTTACCCAATTATATTTTGAGCTTAGTGTCCGATAACTTATGACACAACATAATATTTAAATCTTAGAAATCTCTAGGTTCTAGTATTTGGGTATTCAAGTTACAAGCATATGTATCGAATGAATATATATATATATATATATATATATATATATATATATATATAATTTGAATTCATTCTATGATTTTAAGATATTGAACTAGGATATTTCGATGATAATTCTTCAAAAAAAGTACACGATGAATCATTCCTTGATAAGTGTTCTAACAATGGAATTTCATAATGATTACAAACAACTTATCTTACTAAATATATGCAAAAATATGGGGAAGAGTTGTAATCATATTCACTTCACCCACAAATACTTCCTATATCGATAAACTTCACTATACATATAGCCATTCCGGCCCTTAATCAAAAACCAAAGACAAATGCTTCCAGGAATGATTAGGTCATTCAACCTCTAGTCTCCACATCGTCGATAATCTCAACATCCACATCCCCTTTACTCTAATCAGAGGAAAAGGATGAATCAACACAACATTCTGAAATTTTCACTTTCACAATAGAAGGGAGTTCTATACCTTGATTTTCCACAAATTCCTCCAAACCACGTGTAATCACCTGCATCCCCATGTCAAGGCATGGACATGATACTGAAGGATGACTAGATGCTCTTCCAACTTCTCATTCTCTTTATTCAAAATAAACTGGATCGAAGATTTGGATACTATGTTTAGCTCACTCAAGCCTTGCACTATGTCAAAAACGTTCCTCCACCCCTTGGGTGGTTTAGATCAAACATTATCTTGTGTCCGCTCTCAAAAATATCACCATCATCTTCTTCTTCAAATCACTCTACGACTAACCAAACCTTCTCAAGCCAATTCCACATAGTTACATTCTAAATTTTCCTGTCCATCCAAGAAGTAAATGATTCCCTAGCGTCCTTTTATGTCATATCTCTCCACCTCTTCCGCTAGGACCACACTCCATGTTACCCAAGAAACCACCAACACCCCTGTCACCATTACGAGAGAGACATGAAGCACAATGACCAAAGATGAAAAGAGGAAAGGGGTAGTGAAATGTCCAGCCATCCCAGAGATATAAAGCCATCAATGCACAACACATGAAAGGGGGTAAGTGTGGCATGACAATAATGAAGATCATTAATTAGATATCCTTATCATAAATATCACACTTCCCATTAAAAATCTTAAATTCCCAACGCCATCTTACATTTTGCATTCTTATAACCCTTAATCGATGTCATAAATGACCATTAATGCCGTAGATGCCATATCCTCTTTTCACCACCAAAAAAGGTTACCCCTCAGAATAATCTAACCATTTTAATTAAAATATTATAAGTCACTACATTTTGACAAATTAAAGTAGGTTTTTTTAGATTATCGACCTCTAAGTTAATCAACCATGTTAACTTTGGAGAAATGTATAATAATCAAGATCTCGTATAAATTAGTTGAATTTATTATATGTTTTAAGTTTTCAAATTAAGATATTTCAAGCATAGTTCCCACTAGTTTATGCCACCACACAATCTTTGCAGCCTATCGATGGTTAGGATTTGATAAATTAAATTAAGATATTAGCAGTCTCTAGGTTTCAACAAAAGAAAGTAAGAACTTAAGAATATAAATATTTTGAGCTAAAAAAACAATAGTATTTAACAAACAAAAGAAAGACAATGACTTTGGAGATCTTTATAGCAATCAAGACGAGTATAAATTAGTTTAATTCTTTATATGCATTTAAGATTTGGAATTAAGATATTTCGATGTTAGCACCCGATAGGTTATTCTACCACATAATAATTAGATACTACTAGTGGCTTTGATTCCTTGAATTTAGTATTTGATAGCATTTTTCATAACATATTATTTGGAGATTAAACTCGCTAGGTTTCAATAATTCATAATTACGATATTTTACAACAATTATCAAATTACAGGAATATATTTATAACTTAGCTGACGCTATTTTACACAACGATATAATATATGGAGGTTACGGTTGATAGGATTAAAAACTTAAATTAACATATTTTGAACTAAGAAAATACTAGGTACTTCCAAAATATATTATTTCGAGCATAGTGGTTACTATCATTTAACATGTTATTGAATGATTATTATAGCTTAGCATTTGTTAGATTATGGCACAACATAATACTTGGTGGTTAACACTCACTATGTGAAAAAAAAAGAAATAAGATATTAGTAGCTTGGTTGGCGGTGGGTTATGCAAAACATAATATTTGGATCTTAATGGTGACTGGGATTTAGTAAATTTGAATCAACATACTTTGAGCTTAGTAGTCATTATCTACTTAAACAATATATTATTTTTATCTTCACGGATGTTAGGTTTTTCCACAACATGTTATTTGGTGATTTCATCACTAGGGTTTAATAATTCATAATTAATATATTTTACAACATCTAACAAACTAGAGGTAGTTATTAATAAATTTTCTAGTGCTAAACCCACAATATAATATTCCGAGTTTAGTTTTTGCTACCACCTAACTAGTAAGATAATTATATTTTGATATTAGACAATGGTACATTATGCCACACCATAATTTTTAGAGCTTAGTGGTCACTATGTTTTATCAAAATAAAGTAGGATACTCTCATCTAAAAGCCACTAGGTTATACCAAGACATAAAATTTGGAGCATAATGATCTTAAGGATGAAATAAAATCCATTAACTTATTAGGATCTTAGCTGCGACTACGATATGCTAAAACATAAAACTATTTGGAATTATAGTAAAAGGGTGGTTTTCCTAAATGGCTTGCATACTTGCACAAGAAATTCCTGATTGCTAGGTATTACAGTGAAATAAGAAGAGAACAATCCTGTATGCAACAAAAATAAAAAAACCAAAAAGTCCCAAACTAGACAAATCCAAATTACATTTTATGGATATCCATGAGAGTAGTTGTTGTATCCTTAAAATTGGTAGTAGGCCTTCCTTGAATTAGAACATCCACTAAATTAATGTGTTATGAGAAGTCTTCATTGATTTTCATCCAAGTCATGTCCATGTGAATTTTCCATTCCTTGATAGCGAATCTTGAGTTAAACAAATATTTGATGGCCTCGTGTGGATCAGAGAGATCTTCTCTAAATGCTCCTTGTGTTCTGAAGCTACAGTGGGAGATCCAATTTTCTTTGACAGAGGAGAATCATGGTAAACCGAGGAGAGATCCCACAACACATTTGGAATTTCCGAGTCCATGCTAACTTCCATGCAAAAATGTGGGAGGGAATTTACACATGCTTCTATGATTAGGTGAGTTGAGACAGTTTTAGCCATTACAATGTCAGTGGAGATGAGAGGAGAAGCAAGAGAAGCATAGACAAGAGGTGGAGAGGAAGTAGATTTGAGGTCTAAAAGTGGTTTAGAGACCTTAAGAGAGTTCTTTGAGGTTTCAGAGGGTTATGAACTGCCAAATAAGATAAGGGGGACCCAATAACAAAATAATGAGGGATAATGATCATGATTTTAGAATTAGATTTGGAAGGGAGACCAAGGTGGCAACGATAAAGTGATAGAAATAGGGATCCGGTTGCAGAAGAGGAGGGGGTCATGAGGTTAATCGTATGGCTTAGAGGGGATGCATGAGTTTTATTTTTAGGAAGCTTCAATTTTAAATATAAAATACAAAAGGTCTTAGTGTAGGACAGGACCATCATCTTCTATAGCCATTTTAAGGGACCTCTTAAGAATTTGAAATAGAAAATCCAAAAATTTTACCTTCGAATCATGTTGAAGATGCGTAAGAAGAAAAATTTGAGGTCCATAGATCACTTTGTAGTATCACTGAATCATGAAGTACCTCCTCAATTTCTCAGAAACCATATCCCAAGGTTTTGGAAGCGAGTCCCATTCATATCCTGAGTGATACATTATCATATTTTCACCAAGATACAGGAAATCATCCATCTCCTCCTGAAGCGAGTGTTAAAAATAAATGTCTCCTATGCAGGATCCTCGTCGTAGCTGCAATAAACTCTTCGAAAGAAGAAATTTACTTTTACCCACCTTGAATCTTTCTTTCTTCCAGTTGTCGAACACCGCATGTTACTTTGATAGAGTGACCAGACAGTCTTTCCATAAATGATGTAACACCACCATCATGTAAAATATTCCATACTACCAAGTTGACCTTGACCTCTTCACAGAAGAAGGCTTAATGCATTTTCTGGTGCTACCCATAGTGAACTCAAAGCAATCAACCAATTTTGCACAGAGAAAATACACCGAATAATGATATTATAGATTCAAATCATTCGTGATGCATTACATAGGATGCACTTACAAATATATAGGCACATAGTTTCCTATAAATTAGGAAACTACTATACTAACAAATACTAATCTCGTGAGTTGTTTGTAACAACCAAACAACTCAACACACATTCGTTATTAGTTGTTTTATATAACAACTAAATAACAAATTACTAATATAATAATAATTACCAAATGTAATTATTATCTACACAATGTAAATACTAATTCCTAACATTCCCCCCCTTAGTGTTTACATGGTTCAATATATCTTGTTCTTTGATTGTAGCATGCCACCTCTGTGTGCTCATGATCAACTCCGCAAATGTGCAGCATCGGGCTTGCACAAAACTCAAACATGTGCCAACGCACATTTCTTCCACTGATGGTTTTCTCCGGCTTCTACCAATAACCTTACCAAATTGGTTTTGCAAGTGTACCAATAACCTTTCACAATTGGTTTTACAGGTTTACCAAAAAACCTTACACAATTGGTTTTACAGGTTTACCAAAACCTTCACATCATGATTGCTACAATACTTTTTGATCAATATTATACAATGTCTCTACAACAGGGAATCATGTAGGAAATACTACTTTCAAAACTGAAAAATAAAACATAATGGAAATGGAACAATGAGACCATGCTCCCCCTCAATGTGAGCATTTCACTTATTCAACAAGAACACTGAAATCATACTGCACGCAACAAACTGCAATTCTGAAATGAAAGAAAAATCACACACACACTGTCACCACAACTTCATGCGGCCCCATCATTGGTGACTGATGAGAGGCGTTGATCAACCTCCTACCTCCTGTGCCTCTCGTCCTCCATCATATGTACCACTTAGGTCAGAGAAATGTGCTCAGACTTCTTTTCTGAACTTCTCATTTTTCGTAAAAGATGGTCTTTGTATTCTTTAGCTGCCAACCTTTTTCTTTTTAGAGATCTAGGTGGTTCAAATTCACTGTCACCTTCATATCCTTCTTCTGAATTTAGCATAGCTGAATTTTCTTGATCTTGTATATTTTTTATGTCTCTCTCCATGGTAATTGGTTCCATGAGAATACATTTTTTTCTTCTTTTCTTGACCATTGTGAGATAGGTAAAACACATTTTTACAAAATTATTTACCTAGACAGACTGACAATAAATAACGACACTTTATTATACTTAACGAAAAGACCTAAACAAAACAACTTTTTTAAATATAAATTTGACAAAGACAACTTTACGACTCTTGACTTTTGACGACTTTGGATAACTTTCGACAATGAATTTTATTGACATAAAACTTTATTTAAGGACCACAAAATTGACACAAACAATCTTTACATCAATACTAAAAGTAATATTTAATTACTTTTTAATATTTTGACTTGACTTAATACACAAATTACAGAATTGAAAATTCCAACTCATGCACATTAACAATACAAATATACATAAAGCACTACACATAAAAAAAAATTAAACCGACAATGTACTAAAAGATGACCAAACACAACTTATAGTTTGACTCACAATTTTGCATGGACACGTAGGACATGTGGGCACATGGAAATTGTTTGGAAGATACTTGAGGTGCTCTATCAAATCAGGATTGTGCGAGATGTTGGAGTTTGTTGTCGAGAACACGTCCTCCTGTATTTCTTCTGGTAACTATCGTCTTTATCATGCAAGTCACCTCACCCTTTCATTTGACACGTCCATAATAGTTATTGATCACGAGTCCAAAAAATACAGTGATATTCTTGATGAAACACCACGATGCGCTAGGTAGACAGTCAATGGACAATCAATACGCCTTCTCAATACACCGGGCCTTGTCCTTTCTTCTGGATTGTTGACCAGACGTATGGATTGTAATACGTCTCCCTCATCCACATTTTTCTAGACGTATGCATGTATTCATAGGTAGATGGTTCTATGTGGAGGATACAAATGTCCTTTAGACACATCCAATTTTTTTAACTAAATCCAGTGCATGAATAACTAGTGCTTGGAGCTTTGAGGATGCGCCAAGAGTGATCTCTAATTGATGATACTTCTATAGATGGTCTGGGCACTAAGACAATGGTGATCTCCACATGTCTGAGTAGATCTCAAATGTCACAGCCAAAGAAATATAATCTGAAATATGTTCCTCTTCCTTTATAATCACAGTCCAAATGCACTCTTCTCCGGTCCTCGATCTAGGCATAGAAATAGATATTTATCATTAGATCTAAAAATATCTCACATAAAATTAAAAGAAAGAAACCATGCATCGAGACAGATTGAAATAAGACTGCCCCTCAACCATCCATTAGAATTCCATTACATGGATCAGACTGCTCTGATACAAAATCAAAGCAATCAACCAGTTTTGCATAGAGAAAATACACTGAATAATGATATTATAGATTCAAATCATTCGAGATGCATTACATAGGATGCACTTACAAATATATAGGCACATAGTTTCCTATAAATTAGGAAACTACTATACTAACAAATACTAATCTCATGAGTTTTTGTCAGAACAACCAAACAACTCAACACACATTCGTTATTAGTTGTTTTATATAACAAATAAATAAAAATTACTAATATAATAATAATTACCAAATGTAATTATTATCTACACAATGTAAATACTAGTTCCTAACATGAACAAGGATTTTTGTGTTGATTTCCAAAGGCCACGATATAGACAATACATGAATAGAGATGTCGAGCACCTTCATTCCAGTCTTCAACTTGTGTATCCAAGCTTTCTAATTGAACTTTTTCTAATTAGTAATATTCATTAATTTAGCCCATCCACCATACAAACACAATCTATGAATTTCATAAATTCCCAAAAAATCCACAAATGCCTTATCCTCTTGCACACGCTAAAAGAGATATTACATTAACATAACCTAACAACTTTTAATCTTAGTTAATGTTAAGCCAACCCAAAAATTAATTAGTTAATTTTCTTTTAATTATTGCATTTAGTGGAGGTCGAAGGTTTGAATGTTAGCAATATTAGATGTATTTAGTTAATATATATTATAAAGGAAGAATTTACAAACAAAATGAAGTAAGGTTAAATAACTAACATTGCTAGACATGATTTCATACTATATAGATTATCAGACAACAAATCATAAAGCAATATCTTATTAGAATTTATTTATTGACACTTCTATTTATTACATTTAGGTTCTCCAAGGTTGTTCATTCTACACATGGAAATGAAGTGGGTAAGCACAAATATGTTACAGGGAGCACAAACAACACTTGTGATGGGAATTTGTTTGCAATATTTGGTAAGGTGATTTCACAAAACACTTTTTGACTGGAATAAGATGGGGATGGTGTTGGCTGGAAAAAATGCATCCCCACAAGTCCTCTCCATCTCAGAGGTCTGATTTTTTCAATGGAGAGCAATGTGTTTAGTTCAGACCAAGATAAAATTAAATCTAGATACAATTACATGTACGTGGCAAGAATAATATCCTTATTGGGTTTGTGTTCTCTTACAGGTACAATTGTATTCACAATTACATGTATAATTATAGAATAATATACTTTTTCATCTCTTAAATATCCTTGTGGATGTTAAAAGTTCTTCTTATATTGAACCCTTTCGTGACGTCGATTGGTGTGGGTATATATATTAACTTGAACCAATATTGTTTTTTTGTAGGTATAGTCAGAAGTTGGTTGTTTATATTACTTCAAACGCAGTGGTCACTTTCATTTAACAAGTTTCTTGAATGATATTCTCATCTTAGTGTCTACTAGCTTATGAAACAACATAATATTTGGATCTTTATGGTATGAAGGTTTCACAAAAGAAAGTGATATATAATTATGATTTTAGAGGTCATTAGGATTTAAAAATTAAATCAACCTAGTTTGAGCTTATCAGAAAATATATTTGAAGACTATAATATTTTGAGCTAAAGAGTCACTACCATTTAACAAGCTAAAGAAATACATATTTATTTTAGTTTTCGATAGTATTTCTAGTGTTAATTTTGTAATGAACTTCCTCCTAGTTGGAGTATTGAATTGGTATAACAAAAAAGGTATAGTAGTTTGGGGTTAAAGTGAAATTTGTAACCTATTTTTAAAATTTGTTACTACTCAAACAGAAGTGCAACTAATGTTGTGGATGTTAGAAGTTCTTATTATTGAAAGGATTGAAATATTTTTTAATTAATACAAAATGCCTTTTATGTTGTACTTATAATATGTTTTTGTTTGAATGAAAAATATTGAACATGTTTCTAAAATAGTTTGGTGTGTTTTAAATGTCCTAGATCAATTGCTTTCACAAAAACACTTTTCTTACATGCATTGATGGAGATCAATGACTACAATGCTTAAGTATAACATGTGACATATTAGTTATTGGACCAAACATATTCATTGTCAAAACATATGTTGTTTTGCAAAAGATTTTCTGAGGAAAAATTGGACTAAGGATTTACTCCCCAAGGTCAACAACATGAAGACTGCCTACCTTAACTGGAATTAAATTGTAAAGATTGGAGGAAAAAAATTATATTTATTTGAAATATTTGTTAATTACTAAAAATACCTTGTATGTTGTACTTATAATATTTTTTTGTTTGAATAAAAATACTTGAACATTTCTAAAATAATTTTATGTCTTTTAAACATCCTAGATCAATTGTTTTCACATAAATGCTTTTCCTACATACATTTATGGAGATCAATGACTATAATGCTTAAGTATAACACCTGACATATTCATTATCCAAACATATGTTATCTTGCAAAGGATTTGTAGAGGAAAATTTTGATTAAGGATTTACTCACCAATTTAAAAATGTTTTTCTAGTTAGTTGTTCAAAACAAGATTTTAACACTAGACAATGTGAGAAAGGATACAATTAATAATTGGACCATAAGCAATATCCTTAAAGATACTAAAGAAATTTTTCTAAAAGAGTTTGATAAATGTAATTATTTATTCACACCTTTAGAAAGGTTAATAAATGTGCAAATTATCTTGCAAATTGGGGACTAAAGGTAATAATTTTAATGTGTGTGAGAGGGGAGATGATATCACTAATGTTATTAATCTCATTAAGAATATTATCTACTTGTTATCCCAAATTCACCCACCGTGTTAATTTGGATCACTCATTATGAATATAATTAGCCATTAAAATTATGGGACGTGCGGGAAGCATTCAAATTCAGCCCCAGAATATCAAAGAGAAAGACAACTCAAGAATGGCTTACAAGTCAAAATTGAGAATATATGAGTTGTCCAGCGGCAGACATGGTGAAGGTTTGGAGGCATCTCCTATCATGAGTCAATGAATCTTTCTAACACGTGTCAATCATTACCTCCCTATCACATGTCAATGCCTTTTGTTGATGTGTGTCAGCCACCACCTCCCTATCGTGCGCTAATGCCTTTTCTTGATGTGCGCGTCATTGCCTCCCCGTCGCTCATAAAAACATTTTTTTGATGTGTGTCACCATCCATGTATCAAGTTACAAATCACCATCCTTCTTTTTGACATGTGTTAGCCATCTCCCCCTTTTCATGCATGACCATCATGTCTTCCTTTCACACGTCACCGCCATCTTCTCGACACATGTTACCCACCTTCATCCTTTCGCACGTCAAGTATTATATCTTAACGCATGTAAAATTTCCCTCATTGTCACATGACATCATTTCTTCTTTTCATGTGGAAAACCTTTCTTTTTGGTGGATAACTTCCTATGTTCTTTTTAGGCATCAGCAAGGAAATCTAGCATCGGCGACATTAATGGCATCATGCAAGGTAGCTCAATAACAAGTTTTCTTGAAGCATGAAACCCATGTATTTTCTCGAATGAAAAGTACCATTTGAAAGTGGACTGGTATGGCTTCCCATACCTCTGTATAGGAAATTAATGAGGGTTGTCAATAGGTGAGACAAATTTTCTATATAATTTATTTGACCCCCTCATTTTTGAGAAGAAATTCGGGAGCGGGGAAACTATTGTAAAATTTTCCCTCAACTTTGTTTGAGTTATGATCCTTCTCTTGGGCCTAGAAATGTAATTATGCCTTTTTGCATCAAATGTAATGGTCTGTGCATACTTTGAAGCAATAAAAATTATGTTTTGTGGTGTTTCTTCAACCCTAGCTCATTTTTATTATATTTTCTTGCCTCTCCATTATTATTGTTGTATTTTGTGCATGTTCTTTCACTTTCAGTTTTATGATGTTGTGTTCCATGGATTTTTGATGGTAGATTAGGATCGGGTTTGTGTCACATTTTTCTAACCTCCCTCAGCCCCTTTTTCCCTATTTCATCCTCCCTCAATAGAGTATCTTGCCCCTTTTCTTGGTGTTATCACCCCATTAGTATAGGATTTTTGTAACACTCTGAATTGTTGTTACTTCCTCCTGAGCATTCAAGTGTTGATATATGATTTCTTTTGTAAAAGGATATGTTCCTTTGATTGTGAAGTCATGCTTGATATGGACTGTATCTTCTTTGCAATTGAAGATCTTTGACTGAGTCGGAATATGATTGGACTCTTTTATTTCTTTCATTTTGCACCTGAGTTTAATCTGATCTTGGAATGAATTGTGGATTTATCCATCTATAAGACTCAGCCTTGGATCAGTGGCATTGATCCAAGAGATGCTTTAAGTTTATTCGGGATGAACAAAAATTATAGACCTTACGTAGGTTGCAAGGTCTGAATGCGTTGAATAAGCTATTCCGGAGTCTAACTCAGGCTGATCGTGTTAAATGAATTGGTTCCCGATATCGTAATATCAGGAAGGTCTTGATCGTGGGCCAGGTAATAAATTCAGATACATTTATTCAACTAGCCTATTGGCAGTGCTGGAGTGAATCCTTTTCATGAATGTATGTCTGTAGGTTCTTATTCTGAACATTTTAAATGTTAGACCTAAACTGGATTTATTAAGGTTAATAACCTAAACCTAAACTATAACCTATGGGTTAGGTTAGTGCTAACCTAGGCCTAAGCTATAAACTAATGTTCTAAAGTTAGTGACCTAGCGCTAAGGAGGTTAGACTAAGTATCATCTTAAATCCTAACCTATGCTTCTAACCTAACAAATGTTAGTGGAGGAAGGGGACCTATGAAGGGGTGCGAGCCATGGGCGGTAGTTTCTATGGCATTAAATGGGATGGATAAGTATGAAGGACAGGGATTTAGTGGAAGTTTCAAACGGCTAGTGAGGCCGACGTGGCAGAGTCGCCAAAGTTAGAAATGGTCTTTGACTTGCATTTTTCCATTGCCAACTATGGCGGTCGGTGGCAATGGAGATTGAGCGGGAATTTTGGAGTTAATACAATTAATGAACTCGGTCTTCGAGCTCAGATTTCTCGGGAAGACATGCAAAATGGAAAAGCGGTAGTTTGTTTGGTTTTCATGCGCTCGGTTTTCTCTCTGTTTGATCACTTTGGTTCTTCGCACTTTGATCTACTTGGTGTTGCATGGCAAATATGAGTGTAACTCGCTCTTTTCTCTGTCAAGGAAAGTTTATAAGGCATGGAAATAACAAATTATTGTTGTTGAATCTAACGTGGAAAAAGAGGAGAAGGCTCGAGCTCTTTCAGTGGTCTTCTTCGGATTTTTAAGCGGCATTACCAGGCATGTTAGGCCCTAACTTTTAAAAATCTTGCTTTCTTTCAAATGATTTCATTAGAACAACTCTGTTCAGATGATTTTTGGGTTCAGTTGGTTTTTATGGTAGCTTTGTGTGAATTGGTTGTTGTATCTTCTTACTGGCTCAATTTTTCAAGTGAACCCTTGATGGGTGTGCATTGTATTTCGAACGGTTGTTCTACCTTGCTGTGTTTTGCATTTCGGTTAGATTTTGTAGAAATGCTTGCAAGGGTAATGTGTGAAACAGGCACTGTTGGACTCCATGAAAAGTTTTCTTGGTAGATATCGACTTCTATAGAAGCCTTGTTGTTTATACTTCTTGAAATTATAGTATGTTTGGCTTCTGTAGAAGCTTTGTCGTGAATACTGTATGATTTTGGATATTGTGGGAATCCTTGAATAGATAGAGTTTTTAACTGTTGTAGAAGTTTAATCGAGAATACTATACGGGTTCGATTCCTTTTTGAGTCCTGGAAAGGTAACATACATTTCTACCTTTGTAGAAGTACAGTCGTGAATACTGTATGTTATTGGTATAGTTAGAATACTTGAATTTAATATGTATCTTGTATCTTTCTACTTCTGTAGAAGTTTATTTGAAGAATACCACATGGGTAAGACTCCTTTTTAATCCTGGAGGCGTATATTATGTTTTCCTTTTTGAGTAATCTCAGTTGTGAATACTGTTGTGATCCTTGAGTTGTGGTCGCATGAAATCAACTTCAATCTAAACCTTGTTTTGAGCATTAGTGGTATGGATACTGTTGGAGATTTGAAATGTTGCGAGTTGGCTTGATTTTTGATTTAAACCCTCACTGTGCGTGCATAACGTTCAGACTCCTTTTTAATATTCTTGTGTCCCTTTCTGTCCGCTTCTGTGGAAAGTAAAGGAAGGGCTTTCTTTTCAAACTTTACTTGGTTTGAGACTTTGTTGTAATCCGTAGTAGCTTGGCATAGGAGGAAACTCTGAGGAAAATACTGTTATGGAATTTCAGCTTCTGTGAAGACCTTGTTGAGATTGTTTTCTGGAAAACGACTTCTAATATAAGTCATGGCTGTATTATTATAAGAATTTGTTCCAGTTAAATGAGGTTGTGCATGTTGTGTTAGATTCAGTATGAATATCACTATATATGCATAAGGAAACATCATTTGTTTAATGTTATTGAGCCTCTTGTTTGACTGTGATAAAAAGGTTGTTCTTTTGATTTCGGCCTTGGGATCTAAGTCCTTGCAGTGTTTTAGTAGGGACTAGATTGAGCTGTATGTTGCTGAGTGGGATTGTTGTCGTGTTTGTGCATGATTACGTCTTTTGTTATTAAGGTTATCTAGTCTTGTGCTTGACTGAGATAAAGAGTTAACAGCTGTGCCTTGACAAGCGATTGCGCTGGTTATTTTCTCGTTTTTTTAACAATATGGAAGGTTATGTGGAGTCTATATGATGGATTATTTATCACTGCCTTGTCACGATAGCTACTGTGTTGTTCAAGTAAGTTACAGGAAATTTTATATTTGTATCTTGAAGAATGGTAATTCTTTCCGTGGTCTCGACTGGCTTAGTCGTAGGCGTATAATGTGATTGCATTACTTTTAAGTGGATGTTACAGTCATGAACATGTTAGGAAGGGACATCTGAATGTCTCGGTTTCTTTCTCTCCTGCTGTAAAGTATATGTTGATATAAATATATTTGATTGTTGGAATTGTTAGTACATACTGTTGGATTCATGAATTGTTAGGATATTCATTTTGTTGAATATAATGGCCTGTTGGATGTTGTTGTACTTGGGATTCAGATGGATAGTTGTTTTGGATACATTTGTTCTTCTTGGTCACTAATATTTATGATGAAATATCTGAAAAGTATCTAGGACTATTTAGTAACTATAATATGAGTTACGCGTTTATAGTCATATTTGTATTACAGGAGCATAGTCTGAATTATGTTTACATGTTTGGTGAAATGATTTCATTTAAACAGGTTGTTTAATGAAAACAATTGGTGGATTGCAATTGTTTTAAGAGTTAGTGCTTATCATGCTCAGTTCATCGAACTGACCCGTGTTGACAATTTTTGCAGATGGTTGCCGTAAGTGGTAAAAGCACGCAGATCTGATAGGATGTTTAGATTGTTTAATTTGGTTTTATGATGAATTACAACATGATTCTCTGAATGTACTACTTGAAGAAAGATGTTCTTTTGCTATTGAGTATTGTATCAAGTATGCTGAATGCATAAAATGTATTTGATTAGCTTGAAAGGAATGAAAAGAGATATTTGTTACTTATGTGTTTGTATTCGTATCTTGATGGTTTGACCTTCTTCGGTTCGAATGATCTTGAGAGCATTATTATTATTGTATAATTTGGAGACTTTTGTGATTATCTAAGTATACTTGCAAGATTATGTAACTGAATACTTATGATTGTTAGTAGTTCTAGTATGTTCTATCTAAAGCTAAATTGGAATTTAGATCACTGTCTTTCTGGAAGCTAGGGTTAAAATAAACCTGAGCAGGAAGCTAAACAAGCTGAATAAATTATTACTTCCTAGTCTTGATCTAAGTCAAGACAACGTTTAATTGGATTCTTAATCACTATATCTCGATACTAATAAGTAAGATATAAATTCAGTTATGAGAACTGATATAAACCTAAAAAGGGTTTGGTTAGCAATCTCATGTGAAGGTTGATGGTTATTGTCCAATTTCGTTGATTTAGAATTATGTATATTCTATGAACTCCTTGAAGGGACCTCTAGTCTTAATAACTTCTCTTGTGTAATGGGTTTTACTAAGAAAGGTAATTCTAAGGTGAGGAACCCAGGGATTGGGAAAGACTAACCTTAAGGGAGCATCTTTTAGTATAATTTTAACTCAACGTGTGTAACACTTATTAATAAGTAGATCTTTTCGAGGTGGATTTAAAGGTTGATGGCACAAGTCAACTGCAGGGTTGTACCTTCGAGAAGATTAGGATCTTCTCGAAGATACAACAATGTAGGTGACTTATGACGACACCCTTTGCATTGATCATTAAGATTTACACCTTAAACTTGAACAAGTTACTCTGGGACTGATTAGGAATGTGGTCACGTTATAAGGCTGCCCTAGGAGACTCGGGGTATCTTGACACACTGGATTAACTAGGGTTGACCCAGTATGTCAGCGTATCCCTAGTCCTCGGGAGCATCCCTATAACGTTGTCATCTTACTAATCCGTTCCTGAGTGAATAACTTGGGATAGGAGAGTCTGACAGAAGTCAGTATAAGACATTCTACATAACATAGGAATGGGGTGAAGGACGTATTCCAGATTGATGAGTATGTCGTCAAGGAATACGAGACATAAGCAGTATGTTTCAAATCTTTGGCCAAAGTATCGCAAGCTGCTGATTGCGTTGTCCTAAGTCACCTAGTCTAAGGGATGAGATGCCGATGAATAATGGTAACAATTATTCAGATAGGTTCCTTGGACAGAGCATTCTGAATCCCAGATTAGGGAAGAGAACCGCAAGAGTGATGTGTTAAATAAAAACGCCAACTCTTAATACTCATGAATAGATCGGTAGATTACCGAGTCATGGAATGAATAGATCGGAGGTACTCGAGTCATTACAGCTGCATATGGTTATCTGTTATGAGAATGGTTGTTTTTGATTTGTGAGTTCTAAATTATGTATTTAGAACCAGGAAGCATTTAAAAAAAAAAAAAAATTACTTGTTCTAATGTATAAAAATGAGGATGTTACATCTTGGTATCAGAGCTGAAGGTTGCAGCTCTTGGGCCTATTGTGTCCATAATCTGATAAGAACCTGAATTTTCTTGTAACAGAAAATGGTTAGAACAAGGGGGAACATTGCGAATAATGCTCCACCTGAAGCAGGGGCGGCAACACCCAAAAACTTGATGAGATCCTTGCTGCCCTGTTGGACACAAGAGATCGTTTAGCTGTACTTGAACAGCAGGTGATGGGAAATGAGGAGGATGAAGAAGCTGGTAATAACAATCAACAACCTCCTGAGGACAACCCCGATTTGGGTGTTGATATTAATGCTGGGAATGCACCTGTTCAACCAGAAAACAAAAAGGCCAGGTTGGTAGCAGAACTCACTAATGATATAAAAAGGATAAGCCCACCTAAGTATGATGGCACCACATTAGGAGATGGAGCTGAGAACTGGCTCAGTGAAATGGAGAAGTACTTTGCAATAAGAAACTTCTCGAGAGAAACCAAAGCTATTTGGGAGCCTATCGGCTTTCCCACGAAGCATCTTCATGGTGGGATAGCCGTAAAGTGAGCTAAATATTGATGAGACCAATGTTACTTGGGATCAATTCAAAGGCTATTTTAGGCAACGTTGGCTGCCACAACTTTCTATGATCGAGAAAATGACAGAATTCAGAACTTAGCTCAAGGGAAGCTAATGGTAACTCGAATCTTTGGGAGCGGTTTACAAAACTCCTCAAGTATGTACTGCAGTATCAAACTGACGAGAAGTTCAGAATACAGAAATTCATCATGGGATTGAATCCCGTGATAGGGGGAGAGGTCGATGTTCACAGTCCAACCACTATGGAAGGAGTTGTTGAAAAGGCCATAAGACAAGAACAAAAATTAAAGGCTATTTCTACTCATAAGGAGGAAGTGCGGAAGAAGATTGCAAACCCTTCTTCAACCTCTCTTGCACCCAAAAAGGGACCATGGAAAAAGTTTGGAAACAAAAGTAAGTTTCCAGGGGATAATAGTAAGAAAGCAGTAGCAAATAAGCCTGCTGGAAATGTAAGGGATAATTTTTCCAAAAATTATAACAATGGGTAGAAGCCCTATGGAGGACAACGTGATAATTACAAGGTGGAGGCAATTTTGAGCCTAAAAAGGGACCTGTAGGAGGCTGCTACAATTGTGGCAAAGACCACTATGCAAATCAGTGCCCTTTGAAGAAGGATGATTGTAATCAGCAGCATAAGATACATGCTGCAGTAGTAGACAAGCAAGCTGAAAAGCAAGTGACACCTATAGAAGTTCCGGGTAAGTTATTTGGCATACCTGTCACTATTCTTTTTGATACAGGAGCTACTGAATGTTTCATTTCTAATAAACTTGCTTCTAAACTTAAGAGAAAAGCTGGAAAAATGGATAAATCTTGGACTGTACAGTATGGTAATAACTTTGTTCATACAGTGAGTATGTGTCTTTTTGGGGCAGTCCTTGACTTACCTAATTTCTCCACGGAAGTTGACCTCTATGTTACACCTTTGGGATCGTATGACATTGTCATCGGTGTCAATTGGTTAGCTGACCATAAAGCAAAAGTAGACTGCTATGAAAAGAATATAAGATGTTTAGATGATCAGCTGGAAACAACAGAGATTCAAGGGGTTAAACGGGAAATTTCAGTTAGAAAACTGTCAGCTATGCAACTTAAAAAGGCTAAAAACAAAGGATGTACCCTTTATGCAGTAAAGATATTTGAATTTTCAGAAGAAGATGGTGATTCCATGAAACGATTTCCTCTGCTACAAAGTTTCAGGGATGTTTTTCCTGAGGAATTACCAGGGTTACCACCTAAGAGGGAATTTGACTTCACCATCGAAATCAAACCAGGAACGGAACCTATTTCCAAAGCACCTTATCGGATGACTACTACAGAGTTAGTCGAGCTTAAGGCACAATTGCAAGAACTTTTGTCTAAAGGTTTGATTAGACCAAGTGTTTCACCTTGGGGAGCACCTGTAATATTTTGAAAAGAAGGATGGAACACTTAGGCTGTGTATTGATTATCGGATGTTGAATAAAGAAACAATCAAGAACAGATACCCACTTCTAAGGATCGACGATCTATTTGATCAGATGCGTGGGGCAGCGGTCTATTCTAAGATAGATCTTGATCGTTATCATCGATTAAGGATTAGAGAAGAAGATATTCATAAAACAACTTTCGAACAAGGTACGGACATTATGAATTCACGGTTCTACCCTTTGGATTAACTAATGCACCCGTAGACTTTTATGAACTTAATGAATAATATTTTTCAAGAATATTTGGACAAGTTTGTACTTGTATTCTTGGATGATATTCTCATTTATTCTAAAAGTGTTGAGGAGCATAATGAGCATTTGAAGATAGTTTTGGAGATTTTGAGAAAAAGAAAGTTGTATGGTAAGTTATCTAAATGTTCTTTCTTTGATTCAGAAGTTCACTATTTGGGTCATGTCATTAGCAAGGAAGGAATTGATGTAGATCCTTCAAAAATAGTGGCAATAACTGAGTGGCCTGCACCAAAGAATGTGCATGAAGTAAGAAGCTTCATGGGTCTTGCTGGTTATTATAGAAAATTTGTTAAGGATTTTTCTAAAGTAGCTGCACCGATAACTTCATTGCAGAAGAAGGATAAGAAATTTATTTGGAATGATAAGTGCGAAGCGGCTTTCAAAAAGTCGAAAAGCCAGTTGACTTCCGCACCTATATTAGCTGTACCAGACCCAAATGGGAGCTTTACTATTGTAACGGATGCTTCTGGGGAAGGCCTTGGAGGTGTTTTGTTACAAAATGATCAAGTCATAGCATATGAAAGTAGAAAACTTAAGTTACATGAGCTGAATTATGCTCCTCATGATTTGGAGCTTGCTGCCATTGTTCATGCGCTTCAAGTTTGGAGACACTATTTACTTGGGAAACCTTTTGAGTTGAAAACTGATCACTTAGGACTGAAATATATTTTCACTCAGCCTAATCTAAATGCCAGACAGAGAAGGTGGTTAGAATTTTTATCACAATATGATTTTGATATTAGCTACATCAAAGGGAAGGAGAATAGAGTAGCAGATGCTCTAAGTCGTAGGAGGCACATTTCTGCTCTTATAACATTAAGAACTCAGTTTAAGGATGAGGTAAAAAGTGCCTCAGAATCTAGATATTTACTTTCAGCAAGTAAAAGTAAGCTTGCTTGCTATGCAGAACCTAATGATGAAAGGTATAAAGGTTTTCATTTTGATAATGAAGGAATCTTGCGTTATGAAAACAGGGTATACGTACCTATGCTGAATGATTTGAGGAAGAAGTTGTTAGTTGAATTTCATAATTCACCTTTCTCTGGACACCCGGGTATTACAAAAATGCTTGCTGATCTGAAACAACAATACTTTTGGAAAGGTATGAAAAAGGATGTCATTGAATTTGTAACTCATTGTCTGGAATGTCAGCGGGTTAAGGCAGAACATATGCACCCTGTTGGACTGTTATATCCTCATAGCATACCGTAGTACAAATGGCAAGTAATAAGCATGGACTTTGTACAAGGGTTACCTATGTCAGGAATAAACATGATGTTATCCTGGTAGTTGTAGATAAACTAACTAAGGTAGCTCATTTCATCATCTGGAAATCTAAAGGATGATTCACCAGTGTTGGCCAAAAGATTCATACATGAAATTTTCAGATTACATGGTGTACCAGAATTGATTATATCTGACAGGGATCCAAGAATGACATCAAGGTTTTGGAAAACGCTTAATACAGCTCTTGGAACGAAACTAAACTTTAGTTCTGCATATCATCCGGAAACGGATGGACAAACTGAGAGGGTAAATCAAGTGTTGGAAGACATGTTGCGAATGTATTGCATGGATCAATAGTATAAATGGGAAGAGTATCTTCCATTAGTTGAATTCGCATACAACAACACTTATCACTCATCTCTTAAAATGGCACCATTTGAAGCACTTTATGGAAGAAAGTGCAGAACCCCTGTTAGTTGGGATAGTGTTGAGGATAGAGTGGTAATTGGACCAGAGATCCTCACTGAAATGGAACAACAAGTTAAGCTGATTCGTGAACGATTAAAGGAAGCAGTGGATAGGCAGAAGAGCTATGCTGACCTTAAGCGGGTTGATCGAAGGTTTGAGCTTGGTGAGAAGGTTTTTCTTCGTGTTAAACCCAGAAAGAGTTCTATAACTTTTGGCAAGGCTGCCAAGTTGTCACCTCATTTCGTGGGACCTTTCGAAATTGTCGAAATAATCAATCCTGTAGCTTATCGATTAGCATTACCACCTGCTTTATCTCGCATGCATGATGTTTTCCATATTTCTTTGCTTAAGAAATACATTTCAGATTTGTCACATGTCTTAAATTGGAATTCCTTGCAGGTCCAAGACCAAGGAATAATCATGGTTAAACCCACACGAGTCTTTGGAAACTCACTAATTGCATTTGAGAAATTGTGAAATACAGCAATGTAAGGTCCAGTGGGACCAGTTTAATGAAGAAAGTGCAACTTGGGAAAATCTGGAAGAGATGAAAATTGCTTTTCCTTTTCTTTTTCAACAGAATGAAATCTGTTGACAAAACATTTCTTTTATGAACTTATCTTTTTCAAGTTTATATAAAAGCCAGATGGAGGCAAACATTATTCAAGTTGAATAAAATGTGTTGTGACATTGATTTCTGGAACTATTCAAGTTGGAAATAGTCGCATTGTTTTGTGAACTAATAAATTGGTTGACCTGAAGGTTAATCGAATATGTAATCATCGGGACGATGAATCTTTTAGGAGGGAAGCATGTAACACTCTGAACTGTTGTTACTTCCTCCTGAGCATTCAAGTGTTGATATATGATTTCTTCTGTAAAAGGATGTGTTCCTTTGATTGTGAAGTCATGCTTGATATGTACTGTATCTTCTTTGCAATTGAAGATCTTTGACTGAGTCGGAATATGATTGGACTCTTTTATTTCTTTCATTTTTGCACCTAAGTTTAATCTGATCTCGGAATGAATTGTGGATTTATCCATCTATAAGACCCAGCCTTGGATCAGTGGCATTGATCCAAGAGATGCTTTAAGTTTATTCGGGATGAACAAAAATTATAGACCTTACGCAGGTTGCAAGGTCTGAATGCGTTGAATAAGCTATTCCAGAGTCTAACTCAGGCTGATCGTGTTAAATGAATTGGTTCCCGATATCGTAATATCAGGAAGGTCTTGATCGTGGGCCAGGTAATAAATTCAGATACATTTATTCAACTAGCTTATTGGCCGTGCTGGAGTGAATCCTTTTCGTGAATGTATATCTGTAGGTTCTTATTCTGAACATTTTAAATGTTAGACCTAAACTGGATTTATTAAGGTTAATAACCTAAACCTAAACTATAACCTATGGGTTAGGTTAGTGCTAACCTAGGCCTAAGCTATAAACTAATGTTCTAAAGTTAGTGACCTAGCGCTAAGGAGGTTAGACTAAGTATCATCTTAAATCCTAACCTATGTTTCTAACCTAACAAATGTTAGTGGAGGAAGGGGACCTATGAAGGGGTGCGAGCCATGGGTGGTAGTTTCTATGGCATTAAATGGGATGGATAAGTATGAAGGACAAGGATTTAGTGGAAGTTTCAAACGGCTAGTGAGGCCGACGTGGCAGAGTCGCCAAAGTTAGAAATGGTCTTTGACTTGCATTTGTCCATCGCCAACTATGGCGGTCGGTGGCAATGGAGATTGAGTGGGAATTTTGGAGTTAATACAATTAATGAACTCGGTCTTCGAGCTCGGATTTCTCGGGAAGACATGCAAAATGGAAAACTGGTAGTTTGTTTGGTTTTTCATGCGCTCCGGTTTTCTCTCTGTTTGATCACTTTGGTTCTTGCACTTTTGAGTCTACTTGGTGTTGCATGGAAAATATGAGTGTAACTAGCTCTTTTCTCTGTCAAGGAAAGTTTATAAGGCATGGAAATAACAAATTATTGTTGTTGAATCTAACGTGGAAAAAGAGGAGAAGGCTCGAGCTCTTTCAGTGGTCTTCTTTGGATTTTTAAGCGGCATTACCAGGCATGTTAGGCCCTAACTTTTAAAAATCTTGCTTTCTTTCAAATGATTTCATTAGAACAACTCTGTTCGAGATGATTTTGGGTTCGATTGGTTTTTATGGTAGCTTTGTGTGAATTGGTTGTTGTATCTTCTTCTTGGCTCGATTTTTCAAGTGAACCCTTGATGGGTGTGCATTGTATTTGAAGCGGTTGTTCTACCTTCTTTGTGTTTTGCATTTCGGTTAGATTTTGTAGAAATGCTTGCAAGGGTAATGTGTGAAAGCAGCCTTTGTTGGACTCCATGAAAAGTTTTCTTGGTAGATATCAACTTCTATAGAAGCCTTCTTGTTATTTATACTTCTTGAAATTATAGTATGTTTGGCTTTCCGTAGAAGCTTTGTCGTGAATACTGTATGATTTTGGATATTGTGGGAATCCTTGAATAGATAGAGTTTTTAACTGTTGTAGAAGTTTAATCGAGAATACTATACGGGTTCGATTCCTTTTTGAGTCCTGGAAAGGTAACATACATTTCTACCTTTGTAGAAGTACAGTCGTGAATATTGTATGTTATTGGTATAGTTAGAATACTTGAATTTGATATGTATCTTGTATCTTTCTACTTCTGTAGAAGTTTATTTGAAGAATACCACATGGGTAAGACTCCTTTTTAATCCACGGAGGTGTATATTATGTTTTCCTTTTGAATAATCTCGGTTGTGAATCTTTGTTGTGATTCTTGAGTTGTGGTCGCATGAAATCAACTTCAATCTAAACCTTGTTTTGAGCATTAGTGGTATGGATACTGTTGGAGATTTGAAATGTTGCGAGTTGGCTTGATTTTGATTTAAACCCTCGTTGTGCGTGCATAACGTTCAGAATCCTATTTTATATTCTTGTGTCCCTTTTTTATCGCTTGTGGAGAGTAAAGGAAGGGATTTCTTTTCAAACTTTACTTGGTTTGAGACTTTGTTGTAATCCGTAGTAGCTTGGCATAGGAGGAAACTATGAGGAAAATACTGTTATGGAATTTCGGCTTCTGTGAAGACCTTGTTGAGATTATTTTCTGGAAAATGACTTCTAATATAAGTCATGGCTGTATTATCATAAGAATTTGTTCCAGTTAAATGAGGTTGTGCATGTTGTGTTAGATTCGGTATGAATGTCACTATATATGCATAAGGAAACATCATTTGTTTAATGTTATTGAGCCTCTTGTTTGACTATGATAAAAAGGTTGTTCTTTTGATTTCGGCCTTGGGATCTAAGTCCTTGCAGTGTTTTAGTAGGGACTAGATTGAGCTGTATGTTGCTGAGTGGGATTGTTGTCATGTTTGTGCATGATTACGTCTTTTGTTATTAAGGTTATCTAGTCTTGTGCTTGACTGAGATAAAGAGTTAACAGCTGTGCCTTGACAAGCGATTGCGCTGGTTATTTTCTCATTTTTTTGAACAATATGGAAGGTTATGTGGAGTCTATATGATGGATTATTTATCACTGCCTTGTCACGATAGCTACTGTGTTGTTCAAGTAAATTCTGAGCAATTTTATATTTGTATCTTGAAGAATGGTAATTCTTTCCATGGTCTCACTGGCTTAGTCGCAGGCATATAATGTGATTGCATTACTTTTAAGTGGACGTTACAGTCATGAACATGTTAGGAAGGGACATCTGAATGTCTCGGTTTCTTTCTCTCCTGCTGTAAAGTATATGTTGATATAAATATATTTGATTGTTGGAATTGTTAGTACATACTTTTGGATTCATGAATTGTTAGGATATTCATTTTGTTGAATATAATGGCTTGTTGGATGTTTGTTGTACTTGGGATTCAGATGGATAGTTGTTTTGGATACATTTGTTCTTCTTGGTCACTAATATTTATGATGAAATATCTAAAAAGTATCTAGGACTATTTAGTAACTATAATATGAGTTACGCGTTTATAGTCATATTTGTATTATAGGAGCATAGTCTGAATTATGTTTACATGTTTGGTGAAATGATTTCATTTAAACAGGTTGTTTAATGAAAACAATTGGTGGATTGCAATTATTTTAAGAGTTAGTGCTTATCATGCTTAGTTCATCGAACTGACCCGTGTTGACAATTTTTGCAGATGGTTTCCGTAAGTGGTAAAAGCACGCAGATCTGATAGGATGTTCAGATTGTTTAATTTGGTTTTATGATGAATTACAGCATGATTCTCTGAATGTACTATTTGAAGAAAGATGTTCTTTTGCTATTGAGTATTGTATCAAGTATGTTGAATGCATAAAATGTATTTGATTAGCTTGAAAGGAATGAAGAGATATTTGTTACTTATGTGTTTGTATTCGTATCTTGATGGTTTGACCTTCTTCGGTTCGAATGATCTTGAGAGCATTATTATTATTGTATAATTTGGAGACTTTTGTGATTATCTAAGTATACTTGCAAGATTATGTAACTGAATACTTATGATTGTTAGTAGTTCTAGTATGTTCTATCTAAAGCTAAATTGGAATTTAGATCACTGTCTTTTTGGAAGCTAGGGTTAAAATAAACCTGAGCAGGAAGCTAAACAAGCTGAATAAATTATTACTTCCTAGTCTTGATCTAAATCAAGACAACGTTTAATTGGATTCTTAAATCACTATATCTCGATACTAATAAGTAAGATATAAATTCAGTTATGAGAACTGATATAAACCTAAAAAGGGTTTGGTTAGCAATCTCATGTGAAGGTTGATGGTTATTGTCCAATTTCGTTGATTTAGAATTATGTATATTCTATGAACACCTTGAAGGGACCGCTAGTCTTAATAACTTCTCTTGTGTAAAGGGTTTTACTAAGAAAGGTAATTCTAAGGTGAGGAACCCAGGGATTGGGAAAGACTAACCTTAAGGGAGCATCTTTTAGTATAATTTTAACTCAACGTGTGTAACACTTATTAATAAGTAGATCTTTTCGAGGTGGATTTAAAGGTTGATGGCACAAGTCAACTGCAGGGTTGTACCTTCGAGAAGATTAGGATCTTCTCGAAGATACAACAATGCAGGTGACTTATGACGACACCCTTTGCATTGATCGTTAAGATTTACACCTTAAACTCGAACAAGTTACTCTGGGACTGATTAGGAATGTGGTCACGTTATAAGGCTGCCCTAGGAGACTCGGGGTATCTTGACACACTGGATTAACTAGGGTTGACCCAGTATGTCAGCGTATCCCTAGTCCTCGGGAGCATCCCTATAACGTTGTCATCTTACTAATCCATTCTGAGTGAAATACTTGGGAGGACGAGGAGAGTGACAGAAGTCGGTATAAGACATTCTACATAACATAGGAATGGGGTGAAGGATGTATTCAGATTTTTGAGTATGCCGTCAAGGAATACGAGACATAAGCAGTATGTTTCAAATCTTTGGCCAAAGTATCGCAAAGCTGCTTGATTGCATTGTCATAAGTCACCTAGTTTAAGGGATGAGATGCCGATGAATAATGGTAACAATTATTCGAGATAGGTTCCTTAGATGAGCATTCGAATCCTAGATTAGGGAAGAGAACCGCAAGAGTGATGTGTTAAATAAAAACGCGCCAACTCTTAATACTCATGAATAGATCGGTAGATTACCGAGTCATGGAATGAATAGATCGGAGGTGCTCGAGTCATTACTGTTTGCATATGGTTATCTGTTATGAGAATGGTTGTTTTTATTTGTGTGTTCTAAATTATGTATTTAGAACCGGGAAGCATTTATCAAAAAAAAATTTACTTGTTCTAATTTATAAAAATGAGGATGTTACAATTTCCTCTTTTTCATGCATTTTCTCTCTTCTGTCTCTTTGGAATTATTAGGATATGCTTAGTTAGCTGCAGTTTCCTTCTAGGAGTAGTGTTATTAGTAGGATTAGGTAGAGGATTTGGCCTTCTCTGGAGGGTTATCTAAAGTTTGCAAGTCCCACATGTTTCACCATTTTATTTACATTTTTGAATGATGAAATAGATAAGGGTAAGGGCGAGGAGGAATACTGTTTATGCTAGTGGGTTGATGGTTGTTGTGTGTGTTCGATTTCTTGATCTAGTGTCAATTGTGAGAGATTCCTTTTGGCTAGGAGAAACTACCTGTAATAAAAAAAAAAGACCACAAAAGAGAAGTTAAATGATATATGACAGTGGACTACCTAGCGTATGCTAGTTTTGGGAAGTGTGATACTTCCTAAATGGCTGTCAATCCACTGTTTAAAACAAATTAATATAAGAAATAAGTAAATTTCTACAGTAGTTGATATGATTTAGGTATATCATTCAAGTACAATAAGAAAAGCCAATCACAACAAGATAGGCTATAGTTGAATCTAAAGGATGTGGTAAATGTCAAGGTATTGGGACTTGTCAGGGTCAGATTATGGGTTGTTTAGGTCAATTAGTAGGAGGTTATTTTGCTTTGTTCTTGGGTAGGGTATGAAACATAGAGACCGGCATTGGTCTTGTATGAATGACGATGGTTTAGTGATAACCAATGATGGTTACTGTGGGTTTTCAATAACTCAATAGTTCATGATTTAGGGATTTGTTTGAGACTGACCCCAGAGATGGTGAGGAGTGGGTGTAGGTCTAGAGAGGTGTTGGAAATACTCAGAGATGTCTAATAGTCAGGTATGGGTGATTTTATGGTGTGGGTGAAGGAATGATCAAAATTGTATGGAGATAAATGGTGGGGAAGTGAGAGTTCAAGTAGAAACTAATAACAAAGGTAACAGAGCCTACTAGAATAAAAATAGAAGAATGTTGGTTAACAAGATACTTATTGTGATGCAGTTCAATGGTTGGATGAGGATGACAGTTGATCGGAGGAATGGTGTTTGGCTCCATGTGTAGTGCTTCCCAGAATTCTATCGTTGGTGGAATACTTCTAGATTTATCGGATGATGGTTCTAGATGCCCTGGATGCACGAAAATATGCTTTTTTTCTTACATATAGATCTAATATCATTCTCCTCTAGTCTCAAATGTTCCAACCTCTCAAACAAGGTTTCTAAGGTGAATAAATGGTAACCAATGATGGTTTCTTCTTGACTGCATTAGTTTAGGTTTGATCGGCGTCGGTTAAGGTGGGATTCCCTAGGTTTACTGAAATGGGTAGATCTTTCTAATTTCTTAGGCCAAGTTAGTTTGTTGTCGTGGATCAGAATGGAATATTTCCTTCTAATGAGTGGGAATGTGGTTAAAGAGATTTAGGCATTGATTTTAGGGTTAAACCAAATCTTATCTCATTAAGGCAAGTAAATATTACCTATGGGTCTTCTTTATTATTGAAATGGTTGAATTTTGGCATTTACCAATGTACGGGGCATGGGAAAATATGGATGGATAGATGAATGGGCTCATTATAGATTTTATCATAGGTGAGAGAATTGTGTGAGACTGGAAACTCGATTCTTCCAAAGGTGTCACATCCTTTCCATCATTGATTTGATGAGGTCATTTGTAGGTTTTGGTGGAAGGATTCCTCCTATGGTATAAGGGGCTGGTTTTGAACTTGTGACTGGTGGAATTCCATTTTATGGTGATGTTGAATAGGGAGGTTGAGAATAGGGGAACGATATAGTGGGCATGTATCCAAAATGGATGATAGATAATATATGGGGTTGTTGATAGTATGTGTATGTAGGCGGGACGGTCGTAGTGATGCTAGTAGTGACTGGGGGTAGTGTTTGTGGGATGAAGAGGACAAGATTCTTGAATGGAGTAGGGGTCACCGACACCACGGGAGGTTGTGTTGTAATGGGTATTTGAGAGATAATGGGTGCAGACGGGGATATGGCCTGGGTGGTCGATGAGGGGAAAATAGATACAATAGGTGCAAGTGATACTGTAGACGCAGCGGTCATGGCAGGTATGGGTCCTAGCTATGAAACCACTAGGGGTGAAGCAGGTGAAGGTAATGCTGCATTATTAGGGGCTGATGTAGAAGTGGGAATAAGGGTAGGAGAGATGGATACATGCATGCCATATATCAACTGACCTGAGGAGTCCCGAGTGGAAGAGTGGGAAAGGTAGAACTATAAGGCTATGAGATTCTGATCAAGGAGTCATGAAAATTCCTCGTCACTTGCGGAAATGGTGGTAGGTAAGGTTGGATCCATGGGTGACAGGACAAAGGGTGGTGAAGGACTAGGCGGGAGTGGTTGACGACTTACGTGAAATGTAAGAGTGTTAGCTTGATTATGAGTCAACACCATGTGAATGAGTATATATCTGTATCCTGCAGATGACACATGGGTAGTGAGAATGAAGAAAATAGGTGTCTATATGTATATTTTGGTAATATATACATTGATGTTCAATACATGAGAAATGACACCGGTTAAGGATGAATGATGTCGGTTAAGGGGTAACCGAGGTCGGTTACTGTGAGACAGGAACAATTTTATCAAATGAGGAAAAGACTGGTGATGGTCAGATGAACAAGTTGAATGATGATTTTTATCAAAGTAGAGAGAGTACAAAGACTCACAGGAATTGTGATAGCAAATAAAATGAAAAAAGGGTTCTTTTAGACAATTTAACCTAAAAGAACAGCAAACCAATGCCAGTTAATAAAAACTGATGTCAGCCAAGGGTAACTGATGCTAGTTACTATGAAAATTGGAAAGATGTAGAAAAATGGATTGTTATGAATTTTAGTGAGATAAATAACCAACCAGAGGTCTGGAGATGATGCAATGAAGTCCTGACACACTCAAAAGAATTCAGAATACTCCAACTGTGATTATGGAGTGTGTAAGGCAACAAAATGGAAAAATGGAGAAGTGTATCCTCACACCTCAAAATACACGTCAATCAAACACTAAAAAAATGTACCTAACAAGTGATTTTGGTGTGTTGAGCTTATATTATTTAGAATACTGACTCATGAATTTTAGAATAGAGTTTTTGATGAGGAAGGCTTCCTACAAAGAAGGATATCTAAAAGGAGAGGTTTCAGGTATGTTATGGAGGGGATGGGCTGTATTATAAGATAATGACTTGAAAGAAGTAAAGATTTGTGGAGTACCTACCTATTAGATCATGTGATCACTAATATGTGTTGTGAGGTAAGATGTTGTTTAGGAAAGACGTGTATATTTCAGTTTTGTGCAAGTTTGGTAAGACACAGAGAGAGAGAGAGGATGTGTTTTTTATGATTCTTTGCATCAACCATCAACCTGGACATGACTTCTAGCATATAGGTTTACCTCATTTTAATGTCAGCTAAATGCATCAAATCAAAATGTAATGCAACAAATTTCAAGCCCAAATCGAAAATATTATGTTTGGTGAAGCAAATGATGAATAAGAGAGGGTATGCTCTTTCACTAAATGTGAAAAACAAGAAAGAAGTATGATTCCTTTTAAAATGCACCAAGAGAAATGTTTAGTTTAAAGAAATTAGAAAGAAGAGAGGATTAACGGGGAATAAACTTATTATGTAAGCCTTTTAAAGGAAAGAAACACACAACCTTTGCCTAGAAATGAAGAAAATGCAATAGAACCCTGATGGGTCCCACTAGGCGTGCAAAAATGTTTCACCATTTTCTTTAAATTTTGAATGACGAAATAGATAAGGGTAAGGGCCAAGGAGGAATACCTGTTTATGCTTGTCGGGTGATGGTTGTTGCACACATTCGACTTCTTGATCTAGTCCCGATTGTGAGATCTTCCTTTTGGATAGGAGGAAATACCTATTATAGAAAACAAGACCATAAAAGAGAATTTAAATGATATATGACAGTGGACTTCCTAGCGTATGCTAGTTCTAGGAAGTGTGATACTTCCTAGATGGATGTCAATCCACTGTTTAAAAAAATTAATGCGAGAAATAAGTAAAGTCCTACTATAGTTGATATGATTTAGGTATCTCATTCAAGTACAATAAGAAAATCCAATCACAACAAGCTAGGCTATAGTTGGATCTGAAGGATGAGGTAACTATCAAGGTACTTTGGGGACTGGTTAGGTTTTGATTCTAGGTTGTTTAAGTCAATTGGTAGGAGGTTATTTTTCCCTGTTCTTGGGCAAGGTATGAAACATAGAGACCAGCGTTGGTCTTGTATGACTGAAAATGGTTTAGTGATAACCAACGATGGTTACTGTGGGTTTTCAATAACTCAATAGTTCATGATTTAGGTATTTTTCTGAGACTGGCCTAGAGATGATGAGGAGTGGGTGTAGGTATGGAGAGGTGTTGGAAATAATCAGAGATGTATAATAGTTAGGTATGGGTGATATTATGGTGTGGGTGAAGGAAAAATCAAAATTTTATGGAGATAAGTTATGGGGAAGTGAGAGTTGAAATAGAAACTATTGACATGGGGTAATAGAGCCTACTAGAACAAAAACATAAGAATGTTGGTTAATTAGATACTATGATGCGGGTTTGATGGCTGGATGGGGGTGACGATTTATTGGAGGAATGGTGTTTGGTGCTATGGAAGTGCTTCCTGGAATGCTACCGTGGGTGTAATGCTTCTAGATCTATTTGGATGATGGTTCTAGATGCCTAGATGCACAAAAAGATGTTGGTTCTTCTTGCATACATATTTGATCTCATTCTCCTCTAGTATTGAATGTGCTAAGCTCTCAAAAAAGGTTGATAATGTGAATAAATGGTAACCGACATTAGTTTCGTCTTGATTGATGTCGGTTTAGGCCTGACCAATGTCGGTTACGGTAGGATTCCCTAGGTTTACTAAAATGGGTAGATCTTTCTAATTTCTTGGGCCAAGTTGGTTTGTTGTCATGGATCAGAATGAAATCTTTGCTTCTAATGACCGAGAATGTGGTTAGAGAGATTTTAGGCATTGATTTTAGGGTTAGACCAAATCTTATCTCATTAAGGAATGTAAGACTTAGTTATTGTTAGTTATGGAAACATGCCAAGAATAGGTCTAGGGTGAGGTTGAAATTAGGTCAATTAAGGTAATAAAATAATGGATATTGTGAGGATTGGTATTTAATTAAATTAAAATAATTATTAATGTGGGGTGAAAGGGGGCCATGGTTAGGTTCCCATGTGTAAGTTGGTTATCCGATCGGGGGCTAAGAGGAATGTAACCAAATTTAGTTGTCTACACCACAACTTGAGGGATAATCCTATGTTATAAAAATTACACCCATTTCCCTAGACACAAGAAAAATTAGGGGTGATGTAATTTTTACATAATATTTTTGGCACGCCTAGTGGGACAAGTCTAAACCACCTTACCACTTCACTTCATTAGGTTCAATGTGCTCTTTGTGAAGATTTCAGCCTTTAGAGGCACTTTCAAGCACATCTGGTGACTCCATCTAGTCAAACAACCCACTCTCTGAGTTGCAAACCTTCCTCTCCATCCACTTCCATCCATTTTCTTTCCATCCCTCTCATTTTCTTCCATTCCATGAAGTTTTGCAATCATGACTTCATTCCCCACATGGAATTCACACTTGCAGCAATAACAGTGTAGTCCACCTCCAATGTATTTCTCAACTCCTTTAGATCAACATTATGAGCAAATCATTAATCACTATGCCTACCCCTATGAGCAGTACCAAGATCAGTTTAGCTATGAAACCTGTCAAGAGGAGGGATATGCATGTAGTGACATCAATTACATGGAGAATGTCGATTTGCAAGAGAAGATTCAAAAGATGGAGGTATGTATGGTGCGTTCAAGGAAACAACTCAAATGAAAGAATTCTTGATTGGATTCATAGCATCTTTTCCCAGGTTAGCACTATTCCAAGACATTTCAGCCCTCAAAAAAATCTTAAGTTCATGATTGATATGCTTCCACTTTTACACAATGGATTGAGGAGATAGAGGCCTACAATCTTGGTGCTAGGAAACCTCGTCAATGGGTAAGTGCCACACCATCATCTAGTAATTTTATCTTCATTCCCCAAGTGGCACCATCTCAGCTTGAGCTTAAATTTCCAAGCTTCTCATCCATTGATTCCATTGTGGAATCCTTTTCTTTGTCTTCTAGTCTCCTATCCCATCTTAATTTCTCTTCCCTTATCCCTTCCAAACCTTATTCCCCTCCACAAGAATAGAATGAAATACCTTCCCTCCCACCACCTCAAGTAATACAAGCACCGGTTTTGATCTAAACCACCCCTCTTCATGCATTCCTAAGCCCATGTTGGGAATCAACCCAAAAGACCAGTCAAGAAGAACAACAAAGAAAAGAGAAACCCTATAGAGACAAAATGATAGAAAATATGAATATTTGGGTTGTTAGTTTCAAACTAGATAAGATCTCCTTGATGGTCATGCCTTCGGAGGAGGTTAGGGTCAAAGAACCGGTGGTGGAAGATGATGTTGCAAATGTAAAAGAGAAACATGAAGGAGATTATTAACAATCCACATCCTCGGAATGAAATGTCCATGAGGGCATCTTATTTTCATAGGTTTTGACTCATTACCAGATGTAGCACTAGTGAGGGAAGAAACAGCTACTCCAAATCCAAAATAAGAGGAGAAAATTCTGGTTGTAGAGGAAAACCATATAGTTCCAGCAGCTTTAAGAACAAAACAGGCCATAGAAGAACCTTTAGCTCTTCCTCTCACTTAGTTCCCTTTAAGATCTATGTCGAAGAAAAGTTTGAGCCTTCAAACTTCATGTTTAAAGATGAGGGGAACCATGGTGACAAAGTTATAGATCGAAGGACACCATGGAGGAGGTCGAGTTAATGCAATAGGAAATCATGGAGGAATATTATCTATCCGAATTGGAAGATTGCTTCGACGGAGAGGAGCCTATGGAGATCATATCATTTACTCCTCCATCGTCCACCTTCCAAGCACAAGGGACCAATCCCATGGGAGAGAGAATTCAATTACAACAACCTGTACTTCATAATATCCCTTTGGAACTAATGTTGGAGGATCTAAATATTACATGTTTTTCATTGGATGAGAAGAAAAATGAGGATGAAAACCATTGCATACCAATCATCAGGATAGAACTTCGATTTCTGTAGATGAGCAATGAAGGAAAAATACACATGGACAACCACTTCTTCTAGGAAGATCAGCAGGATGACTTCACTTGTGAAGTCAGGATTCAGAGTGTTGGGCACATCCAAAGGATCAGACCATGCCCTATCAGGTACTTGGCCTCATTGGAGCCAAGGGAGAAGCCAAAATCAGTCATGTCCATTTTAGGGCATGAGGGTGAACATCAAAGTACCAAGGGTCAGCTGCAACACCTCTAGGAGCCCCCATGCAGATCATTCGGAGGAAGTATCCCCATTTCTTGTAGCTGATACCTTGATGATTTGGGTGGAGGATCATCCTCTTGTCTCTTTTTTACTCATTCAAGTAGAAAATATCAATGTCAAATCAAATGCGTTGCTGCAAATTGTGAGAAGGGGAAACTACTTCTCATCACCATTTGCAAGATTTGTTTGAGTTCCCTTGCTTTCAGTTCACATAGTATAGGTAGGTTTTTAAGTAGAAGAAGTGCTTGTGCATAATCTACATGCTCCACTTGGGGTATACATGATTTTCAGCTTTGTGCACATTTTTTTTTGTGGTGGTTTCTATTGCACAATCCATCTTGTTGCTGAGAGAGAAATGTTGTAATAAGGGGTTCAATGTTATAAGACACAGTTTCTATCTTCAATCAAATCTAAATGTAGAGAAAATAAATCATATTGGGGGACAATTTTCAATGTTTTCATCTCTTATGTCTCCCTAGATTAGTCATAGTTGAGCTCCTATGTCTCTTCTTGCATTAGAAAATTAGTTGTAGGGGCATTTCTATCTTCAACATTTTGGTCAGTGGCAGTGTTCATGAGGAGAATCAGATTTTTGGGGTAGTTTCATAGTACATACATTCAACCCCAACAGATTAGTTGCAGGCTCAGAGTTCTTCATGCCTTTTCCTTGATCAGATTTTTAGTTTTGGGGACAGTTTATAGGTTTTATCCAAAGTCCCAAAATCATCTTTAAGAGTAGGCCAAGGAGGTTTCAGTCTAGATGTTAAGTTCACATGAGTCTAGCAGATAAGTTTTCAAAAATAAAGACCAGCGAGTTTCTTCAAGGTTAGGCTTGAATCCATGCCCAATGGATGCTTCAAGGAAATGGTCACACATCTAGCAAGTAGATGTCCTTGAGAGGTCACCAATTGTTATCCCAAATTCACCCTGGGTTAATTTGGATAACTCATTATAAATGGAATTAGCCATTCAAATTTTGGGACATGCGGGAGGCCATCAAATTCAGTCCTGGGATATCGAAGAGAAAGACAACTCAAGATGGCTTACAAGTAATAATTGAGAATATATGAGTTGTTTGGTAGGTCAATGAAGGTTTAGAGCCATCTCATGTTGTACATCAACCATTCATCAAAACCCTTTTCTATCATGCATCAACCCATCACCTCCCTATCACATTTCGACACCCTTTGTTGTCATGCATCAACCCATTGCCTCCCTATCATGTTTCAACCTTACCGCAGATGCATGTCAACCATTTTTATCATGCATTAACCTCTTACCACCCACCGCCACATGTCACCACCCTTCTTCTTGATGTTCGTCATCCATCTCCCCTTTGTTGTTCATTAGCACCATGTCTTCTGTCATGCTTCAACACCATCTTCGACGTGCGTCTTCGCTTCATCTTGTCATGCGTCAGCATTCCATCTTGATGCACATCTACCTTCCCTCATTATTGCATGACCACATTTCTTCTTGTCATGTGATAACCCATCCATGTTGGTGGAAAAATTCTTGTGTTACTTTCAAACGTCAACATGGAAAGCCAGCTAGGGACTAAGTATTTACCGACATCATACAAGGTATCTCAAAAGATGGTTTAATGAAACATGGTGCCCATGTCTTTTCCAGCAAAAAAGTACAATTGGAAAGCAGATCGATATGGCTGCCTATACCTCTGTATAGAAAATTAATGAAGGTTTTTGGTAGGTGAGATAAGTTTTCTATATAATGTATTCATCCCCCTCATTTTTGAGGATAAGACTTTGGGGAGCTAGGAAACTCTTGCAAAATTTTCCCTTAACTCCATTTGAGTTGTGAGCCTTCTCTTGGGCCTAACAATGTAATTATGCCTTTGTGCATCAAATGTAATGGTTTGTGCATACTTTGAAGCAATAAAAATTGTGTTTTGTGGTGTTTCTTCAACCCTATCTCATTTTTATTATATTTTATTACCTCTACATTATTATTTCTGTATTTTGTGCATGTTCTTTCACTTGCAAGTTTATGATGTTGTGTTCCATGGAGTTTTGATGGCAGATTAGGATCTAGGTTTGTGTCACATTTGTCTGACCTCCCTTAGCCCCCTTTCCCCTATTTCATCCTCCCTCAATAGAGTATCTCACCCATTTTCTTGGTGCTATCACCCCCTTATTTTAGGAATTTCATTTTATGCATCTCTTTCTTTCCTGGTCCCTTGGAAAATATAGGTTAGTGTTAGGATAGTTTCATTTCCCTTATAGAAGTAGTTTAGCATTAGGATTTGGAAAAGGAATTCGGCCTTCTCCGATGGTATTTCTTAGGTTTGTAAGTCCCACAACTTGAGAGATGAACCCATGTTAGAAAAATTTCACTTGATTACGACACACATAAGAAAAGTCATAGGGTTTAGGAATTTCATCTCAAAATCATGGGGTATGATCCTTATCTTACATTGGAGTTGGGTCGGGAATTGAACAATCATAGCATGGTGATCTCGTGGCATGAAAATTCAGCTTTCAAAGGATTCAATAGCTTAGGTGATTGGAAAAGGGATAGAGGGCTTAAAGATATACAAAATCGCACTGCACACAAACAAGAAATTGAGACTTTCTTCCATGGTAAAGAAATGGTTTACTTGTTGGTAGACGATATAGCTAGATTTTGCATTCCTGATATTTGGAATACGGTCTACCTCCACCTTATGAGGTACATTACTCTTGAGGAAAATTATAGAAAGATATTTACTCTTGAGGAGCTTGGTTTGAATATGGATTTTGATTAAAAATTCTCGGGGTGAGTCAAAGTTGAAATGGATATGGATGCGTAGGAAGAGTTGGAACGGATATGGGAAACAATGTCATGCATTACATTGATGCCTCTAAGAAAATTTGCATCACCCAAAACTTTATCAGGGCTGATATGGTAGAGATCAAAAGTTTTGTCTTGGAGTTATAGGGCGCGTGGTAAAGCTAGAGCAAGGATACAAAGTTCGCAGCTATAATCTCCACCTTAGTAGTTCTAATGAGGAAGAGTAGGTTGAAGATGAAATCCCTATAATGAGTGAGCATGATGATAATATGAAACATTTGAAGACTAACTAGTCCATTAGTTCTTGGAGATTTTTTTAACTATATCGTTTGGGATGTTTTCCCTCCATGTTTTATGATTTATACTTGTATTGATCTATTGGACTATAGTTTTGGATAAGTTGTTTTAGCCCTTTTTGTCATGTTTTTGTAGTCTCTAATCACTTATTTCCTCAACAACCATTCCAAAACATCCTGGCATATCATCCAGATTGTCCTAGAAGCTAACCTAAGGCACATGTAGGCATTGAGCCCCTCCGTATGCGAGCTTTTGTGAGAACGTTCTTTCTTAACATGGGGATGTAATATAACTAGAAAATAAGTACACTCATTCATGTAATTTAAGATGTAAGTGTTAATTCCTAGCCTAATGCACTTGAGCATAGAATAACATGACCAACTCAAGAAAAGTAGAATCAACCATGAAATAACATCAAAAAAACATGCAACACGCATATAAACATAAGGAAAATGCATAGATAAAGAATCATCACATGAGTGTTTCATAATCACTTCATTATATTTATTAGCCGAATATGATAGCCAAGATTACATAAAAACATTCCCATTCATGGAACTATTCACACTAGCGAGATCTTTCTTTACATCCCAGAGCTCGCTATTACACATTACATAATATAGTTATATCTCTCACCCCATATCCTTTCTTACTTCTACATCCATTGTTACTTATCTCTCCTTTACCTCTGCAAAACCATAAATTCTCCTAGAATAATCATCATCCTTCCTCTTAACCCCTAATCATTATTACCTATGAAATCCTAAAGGAATAAATTTTGGATTTCTCTACCACTACCCAGGAAGATGCAAGATATCGCCATGTGTTTCCCTTAATTGAGTGCTTTTAGCATGCATGTGTCAGGTAATCCTTAACAACCTCAAATCCTTATCCATTCATGATAACCATATTGATGCCTTGGAATATCCTTTCCTTGAGCCACAAGTCTCCATGACTTATCCACATTTGTATTTGGTTACTTTTATGTTTTCTCCCTATGCGTGTCTTTTCTTGTTGTCCAAAACTCACTAAGTCTTGAATCTATCCTACTGGGGTGTGATCCATGTGCATTAGGTACTTAGTTACTTTAGGGTCCCAACATCACCCCACACTAAACTAGTTTCTGCCTCGACAATCCTCCGCACTTCCTGAACAAAAATATTATCTAATAGAATAATGATCCATAGAATAAAGAATAGTGGTTAGGAGAGAATCTAAATAAATAATTGAGAAATGGGGGAATGGTATGTGACCAATTAGAGGATTTTAGGAATTTTTCATCTATCTCGTCCTTCAATTTCTCCCAGGCCTTCAATTCTTATAAGGCCTTCCCTAGTGCTTCACCTACGACACTTGGCACCTAGTCTAGGATGATTTCTTCCACCCTCCCCTTCAAAGCATGTTGATAGCCACCCCAAATCCATGCGAGATACCCTCAAACTCAACCATCCATTTAGTGATAGAGTCTTGGAGTTTGATTATTATCAAGTCCATGTTCTCATGCTTTATCTTAATTTTCTCCTTCCGAGCCATGCTGTTAACGACCAACTATGTGCACTCTACCTTGTTGGTGGGGATGGTCTCCTGCAAAAATTTTAAGGCTTCCTCTTCCTCTATTACCTGTGCATCAATGATTGACATGCATTTTCTACAGCTATTGAATCCCCTATCTACAATATATTTTCCTCCTTGAGTTGGGAGAGAAAGTCTTCAAACTCATTTATCTAAAATTCAATAGAGACCATGTTCTCTTATTTTTACTTTGCAAGCTCTGCAGCTATAGAGCCCACACCACCCTTAATGTTAATGAGTAACATCCCTAAGAGGTCCTCGAGGTACTCCATTTCATCCCCATAATCAGTCCTAGCCTAACTTAGCAATGCAAGACATTCTCTCGAGGATGCTTTTTATGAGGGTGCCAACTCAATCATATGTATCGTTTATTTGCACCTATTATCCCCTTAACCCTTGGTGCAATCTATCTATTTCTTTCTCCTTAATTTTCTTCTCTATGATCAGGGTCCGAGTAGTGGCCCTTGCATCAAAATTGCATTGGATCACCTCTGAAGAAATCTTCTACAATGCATTGCATTCCTACTCATCTATTAGGTGGTTAGGATCCACCACTTTGTATACTTCTCCTCCATTCTTATTCAAATGAATGGTCTTGGTTGCATGATGATTGACCTAAAACTCAAGCTCATCGAAGTGGTGGTGCATTCTCTAACTAAGACTATTTCTAGTTATTGGCACACCCCCTTCTTGATCCATCAAATCCCATCCATAAAGTTTCTTTGGTGGGAGGGTAGCCTAAAATATTTCTTATAAGACCTTCGTGGGGTCATCCACAAAGTCCATATGTGGGGACATGGGTGTCCACCTTTTTCTTCTAGATTTGCACTTTTTCCTCTATTTCTTCACCCCATGGGTGAATCCCTTATCCTCCTTTATGGTAAAGGAGTCCCCTTTATCTCCCCTTGGGCTGGTGGTATGAGGTGTATAGGCCTTATACATTGGACTCTTCTCTTCCCCTACAGAATATTCCTCCCCTTCTTCTCACACATTTCTTGAAATCCATGGAATTGCCTCAGCTTCCTACCCCTCTAGCTCGCTTCTAATTCTACCTTGAAAGTGGTGGGGTCTTCTTCCTCTCCTTCCTCTGAGCCTGTTGTGGGGATTGATGTGTCATGTTTCTTCTATCTCTTTTCTTCAGGCTCTTCCTTTTCTTCCTCCTCTTCCTTCCCTTTCTTCTCTCCCTCATTCCCTAGGTGCGTTGATCCCCTTTTTTTTTTGCCCTAACTCAACAAACTCCCGCTTCTCTTTCACATAACCTCCTTCCTTCTCTATTGTCTTCTCCCCTCCTTGTTACACCATTAGATTACACTACAAATTGAACAAGTCCACTAGTTCATGATAGTGCTTCGCATCATTCTTCTTCATAAAACCCTCATCGCACTTCAATCTCGGGAGCACAAAAGTAATTCTCTAAAAGAAAAGTAGTCAAAATGACTATTCTTATCTCTTATTTATACTTTATTGATGCCTTAGAGTTCCTCTGACCATGTGTCCTAATGTCACTTTTTGATAAATCACTTTATTTCACTTAAATCAAATTCCACAACTTCCCCTCGTGCTTTGCAGCTATAACCTTCTGGCACTCCAATACCACTAAAGTTCGATATACCTCGTTTGCACGTGTCATTGTCTTTGAAGTACATAACCTCTGCGCTGTCTACTAAGTAGTTCCCCATGGTGCTACCTACCTTATGTCATAACGCACAATCCTTCCCTTCTTGTGGTCTTCAGACTTCTCTCAACCCACCTTCATAACTGCATGAATTTACACACCTTAGCCATCATGTTGCTCATTCTTCTATCTTCACGTTAATTTTTCCCAATAGTCCATTATCAAAGAATTTTTTTTTGTCAACCATGTTTAATATATCTACTACTTCACCTCACACAAAAATGTATGCATGGTCCTTGCACATAGAACCTCTTACAATGTAGCTAGCTATTGACACACCAATGCACAAAACTAAATTGAAAATGATGACAGAGGAAACAACCAAAAGGAAAAAGTACTAGAAGGAAATATAATCTAATTGGCAATACTACCTTATTTTTACTACACAGAAGCCTTATTTATAGTAGGGATTCAACCTAATCCCATTGAAGTAACCCGGTAAGCTTGTCCCATCAAGTGCTTGCAACCAGTACGCACTAGAGTTAAGGATGTACGAGATGATATATGGTCATAACCAATGGAATTTCAGTTCCCTAGGGTGGCGTAGAAATTTAGAGTCATAAAGAAAGACCATCTGCCCAACCTCAAACTATTTATTTTTGATATGACAATCATGTCATGATTTTTTTCACACCTTCTCAGTCTTATGACTCCACCTAGAAAGTGATCACTTTTCTTCCAACCGCATTAATGTCTCCATGCACTCTTGTAGTGCTTGATCGTCGCCTAATCCTCCTACATGCACTATTCACATATATGGTAGCATAAATTCTACTAGTAAAATAGCTTCCACACTGAACACTAATCAAAACGGTGTGGCCTTATTTAATCTCTAGTAAGTTTTCCTATACACCTATAGTATGGTGAGACTTTTTCATCCCAATCTTGTCTCTCCACATCACAATTTTTTTTGTGCGTGTGACTCATTATCTTGTTAAATGCCTCGGTGGTTCACTTTTCTTGAGGGTGCTAAGGGGTGGTCTTATGATGGGCCAACATGAACTCTTCTAGAAAAATCCTGGCCATCTCATTCAAAAATTTTGCACCACTATCACTAGTCAAGCTTAAAGTACACCCATACCTGCTAATTATGTTTTCCCACAAGAATCTTGTTGTTGTGGTTGTTGTGCAATCCTTCGTAGGCATTTCCTCCACCACCTTGTTAAGTAATCAATATAAGTAATGATATAGCGCAAACCAGTCCTTCGCATGATAGGTGAAATTGGTCCTACAAAATCAATTTCCCACTTCTCAAATGGTTTTGCGCTAGCTATCGGTCTCAAGGGAATTTCATCTCTTCTTCTTATTTTTCCAAGGCACTAGAAATGGTTATAGGCCTTGCAAAAATCAATACAATCCTGGTAGATGCTTTCCCATGAAATCCCTACTAGTAGAATTTTCCAACCAGTGTCATTCCTTGCATAGTTTCCGCTTGCAATCCCACAATATTCTTCCTACATGATTGCAACGTGCTCATGTTCTAATACGCACCAGCGTAGAATCTCATCACGATCTAATTTTTTTAAATCTCCACCAATTAATGTGTAGGGCGTGATGTGTATAACCAACTATTTTCTTTCTAAATTCTTCATTTCATCCGTGTCATACCTATTTTAAGATACATAACAATATCCTCTAATTCAGAGGGCATGCATCATAGCCTAATCTATTGTGCATCTGAAATTGTATCCTCAATGCTCTTTGTGTCTTGCCCGAGTCAATTCTCGATAAATGATCGTGTCCCAATTTACCTTTACCTAGTTTTACAAAAACCGTAAACTCAAATTCTTGAAATAATAGGACCATCGGCATATGCGCCCTTGTAAAATAAGATTGTTTACCAAGTACTTCAACACTATGTGGTTTGTGTAGAATATAAAGGGTGTTTTTAGCGAGATCACGCCTAAATTTTTATAGCGCATAGATAATTGATAATGCCTCGAACTCGGTAGTAGTATAGTTATTTTTTGATAGTGTTAACTTCCTACGTGCAAAACAAAGAGGGTGATCAATAGTCCCCTCACAAGGTTTTTCTAACACTACTCTGATGGTCATCCCTGAGGCATCAACATGCACATGGAAAGTCTTATCACTAGGAAGGAAAGTGTAATATGTGTGCAGTTATAATCCTATTCTTCAATGTGTCAAATGTTTTTTGCTCTGCCTCTCCCCAATGAAATGTACATTAGTGCTTCAGAAATATGTCAAGTGATGGTGTGATTTTTGCATACCCTCTAATTAAATTTTGGTAGTACTGTATATGCCCAAGGAATCCATGCACCGTGCTCTGGCTAATGGGTTCTTCTAATCTTACAATAATTTTTTTTTGGCATGATTCACTAAAAACCTTCCTTACATATGATATGCCCTAACAAGGTTCCAAATGGAGTAGCAAAGAGACATTTCTTGATATTGAGGGATATGCAAAACTGTTGGCATCTCTCGAACATCAACCACAGATTGTTACAATGGTCCTTCACTAGTCCATACACTGTCTAGTCATCAAGGTATACTTAAAGAAGCTTATGGATGAAGTCTTGAAATACCTGCACCAAAATGAGAAAAACACAATAGGCACATTCTTCAATCCAAAAGGCATGACCGTGTAGGAAAAAATTCCCCATTTAGTGGCGAAAGTTATCTTTTCTTGGTCCTCTTTTGCAATCCTAACTTGATGATATCTTGAGAAGCCATCTATGAATGAATAGATCTTGCATCCAGATAACCCTTCTAGGATATCCTTGGTGAAAGGGGTTGGAAAGGGATCAATGAAACATAGTGCATTCAAATCCCTATAATCAACAAACATCTTTATCCTCCCATCCTTTTTAATTCTAATGACTATTGGGATTATCCATTCTAATTTCTCAATAGATTCAATGATACCTGAAGTGATCATCTTCTCTATCTCTTATTTGACCTAGATGCACAAATTTGGATTCATTTGGTAAGGTCTCTTTCGAATCAAGCATGCTCCCTCCTTTATTTTGATCTACATCTACCCTAAAGATTGGTGAAATACCTTAAGAATGTAATAGAAATAAATCCTAAAACTCGTGCAATAGATAAATTATATTTGAAACCTCCTTATCTAACCAAGAATCCCGGTAGTATCCTTCTTAGGTTATGTATTCAATCCAATGTTAACCTTCTTCGTTTTGAGAGGTTCATGGTAGGCACACGCTTGCTCATCAGCACTATTTGTTACCTTGCATGTACCCATAGTATGGTTAACATCCAAGTTATCCACTTCCTTTCCATATAAAACATAGACCAAATTTCCCTTCTCTTTCTTGATGCAGAGCACGCTCAAGTGTAGTTCCTCTACATCAAAACATACCTCCAAATCAGATTCTCCTAATAATTCCAAAATTCTATCCTCACCATGACACTGTCTCCCATATTTAGGCTATTAACAACCTGTAATGCCTCATTCACCAATGGCTTAGTAATTTAATATTCAAAGGATTGAATCAAGTCATATGTTAAATCTTATCGGTTCTGTCGTCTGATAAAGTGTGATTCAAAATGAATGTACCATGTGTGCACATAACCCTGTAGTGTAAAATAAAATTGTGCACCTAGAGGGAAGGGGGTAAAGATTCCATTCCTACCATCCATGTTCGCTCACATTCTCAAACATGTTATGAGGTGGGTGCCCCTCCATCATAGCCAAAAATTTAGTAGTTGCATTACTCGGAAGAATCTAATAGAGAGTGAATTCCTCAACTCACGCCATTCTATAAGATTTTCTTGGTTTATCACCCACCTTTTTGTTACGGTCCCATAAACATGTAGATAAGCATGTATCTCCTTTCGATATCACATCTCCATTGGGATTCCATGGATTATAGGAAAACATCAGGGTTGCCTTCCCCAATGTAGCTCGACAACTTCTTTCCTCTCAAACACCTAAGTGGGCACATCTTCGTCCCCCTTGTAATAGAGCCTCACAATTGTCTCCCAATTAACTCATATGTCCCATGTACCCAATTGTCACATGCTACACTAGTGGTATCACTCATAGATTGAGCATCTTCCCACTGAATAATCCTTCCATAGGGTGTATCATCTCAGGGTCCCTGATAGTACGCACATAGATTCTATTGAGGGCTTCTTCTCCTAAGGGTTCATTATAGGGTGTTTACTTCCCATCGGTCAAGGGGATGATAATTCATTATTAGTTTTTCTCAAAACTTATGTATCCCTTATTTAACCTTAGGTATGTATTATTATTATAACATCGATGTAAGCAAGTAATGCTAGAAAATTTTCCCCTCATCTAGCACCAAGACTTCGAAGTCACTAGTGAATTTCACCCCTTAGATAGTGATAGAAACATCCTTCAAGAAACCAATGTGCATCACCTTTTTATTTTGATCCATATATGTCACATTTGAGGATGGCTGTAATGGGGGCCTTCCCATTTGATGTCATGTATCTAGGGTGAGAACATTAACCTCCACACCCATGTCTATCAGAATATTTCTTAGGATCCATCCGTCGACTACTGCATTCAAGGTAATCTCCTTATCATAATCAATGGTGTGAGGGGGAAGGTTAGCGTGCAAGACCTGTCACTCGTGCTCTCCTCCGGTGCGTAATAATTTATCCTGTAACTATTGCCGTAGAAAAGGGATGATATTATCTTGCCTCGTATTTTGAATATTTCCTTAACTTCATCCAGTTCCTTCTATGGAGCTTCAACTCAATTCCTTGATCTAATTTCCGTGACTTCTTCTTTAGGCACATGATCTCTCTTGTAGGCTTCAAATCACATCCATGGTCTCTGATAAACCTCTTTCGATGATCGGGATCTAGATACTTCCGGTGTACCACCTCTTCTCTTATGACTCATGGTATCTCGATTTGGTATTTCTCCGGCACATACAACCTCAACTCATGTTGTCACTATTAGGAGTTCTAACTCTAACTCATGCGCCACCCTTGGCATCCATTAAAAGTCTGCCTTCTTCACGCTTACCATTCCAATGCCTTTATTCTTCGATGTTTTGGATCATATGCTCAAATAATCTGTTGGAACTCCTCATAGTTGTGCTTCTTTCCACACTAAGAGCACTATAGTAGGTCAAGGAATTCATGCTTGTAATATTTTGTGGACCACGATTATAAAAATTCCCATGAGTAAATTCACTTATTCTACCTCCATGATTGCCACAACCTCTAAATCCTCCATAAAAGCCTCGCCGATGAGATCCTCCATCTGCGCACTCTTCATAGTGATGACCATTATCCTTATAATTTTTTTCTACACTAGTCTAGCACACACCAATATGAATGATATCATGTATCTGGTCAATCAATCTACAATCCTTGGTGTCATGATTAGTACAGGTGTAGATCTTGTAATAGAAAGACACATTCTCATAGATCACTTATTGTAGTAGTGGACACCTACTTGTACCATCATCCCCATCGAAAATCTCATAGTCATCTTGTTATCACGTGTACCAATCTCCGAGGACAATTTTCCTTTATATGCCCCTCTACCCCACAATCCATGCACCTTAGGCCACTGTGAGTCTCATGTGTTCGGTTTGCAAATAGATTCTCTAGCTGTTTTCCATGGCAATAATCTCGACCTTCAAGAAAAGGACTAACACCGATATCTATGCTTCCTACAGCCTTAGCGTGTAGGTCAGCCTCCAAGGCCTCATGTGGGTCTGTGAAAGTCTTATGTAAAAATTCTCTCTTGAAGGGTGTTATTAGTCCTCCAAAAAACCATTGAGCATGTTGAGATGGATGAATATTATAATATAGTTTTGATAAGAGAGTTTTAAAACACAAATCACACTCCCACACACTCTCTGTCATACCTTATTGAATATCCTTCATCGTGTTAATAATCTTATGTTCAAACTTAGGAATATTTAATTCAACTAAGAAGGCATTACACAACATGGTATAATATACTAATGTTTTGTGGGGGTCATAATTCTAATACCAACTATGTGGTCACACTTATAATGTTGTTACAAACTGACTTTCCTTCTATTTCAAGGTAGTGATCCCCTTCACGCGTCATAGCAACTTACATTTTTATACATGTTCTATATTATCCTCAACACCTTTGTAATCTGGTAGATGTAAAGACATTTCAAAAAATACTTGCTAAGGTGGTTGAGGACCTTTCCATCCCGATCCAGAATCTTGATTCCCTCTGGTGTTTCCTCCACCACTAGATCCACTAGATCCACCAACGCATGTTCCTCATGACCCACCAGATCCTCCAGATTCACTAGGTCGACCAAGTCTACTAGCTCCTACTCCACTTGACCCACTAGATTCACCTCTCGTAGCTAGAAAGGGTCTGAAGTGGTTGCACCTTATGTCCCCACCATGTCATGGTAAAGCCGTGCACCAATAGTTTGTGATATTACACCACTACACCATGTGTTCCCTGTCCCACTACTAGACACAATACATAAAATTTGTGTACCCTTAATTTTCCCAAATTTCATTCTAAAAAATATACTTACAAACAAAGGAAATGATTGTGCAACCATATATGTTCCAAATGAAAATTTATACCTCCTAGGTGTTGATCGGTTACCTCAACCAATACCAACTGGGTTAGTAGTACTTATCTATGGATTTGGAAAACTAAGCACTAAGGGTTGGTCACCAAGTGGATTTAGATGTGTTTCGAAGGTTATTTTTCCTCCAAGTGATGTGCTCTCATCAAAAGTTGAAAGGGTTTCTCTCTTGTGCTTTCCAAGATGGGGTATTATAGATCGCTCGGGATCCACATCCTCCATGTGAACCTTAATTCCTTCCTACAATGTCGGCCTCCATATTTCCATCGCTCCTATAACTTCATGTTGTCTTCCTAACTCCCTTTCATGAGATTCATTGTACTTGAGCCATCTCTCTTCGCTCTTTGTTTTATCCACAAGGTCTACCATCTTTCTCCACTCTAGCTTCCTCACCCAATGCTCAGAGGAAGTTTAGCCGCCATGGGAAAATCCTCCAAACTTAAAGTAATGACTATTATCTTGATGGATAAGGAGATAGCACACAAAAATTATCCTCTAGGATCCCTCAAGAACTCAAACTCAACAACCTCTAGATAAGAATACCTAGAAATGGCATATTCAAGGGTATAACTAGTCATCACTCTTTTCCACCAATAGTCAACAACATGGGTCTAGGTCAAATTGGCATCATTTAGCTTCTGATAATCATCTTACATCCATATAGGGGGTATATAGTACCAAATCGACCTAGACGCATATGTTGAAATCCATTCATATAACTCCACTGGAAATAAACAAAATAAGGTCTCATACAACTCATGATACAGGTGCTCTTCTACCCATTTACGTGCATCAAAATCAGGTCCATTATTAAATCTTTGAGAAAAATCATCCTCTATGATTTTAAACCATGCTTTGACTCTATCCAACGTCAAGTGATCTATCATCTTGTACCATTCTTATAATGATTTTGAAAAGAGGTCCCAAAAATAGAACCAAAATGTTGTCTTCAATCACTGCTTAGCCTCAACAACCATTCCCAAATGCGCCAAAATATCATCCAGATTATCCTCGAAGCTCACCCGAGGCATGCACATGCACTGAACCCCCCTCCTTTATGTGAGATTTTTGAGAACATTTTTTCTTAACACAAGGATGTAATATAACTAGAAAATAAGTGCACCCATTTATGGAATTTCGGATGTAAGTATTAACTCCTAGCTAATGCACCTGAGCATAGAACAACATGATCAACTCAATGAAAGTATAATCAACCTTGAAATAACATCAAAAAAACCCATAACAAGCATATGAACATAAGGAAAATACATAGATCAAGACCCATCACATGAGTGATTCAAAATCACTTCATTATATTTAGTATCCAAAATATGGTAGCTAGGATTACATTAAAAATCTCATTCATGGAAGTGTTCACACTAGCAGAGATTTATTTATATCATAGAGCTCACCATCACACATTACACAATATTGTTATACCTCTTAATCCCTATCATTTCTTACTTATTAATACATCCTTACTTATCTCTCCTTATCCTTTGCAAAACCATCCATTCTCCTAGAATAGTCATCATCCTCCCCTCTTAACCACTCATCATTATTTCTGTGAAATGTTGATGGAATCGCTTTATGATTTCTCTACGAATACCAAGGAATATGCTATATGTCACCATGTATTTCCCTCAATCAAGTTCTTTTAGCATGTATGTTCCTGCTAATCCTTAAGAACCTTGACTCCTTATCCATTCATGATAATTATATTGATGCCCTATAATTTCCTTTCCTTGAGCCTCAAGTCTTCATGTCTTATCCACATCTGTATCTAGTCACTTTTCCATTTTCTCCATATGCATGTATTTTCTTGTTTTCCAAAACTCACTAAGTCCTGAATACATCCTACCCGGTACAAGCCTTTGCACGTCTCCAAGAATTACGTATGTGTGTGCCTTTGTGCCTTTCTTCATCACACCACAAGACTTCACGCCTTAGGTACTTAGTTGCTTTAGGGGCCCAACATTTTTTTTGTTCACTCTTGGTGATGCTCATGATGCATTCCATTGTAAGGTTTTCGGGTGCCTTAAACCCTATATAAAGTAGACAATCAAGTATGTTCACGTATATTTACTAAACCTTGTTAATATTAATTTTTTAACAAACATTTCAAATTAAACAAGACACAGCAGTAAGTTCATGCCTCATGGATGGGAGATGTGATAGTTATGGGATTTTTTTCTTAGTTTTATGATTTTTATTAAATAGAATAAATCAATGTTGTAATAAGGCCTCATATTTTTCAAAGAAATATTAACTAGCAAATAAAGAAAAATATAAATAATTTTCGTAGTTAAAATTTTATTAACAAGGCCTCATATCGGTATAACTTCTAACTTCCCATTTTGGGACCGCCATACTCGGACCCACTATTTTACGCCTCTTCATGGCTAAAATGCTTCTACGAGGGCAATATGTACGTACCCAAAATTGTAGGGTCTTGCACCAGGAACAACATTACATGTGCCATAATGATGATACGAGTCTCCTCGCAAGGTGTTCTCGGATCTGAAAAATATCTCCAAGTATGTGTTAACATCCCGCATGCCCCACTTAGCCCATACGTACTTTGATTTTCCTCCCCCTCCTTTTCTTTGCTTTTCGGTCTTCGGTGGCGAAACCGCCGCCCTAACTAAAGGCGGTGATCTGAATCGCCACCTGCTCGGGCGGCGGTCCTTCATGTATTTTCTAGAATGCTCTTTTAACGTGAATCATGTATTTTTCAATGTTTACCAGCATTTTTCACCTCCTTTTCTTGTATTTATGATTCTGGTTCCCTGGAATAGTGTTTTGGCATTGTTTATGGTTTAAGAGATCAATTTGGTTTTCACCTTTGGGTAAATGGGATTCTATAAATAGCTGTCTTGTGCTCAAGCAAATGACCCTCAAAATTTTCCTCTAAATTTCTCATTTCAATAGCTTAGCCTTTTAATTTTACTAAGGATTCATAGTTTCATTTGTTGTATGCATGGTAGTGTTGTTTAGCTCTTAGAAATCCACATATTCTCCTTGTGTAATCTGTTGTTATTATTTCATCCAATCAATTGGAGTAGGATAGTTTGATTTTAGTAGGAAGCCATTAAAGTTGCGCAGGTTATTCTTGTCAAATAGGATAGTTTTAGGTTACGGATGTTTTATGTTGCATGACTTGCAATAAATCCTGCTAGAAATTGCATAAGCCGAGTTCATTCTCTTGCGCTATCCCACACCTACTCATATTGTATTTAGTTTGCATCCTAAGCTGCCATTGTCTCATAGCTACTTCTATGATGATGCTAACATTACATGATTTTTACGGATCCATGTGAGCACGAAAGAATGAGGAAATCACACTTTGAGGGGACAAGGCCACACACCATTAGATTCACCAGCATTGTTCGCAAAATCCAGGTTCAAGCTTTCAAATTTCTAGTTAAAAGCATATCAAGTAGAGTATTCAATCATTTCATTTTAGTTAATTTTACTTTCGATGTTGATAGGAAGCTATGGGGATTGATAGTTTACGAGAAACTATGATTCACTCCTCACTTATGAGGTAGGATCGAGAGTCTTTCAAATAGATTAGATCAGTTATCTAGTTACTTAGAATAGATTCACAATTGCATGACAAGTAGATATACTCGGCTACTTTTTTTTTCAATTTCGTTATTAGTTTAGTTTTCAATTTCTAGATATATTAGATAATTACTCTTTCAAATTATGTTTAGTAGTTTATCAACATATCAGATTTAGGAATATACATAGATTTATCTTGCGTAGTTGATTTATTCTGTCATTAATTAGCTTTATATCACTTCCTTTTGCATGTGGTCAAGAGACCTAGGGAGCCCAGAGAATACGTATTCGAGCCTATCGTGCCTCAACCCAATATTGTCACAGCAATAGTAAGTGATATAGACCGAGAATCTTAGAATCTAAGTCTTCCAAACTAGAACAGACTTACAATAGATCAGCTCACAGTTAAGAGGGTTAAACATAGAAGACAACCAAGCACACATATTCTGGTCAAACCAGCCAAACTACAGGTTACCCTAGATAAACATTTGCATGACTGTAGAAGGGCTTGAAAGAGAGAAAACATTCGGTTGTGATCCTTTGGTCCCATAGCCAGACACAGGAGATACTCTCACTGATATAGACACTAGCTTAAGAATTCAGGTTGCAAGAACACCTGTAAGATACTCTGAAAAGATTGCACAACTATTAATTCTAAACATAGAGGCCGAAAAGGCATACGACTATTGGATACTAGGGATTAGGGACTGATTCCGCACATGACCATAGCGGAGTCCACAACAACCACGAATCTATGGTTTTGATTCACAAATCCCACAACCCAACAAGTCCACGAGTCAATCGAGGCGTTGACATTGGTTTACGCACATTAGTATTTAGATCCACTCCACCTCCGCCTATTATCATCACACAATTATCCTTGTTGGATATAGTAGCTAACGAAGCTAAGGATTTCTGGATTAGACCAGAGAATCACCCGTAGAATCCACCATATTTGTCATCCATCCCATGAACTATGCGGAGATATACACGAAACAATCCCAGGTCATTTTCCTCGTATCCCACAACCTATAGATCAGATCACGCTAGAGCTTGATATTGATTAGAGCCTTTGAGCAGTCATCCTCGCTAACTAATCTATCATGCCAGTTCAGGTTAGGAGGGCCTTCTTTTCCTTAGATTCACAGATTCCATTAGTGCGTGTTGAAGATATAATATTTCCTAACTAGTTTACCCATACCCCACGTATAATCCATCCCCACCGGCTGTCTCGGCACGACCTCGGGAGGTCGGGTGTGAGGAAGAGTTACTTGTAGATTCCCATGCTCGCTTGTCACTTTTCCATCATACAAAATTGGTGAACCCGACGTGAATGCACACAATGCTTCCCCTTTTCTTTTCTCCCTCTTTCTTCCACCTTCGCTCTTCCCATTATTCTGCGGGTATTCATATACCCCCGAATATGTTAGGATTCGATGCATATGGCAGACCTCTCCTAGGTCTTGAGGCATACTATGCTCAACTGAATAGACAGTCATCACCCTCACTCTTAGTATGGGGTGAAAACTATTCAAATAACCAATTATCAACACAAGCTCCACCTCTAAGGACTAGATATAGTTCGTCTTTCCAAATAGAGGAGTTGGATCAACTCGCACAAACACAACAAACAAAGCCTTCAGGATCGAACAATATGACATTCACAGGAGAATCTGGTTCGTCTCCTCAGGTGTTGCTTAGACCAAAAATTAGCAGACAATCAGATCCATACCTAGTTTTAGATGATGAACATTCAGTGCATTACGCCAGGAATGAACAATGCTCTGGGAGTATGTACCCACCTATAGGAAGTTTACAAACATGACTTGAGGTATCTTTTCAAGAAAACACCGCCATACCACTACCTATAGGAAATGCCCTCGGTGAAACTTGGAAGGGAAACGATCAATTCATAGTGGGATATCACATGACTATACAACCTCAAAATATACAATAAACGCCACCAAGGCAAAATACTAGGACTTCACCAAATGAAGTCATTTCAACTTTAGTAGAAATAATTAGAGGGTTAGAACTTGCTCAAGCAAGTCAAACATCTCAATTCATGCAGGTAGGAAATTCCAACCCTCCACATCATCCTAGCCAAGTAGATCTCCTCACAGGAATAGGCATGTTGGGCATTCCTCCTTAGTATTCACAACAAACACCAACTAGAACCGCCACCTCCAACACCATAAGGGTGGAGAATATGATACCCCCTAGTCTTGTACAACATAATCCACTATTGGGAATACTCCTTCATACTTAAACATGTACTCCAAGTCACCATAAGAAGATATGTTTCTCCTCTCCCAACATACTTGCTCAACCACAGGAGCTTCCTTATGCCCCTGCAAACGCATACGCTACGCCGTATTAGCAACCCATTCCACCTCCCCCTCAATAGGCACCATCAATGGTTGAAACCTATGTGATAGGGACTTACTCAGAGTACTTGAAAGAGCCCTTAGACTTCACATATGAATTGTCATGCTTCCGAGACCTCTTCCGATTTGCCCAAATACAAAGGGAGGGAGACCCGAATACACACATTAAGGCCTATGCTACATCCATTCGAGAATTGCTTCCTTGGGATGGGGTTGTTGCCAAAATATTCCCCAAAACCTTAGAGGGCATCACCCTCAATTGGTATTCTGAGAATACTGAAGCTTCCATCCATTCATTTAAACAACTAGTTTTAGAGTTCATTAAGGCATTTGACATGAAAAAACTGTTAAGAATAGGAATCAGGGAATTCTTGCACATTAAACAAGAACACAATGAATATGTCGCTCATTTCATCCAGAGATGGCATATACTCCTTCATTCTTTGGCTAGTGCTCCAAACATGGACCAAATGGAGCTATGTGATTTATTCCTTCATTCTCTCAATAGAGAGGTGAAGGAGGAAGTCCAGAAGTTCCCACTAAGGACTTACGATGAAGTACTTGAGAGCACTCTCCAAATAGATCAAGCGGCAATAGATAGTGGTCGTAAGACATATGGAGCAAATGGGAGGTTAATCACCCCCAACCAGAATACTACGACTTACCCTACTGCCACAAACGTTAATCAAGGACCTAAAATCCTTAACAAAAATCGTGGTGCAACAACCGATGGGGTAACTGACCAAGCTAAAAAGGTCAATGTTCTAAATACTCCACCGCTGGTTAACAATCAATGAAGCAACAACTTTACCCCAATAATCAATTCGGTGGATTTTAATCATCCACAACAACAACAACAACAATGGCAGATCCGGCACACGGGGTCTAAGCCAAAACGCATGGCTGGATATCACAATTAGAACCAAAACCAAAAAAATAAAATACAAAACCTTAATCCTAATAGACAACGGTTTGATCAGAGTCTTGGACCACAATATACACCAAACCAGCAACCTAGAAATTACAATCCTAACTCGTATTGTGTTTTTCACAAGATTTGAGGCCACGACACTAGAACATGCTTTGTGACTACAATAAATTCATGCAACATTTTCTAGAGGATTAAATACAATTTTTCATAGATATGTTCTTGGCGAGATCCTACATCACCAAGACCAAATACTGTTATAGGGGCAATTTCCCCTCAAATTCTCCCCTCAAGATCTTCAATGATCCACTCCCAAGTCACAATAACAAAAAATTAAATCTAAATGGGATGAACAAAAGTGTAATGGTAGGAAATAATGATTATGAAGCCTTGACTTCACTAAATCCACTTGTTGCACCACAATTAGGAAGTCAACCATGGCCCAAGATAGTCGGTTTAGTAGAATTAGATACCGAACTACTCATGGAAGCCGTAAGAAGGACACGAGAGTATTCCTCTCAGCCAAATCAAGGTTACTCGCTAGAGACAGATAACATCCAACAAATATTAGTGAAACCCGTAGGTGCCTATGATCGATTAATGACCTAAAAAAACCTTCTCTCACATCTCCTTTTTGGATTTCTTTGAGGAACTCTCCTACCCTGGGCTGCTGCTCTTTTAGAGGCATTAGGGTTAGGTCATTTAATTAACATCACTCCACCTCCTGAAATATAGGTAAACCATATATACTTTGATATCTACCCTCTGGGAAACCATAGAGGGATACCGAGTTTATATTCGAAATAAACAAAATTCCAACACGTATTTGAGATTGCACACAGAGGTGATCTGGCCTTACATTTGCAAGTGTGGGTTTATAACAATTATGTTAAATGCGCAATGGTTGACGATGGGGCAGCAGTTAACATAGTCCCCTTCTCTTTCCTTCAAAAGCTAGGGTATGGAGAAACAAACTGTTCCACGACTCAGAATACGCTAAGAGGCTATGATAGCCTTAAGGCTACTTGATTGGAACTATAACACTACCAGTTACCTTAGGACCCAAAACAATCCTGACTAAGTTTTATATTATAGATCGGGAAACCAATTATAATATGATCCTCGGCTGACCATGGATACACCGTATGAAGGCAATCCCTTCTACGTTATTTCAAGAAGTAAGGTTCTTGCACTTAGGAAAGGTATTCATAGCCAAAGGTGATCCAAAACCATTCGATATACACCTAGCTAACTTAAAGAAAAGACCGGGCATTCACTCTGAGTTTGAACTCGCAACAAACCAACTCAATAAACCAACTAACGTGAAACCAAAAGAAAATTTGGTACCTACGACAGATCTTGAGACTATGAGCCTAGTCAAGGCTATCCTATCCCTCAAGTATGAGACTAACAATGTAGAAGTAGTATCATTAGGAACTACTGTGAAGATTGTTGACTTATTAGAGCATGATCTACCAATTTTCCTACCATTTGATTCTGTAGGTATGGGATATACCCTAGGTGTTGGTGCTCTTCTAGGAGAGGATCTCTGCATGGTAGAAGTAATCAAGCAGAAGAAATTAACGTAGTAAATGTCCCAACATCCATCTTCCCAACTAAATATTGGACTCTCCATTTCAATGGAGCAAGATGTCATTATGGGGCTAGGGCAGGTGTGATCTTTACTTCTCCCTGAGGAAAGATCCTACCATTCACCTTTAAACTAAATTTCAAATGTACAAACAATGGCGCGGAGTATGAAGCCCTCCTCCTTGGCCTCATCATAGCTAAAAGGCTCGGTGTTAACGACATCAGGGTGTTAGGAGACTCTCAATTAGTAGCGAACCAAGTCTCTGAGGTGTATGAAACAGAGCTAAACACTTATAGCTCTACAAAACAGCGGTATTAACTTTGAGAAAAGAATTTGACTTCATATCCATTGAAGCAATCCGCGAGAACAAAATATTCTTGCAGATTCTATAGCAACCTCAACGTCACGCTTCACCCCAAACAGTGAGTTAGAAGATACCCATTTCGTGGTATCCCTTCGTACTAAACCATTAGTGAAAACAATGTCAAACCCTCTTTTAACGAACATAGCTGAGAACAACTCTATTATCCTAGACCACGTTGATAGTGATAGAGCCACTCTAGATTACTTAAATGCCTATGCAATGTTACATCTCACCCATCACGAGGTAGATTCATCCTTAATCCGACATTCATCTTCCTACTTCGGAAATCCCATGATAGAGCTTCCCCCACAAAAGGAACTCAACATGTACACAATAGAGAATGGAGATGATCTAGAATTACCTCCAGCCCGCTTGAGTTTGAAGAAGGTAACGCTTCTTTAATTGAAGAAACAATTGATATTAACATTAGAACGGAGGAAGACCCAAGGATCTTGAAACTAGGATCTTCATTAACTCCAGAAGAAATAGAAATACACACTCGAATCCTCAAAGAACATCAGAAGGCTTTCGCATTTAATTATAAAGAAATGACAGGGGTTACACCACACATTGTGGTACATAATCTCGTCACCAAATCAGATGCAAAGCCAATTAAACAAAAATCAAGACCAATGAAACCCAAGGTAGCTCTCATGGTAAAGGAAGAAGTAATGAAACTCCTCCAAGTAGGATTCATCAAACCAATCAATTATTCTCAATGGATATCTAATATCGTTCCGTTCTCAAAAAGAATGGGAAGATACGCATTTGCATAGATTTCTAAGACATTAACAAAGCATGCCCCAAGGATGAATTCCCATTACCATCCATTGACATCATCGTTGACGCAATAGCTGGCTTTGAGCTTTTGTCTCTCATGGATGGATTCTTAGGATACAATCAAATCAGAATATCCGAACAAGACCAAGCCAAAACCACATTTATAACTCCTTGGGGAACCTATTGCTACGTTGTTATGCCATTCGGTCTCAAGAACGTTGGTGCCACATACCAACAGCAATGACATACATATTTCACGATCTTATTCACAAGATCATGGAATCCTACGTAGATGACTTGTTGGCTAAGGCTAGGAAATGTTATGATCACCCGGAAGTGCTCCGTATCATTCTTTCACGTTTGATAGAATACGGAGTCACACTAAACCCAGAAAAATGTGTATTTGGTGTGACAGGAGGGAAGCTCCTAGGTTACATTATATCATCACGAGGGATCGATGTAGACCCAGTTAAAATCCACACTATTCTTGAAATGATCCCACCATCGGATGAATCTGGAATCAGGTCATTTCTTGGGAAACTCGGTGCAATCCGAAGATTCATCCCAGACTTAAGCTTTCCATTCATCCAATCAAAAATCTACTCAAGAAAGAGTACAACATCGATTGGACTAACGACTGTAGTAGGACGCTTTCGAAGTAGTTAAGCGTTTCCTATTGTCACCACCCACGCTAATGCCACCTAAACTAGATCACCCTTTAATCTTATATTCATGAGCTACCAATGTCTTGCTAGCCTGTATGCTGGCTCAAGAAGATGATGACAAGAGAGAACACGTGATTTATTTTATAAGCCACATGTTACTCAATTATGAAACATGCTATACACAAGCAGAACGAGAGTGCCTTGCCATAGTCTTCACAACCAAATGATTAAGACATTACATGCTAAATCAAGAAAAAGGGTCATTGTAAAAACAGACCATTTACGAACCTTCCTCACGCAAAGGTCCTTATCTAAGAAGGATGGACGCTTTATGACCTTAATGGGTGAATTTTAATTAACTTTTATAAATCAAAGTCTCGTTAAAGGAAAAATCATAGCAGATTGGTTAGCTGAAAACCCATTAGACGGAGGCAATCTAGTCAATTTGGACTTTCCCGATGAATGCATATATTACGTCGAAACTAGACCTCCCATCTCTGAATATACTTGGTATACTGATATTATTAATTATATCATGAGCCATACATATCCGAAAGTGCTACGCTACAAAAAAGAAGGTGGTTGTGCATTATTGTAGCTAAATACGTTATTATAGAACAAGTGCTCTATCGTAAGGATTTCGATGGAATGCTTCTAAGGTGTGTTAAAATAGAAGAATCCAAGAATATTCTCCATGAATCTCATAGTGGAATATGTGGAGGCCACTTCGGTGGTCATGCCACCACTCGCAAAATACATTGGATGGTCTATTTTTGGCCCACTCTAGAACACGACGTAGTAGAGTTTGTACGTAGGTGTCATAAATGCCAAGAAATCTCCCATGAGATTCACATGCTGGCACAAGCTCTACAACCAATCGCTACTCCATGGCCCTTTTCTATGTGGGGCTAGATTTGATAGGAAATTATCTCCCTCATCTACAGATGAACATAACTTCATAATCATGGCCACCGAGTATTTTACCAAATGGGTAAAGGCTACGCCTCACACCAATGTACTAGGTTCCGTGATCGCCAAGTTCATTTTGAACCAGATCATTTGCAGGTATGGTGTCCCACAAACCATTATCACGGATAATGTGACTTCTTTTAAGAATGATGAGGTTCATGAGCTATGCAATAAATTTAAAATAAACCATCATACAACCTTCCTGTATTACCTTCAAGCCAACGGACAGGTTGAAGCAACAAACAAAACATTGAAATCCATTCTCCTTAAAACGGAGAAAAAAAACAAAAAGATTGGAATTTAAAGTTATACCGGCCTTGTGGGCCCACCAAACCTCAATAAGAACACCAATAGGAGCAAATCCTTTCTCACTGGTATTTGGAGTGGAAGCAGTTCTCCCACTTGAGGTTGAAATACCTAGTCTCCGCATCTCATTACAAGGGATTATGGATGAAGACACTTATAGAGAAGCATGTCTCTCCCAACTAGAAATCCTAGATGAAGCCAGGTTAGATGTTGAACATAGTGGCATAGATTCTATGCTGACCGGATGTGCGGTAGTATAACAAGAAGGTCTATGAATGAGACATATATGAAGGTGATCTAGTTCTAAGACTAGACAACCGAGATCGATAAAAAGACCAGTGAAGGGAGGAAATTCCAGCCCAAATGGTTGGGCCCATACCGAGTCATGAAGGACTATGGAAATGGTGCATATCTCTTATGCACACTAGAGGGTGAGGAATTTGGTGAAACTGTCAATTCCCTACACCTTAAGCGATTCTATGCATAAGTGACCAGCACTATCTATATAATTATATCTACATTGCATCTTCATGTAGTTAGGTTCATTTCATCTGCTTGTTTCGTACAAATCTTGTCATTAAGGAAATTATTCCCAAAGCAATTCATTAAAAACTTTTGATGATATTGACATTAGCTTTCAAATCATACTTCTTCATTTTCATAACATCATCACCATTTCAGAATCATTTCATCCATACAAAGCTAGATATGACAAAGTCTTAATAGTAACCATACCAAGGTTTGCATGCTTGTTCTCACTTTTGGTTTCTCCCTAGGATAGGTGTCTTGCCTATGGTCTGTTCTAGAAGCTTCATCATGTCACATCTATCTCGTATGCATATCTCTTTGGAAGTAAGAACATACTGACATTTTGCTCAAATAAACAAGTCAAATATAGATCAAACAAAAAATTTTTTTTTACACATTTCCTTGCCCTACCAACCTTCGGTGATGAGCTTGTGTCTCTTACTAGTGACGTAGGGTTGGGAAAGGATGGGAATGCCCTTACTCGCCCATACCTTGTCCATGGTGATAATCCCACACTTCTGACTAGTAACATGGGGCAAGGTATGGGGGGTCCTCTTAACAACAAACGTTAAAGGTAGTCAGCAAACAATTCAAATGAACCTTTGAAATCTTGAGTCAAAAATAAATGAATCAGATGTCCAAAATTCCAAGAGAGTTCAAAACCTTAAAACCAGATTTTTTCAACCATGTGGCCATCTACGGATCTAAGTCTAGATAAACTGCAAAGCAAGTATCATTCTAAACTATGGAGTCACTTGAGTAGAGTAGGTTTGTAGCATCGTAATTTGGTTCCACCAAATCTTTGTCTATCTCTCATTACTACCATTCAACAAATTTCACAACTTGTGCCCTTTCTAGCTCTTGGTGATGAGCCTCGCATCTTACTAGTTGCGTGGAGATAGGAATGGGGCAAGTTCATCTGCTCATCATACCGGTTTATCATCCTGTTTTGTCAAAAAAAAATGAAGTACCAAAAATTGCTTATAGAAACTAAAGTTCAAGATCACATTGTGTCTACATTATCATATATCAACATCACGAAATACAAAAAGAAAAAAAAATTTGTATCATTTGTTCTCCATTGCATACATTCTGAAAGGCATATAAAAACAACATTGTAATTTACATACGAAAGCAAATCACAAGAACATTGATACCAAGAGTCTAATCAAAAAAGATTATATATATATATATATATATAATCAAAGTTTCCTGTACAATGCCATCATGCGCTAAGCATGGTCAAAACGCTCAAAGAGCCCAAAAAATACAAAAACATCATACAAACGGCCTCTCAACCCCTATGAGATCCCTCTGAGGGTGCACACCCATGTCTAGGACTCGGCTATGCCGGCACTCTGAGTGCACGAGAGGGCTCACGGTCCCAAGGAGCAGCTGCGGCCTCGCCATGAGAGTGACTCCTCATCAGGTGCTCTATTGTCCTATACCTGCCTAGCTCAGGTACGAGGGAGGCCACCATCCTGACCACATGCCAGATAGGGGTGAAAATGTTAGTATGCCTACCAGCTGTTGAGGGCTCCCCTACATCCACGGATAGCTCCGCATGGGTCTTCTCCATAGGGATCATCAGGGTATCAATGCATACCCAGTGAATCAGGTCTCACCACTCATCATCAATCTCTGTAAGCAAAGGAGAAAAACCCAATTAGAAATAATCAAGAGATAGAAACAAATGTAAACGAAAGGAAAGATAGCAACTAAGGAAATTCTAATTAGAAACGAAAATTAAAAGGAAGTATGATTACTCACTCGGATCTCTGGGCCTCCAAGATGGATATCTAGGGTCAACACCTACCACAGATGTCCGCATTAATCTGGTTCACCCCTTTTTTGCCTAGGGCCACATAACATCCTACTATGGACTCATCCTCTCCACCCAAGCCCTGAGAGAGTGGCTCCTCTGAGAAACCGAGTCACCCTCTCTCGCACTTTGCTTTGCCCTCTTTACCGTAAGATGTCATGAGTATCATGCCACTCGGGATCTTGTCCTCCTCTCCACCCGAATCATTTACCTCGGCCTCCATCTCCTCCTCTGTCTCCCCCATGAACTCCTCGGACTCAGAGTCTATGTCAATGGGGTTGTGGCTGCTATGGGTGGGGACCGGTGGCAATCTAAAGCAAGGGTTCCTGAAGAGCACCGGCTCTCCTCGAGCTCGTACTACCCTCTAGCTTAGCTACAATGGGGACACCGGGAGTAACAATTGTCCAACACCGCCTGTAAGACCTCCTCTAACCTCTCGGACTGATCTATAAATTGGTACCACTGGAGGAATCATACCCACGTATGGAAGGCCAAACTATTGGGGCACTCGACCAAACAAATGTATCTCCACCCTCCCCATCGTGTCAACAAACTACCCTGTGGTGGAGCAAGAAATCAAAGTAAGAGCCTCCTCACCCCATAAACCTACCATGGCCTGATAAGGTGTGGCCTCCATGTCATCAGTGGTCAAGGAGGTGACTAGCTGGTGAGGTGCTCTGAGCACCAACATGTCTGTCCATCTGGCTACCCTCATAGCTCCGGGATCTGCCACCTCTACACCTCTCCCATAAGGGATGATACGATCATAGACCCAGCTCATAACCAGGGTCGGATGGCTCAATGAATGCCCTTGTAAATGGACCACCTCAGTACAAATCATGATAGGTGGTCCCAAGAATGTCGGCTCCCTAGGCATAAATCCGCCATGCCCCTCAATCTGTGCAATGATGGGGGACCAGCAATACAATAAGGTGTCTCCTCCCTTGTCCCCGATCAATCTCGAGGCAAGGATCTCCATAATGGCTTGACGGATCAAGGGGATAGGAAGGCTAGGAATAGATTGGACCCTCACCCCCTTCTTCGAACCAGTGGAGATAATTGTATCTCCTATATATGAGGCCCACTATGTTGTTTGAGCCCGTGACCCTACTGTCTCAAGAGTGAGTTGTCTCCTAATAATCGTGACCCCCAAGATATGGTAAACGTCCTCCAAAGTAATGGTCCACTCACCTCGGACCCCTAGTAATCGGAAAGTGTTCTGATCTGCATCCCAATATGAAAATAAGTCACAAAGTATGTGATTAGACGGTGTAACATGCGGGACCCGTGAAATACGTAGTATACCGGCCCTCTGAAGAGTGTCCTGCTCATCCTGAGAAAGGGCATCCAATACTACCGGAAGCCAATCACACTCCCTCTCCGACTCCATCGGATATACTCCTCCTTCACCTGCATACACCCAAAAACACACAAAATAGAGTAAGTTAGTATCCAAGTGACATTAGAAAAATCATGAAAGTGGAAAGGATGCTAAAAATGCAAATACAAATTCATATAAGTATTATTTATACATTCTGTAGAACCGCCACCCTGACCAGGGTGGTGGTTCCGTAATCACCGCCTTAAAGGTGGCGGTCTCATAACCACTACCCTTCTCGGGAGGCGTTCATATCCTGAAAACCCACACGGGTCATGTGCCCTAAAAGTGGCTAAAAACAAAAAATAAAGACCATTTTGACTCAAACAAAGCCTACCCAGTAGGCGCTCCCCCTAGTTGACTATATTAAAACTAATATTTTTGAAAATAATCTCCCCATGACAAAGATTTCACCATTTTAACATTTTGGGGATAAAAATGGTAAATCGAGAAACACTAACCTGTATCTCGCAGGTCGGTGTTATACTTGAGGAGGCATGATCATGATCTCGTCCCAAATATTTTGACTATACTCGCGTGAGAAACCATCACCATGGGTCCCAAAGCTCAAAATCAGCCAAATCAACACACACAAATGAATAGGAAAACTAGCCCACTTTTACATATATAAAGCAACCCGACTTATTTTGAATGCCCTTTTCGTAGGTTTGGAGTGCCGATGAGGTAATTTCTTATCCCTGCACAAATGGTATGTCCTCATTTCATATTATTTTAGTATTTTTTTTCCGATCTATTTTGTTTATCTGCACTTGAGTCCTCTTTTCATTTTACAGGTGGCAGGAATTTTGGATGGCATCATTCCGACACATGGACGTATCGTGTACAAATTCTAACTTCCCATTTCCAGGACCACCATACTCGGACCCACCGTTTTACGCCTCTTCATGGCTAAATTTGCTTCTCCGAGGGGGCAATATGTACGTACCCAAAATTATAGGTCTTGCACCTTTGGAACAATGTTACACGAGCCCCAATGATGATACAAGTCTCCTCGCAAGGTGTTAGGGATCCAGAAAAGCTCTCAAAGTATGCGTTAACATCCTGCATGCCCCGCTTAGCCCCTTCGTGCTTTGATTTTTCCTTCCCTCTCCTTTTCTTTTCTTTTTAGTCTTCAGTGATGAAACTACTGCCCTACCTGGGTAGCGGTCTCGTGACCGCGCCCGCTTAGGGCGGCGGTCCGTAACCGCCACCCTGCTTAGGGCGGTGGTCCTTCATGCATTTTTTAGAATTCTATTTTTAATGTGACTCGTGTATTTTCAACGTTTACTAGCTTTTTTCACCACCTTTGCTTGTATTTATGATTTTGGTTCCCTGGAATAGTGTTTTGACATTGTTTATGGTTTAAGAGATCAATTTGGTTTTCACCTTTGGGTAAATGGGATTCTATAAATAGCTAGCTTGTGCTCAAGCAAATGGCCCCTCAAAATTTGCCTCTGAATTTCTCATTTCAATAGCTTAGCCTTTCAATTTTGCTTAGGATTCATAGTTTCATTTGTTGTATGCATGGTAGTGTTGTTTAGCTATTAGAAAGCCACATATTCTCCTTGTGCAAGTGTTGTTATTATTTCATCCAATCAATTGGAGTAGGATAGTTTGATTTTTAGTAGGAAGCCATTAAATTTGTAGGTTTTTCTCATCAAATAGGATAGTTTCAGGTTCTGGACGTTTTATGTTGCATGACTCGCAATAAATCCCGCTAGGAATTACATAAGCCAAGCTCTGTTCTCTTGCACTATCCCTCTCCTACTCACATTGTATTCAGTTTACATCCTAAGCTGCCATTGTCTCATAGCTACTTCTGTTTATGATAGCATTACATGATTTTCTAGATCCACATGAGCACGAAAGAACGAGGAAATCACACTGAGGGGACAAGGCCACACACCATCGGATTCGCCACTGTTATGCAAAATCCAGGTTCAAGCTTTCAAAGTTCTAGTTAAAAGCATATCAAGTAGAGTAGTCAATCATTTCATTTCAGTTAATTTTACTTTCGATATTGCCAGGGAAGCTATGGGGATTGATAGTTTCTGAGAAACTATGATTCACTCCTCACTTCTGAGGTAGGATCGAGAGTCTTTCAAATAGATTAGATTAGTTATCTAGTTACTTAGAATAGATTCACAACTGCACAGACAAGTAGCTATACTTGGCTACTTTGTTTGTTTTAATTTCGTTATTAGTTTAGTTGTCAATTTCTAGATATATTAGATAATTTCTCTTTTAAATTCTATTCAATAGTTTATCAAAATATCAGATTTAGGAATATACATAGATATATCTTGCATAGTCAATTTATTTTGTCATTAATTAGCTTTATATCACTTCCTTTTGCATGACAATCATGGGACCTAGGGAGCCCAGAGAATACATATTCGAGCCTATCGTGCCTCAACCCAATCTTGTCATAGCAATAACCGATATAGACTAGAATCTTAGAATCCAAGTCTTCCAAACAACAACAAACTTACAACAGATCAGCTCACAGTTAAGAGGGTTAAACATAGAAGACGACCAAGCACACATATTCTGGTCAAACCAGCCAAACTACAGGTTACCCTAGATAAACATCCACATGACTGTAGAAGGGCTTGAAAGAGAGAAAACATTCGGTTGTGATCCTTTGGTCCCACAGCCAGACACAGGAGATACTCTCACTGATATAGACACTAGCTTAAGAATTCAGGTTGCAAGAATGCCTATAAGATACTCTAAAAAGATTGCACAACTATTAATTCTGAACATAGAGGCCGAAAAGGCATATGACTTTTAGATACTAGAGATTAGGGACTTATTCCGCACATGACCATAGCAGGTCCACAACAACCATGAATCTATGGTTGTGATTCACAAATCCCACAACCCAACGAGTCCACAGGTCAATCCAATGTTGACACTGGTTTACACACATTAGTATTCAGATCCACTCCACTTCCGCCTATTATCATCACACAATTATCCTTGTTGGATATAGTAGCTAACGAAGCTAAGGATTTCTGGACTAGGCCGGAGAATCACCCATAGAATCCACCATATCCATCATCCATCCCATGACCTTGTCTGGAGATATACACGAAACAATCCCAGGTCATTTTCCTCATATCCCACAACCTATAGATCGGATCACGCCAGAGCTCGATATTGATTGGAGCCTTTGAGCAGTCATCCTCACCGACCAATCTATCATGCCAGTTCAGGTTAGGAGGGCCTTCTTTGCCTTAGATTCACAGATTCCATTAGTGTGTGTCGAAGATATAATATTTCCTAACTATTGTACCCATACCACACGTATAATCCATCCCCACCGGCTGTCTCGACATGACCTCGGGAGGTCGGGTGCGAGGTAGAGTTACTTGTAGATTCCCATGCTTTCTTGTCACTTTTCCATTGTACAGTGGCCTTCTGGTTTATGTGGTGAAAGTGGAATCCAATAATAGTGTTATTGAAATCCAAAAAAATTTAAATTGGAGTTTGATAATAGGAAAAATGGAATCCAATAATAGTGAAATTGGAATCCAATAACAGAGAAAATGGAACTTGAATAAGTCCAATATTGACAATATTGGAATCCAATATTGCTATTAATGGAATCGATATTACTACTAATGGAATCTAGTATAGCCAAAAATGGAATCCAATATACATAAAAATGGAGATGAATTTCTTCCAATATTTGAAATATTGGAGTCTCAATTCACTGGAATATGTCCCAATTTAGTGAAATAAGCATTTTCTAGATGAATTTGAAAAAGATAATATCACTACCAATGAGCTGAAAAATAACGTGGATCAATTGACAACCATCCTCCATAAAATCCCATAGCTAACCCCTGCAAGTGCTCTTGTAATATATATTATCTTTAGTGCTAGTTCCTTCTCTACGATTGATAAGATCATATAACAAGGGAAGCGATTAGGGCTTGGATCAAAAGTTAGAGCCAAGAAGTAAAAATAATGATTGGGGATGCTTTAACCTTATATAACAAGAATGATCCAGAGAAGGACATGGTTACAAAAACGTATGATATCTTGAGAGAAGAGTGCAATAACCTGGAGCTCACATTGGAGGATTGGAAAGAGGTTCAAAGTGTCAAATCCAATCTAATCCTCGAGAGAAGGGATCATTGATGAATCTTCAAAATTGTTTGATTATAATGAGGCCATATATTTTACTATCTAGATGTTGCATGAGGCAATGTAAAAATAACTAAAGGAAGAAATGAAGGAATTGATGACCTTAATGACATTTCTAATAAGTTTTACAAGATCCATTACAAGTCGTAATATGAGGATCTTAATGTGCTTCCAAAGTGGAACACATTATTGAAATTTTCAAGACGTTGGTTGAGGAATATATTAAGTTAACAAAATCTTTCAGCCTTAAATCCATTAAAAGCTAGTGACATATCATAACTTCTTGAACCAACTCCAAAAACTCATGAATTGAATCAATAAGTTACTTGGGAATTTGAACTCAACAACTAAATCTACCGAGGTTCTAAATTTTTATGCATGCACACCTAGTGACAAAAAAGTACAAGAAATCATCAAATGATTTCTTAATTAATGGTATAAGAAAGATGGAGAGGAAACAAAATAAACTAATACATATCAAGATAAGGGTGACATAAGTCATAGATGATCTTTCACTGCCATTTTGGTACAAAGATCCGACATAGTCCACCATTCAAGTTACAAGGTTGACCGGTCAAAGTTGCACAACTACCTGGATTTGTTTGTGGGATACTTTTGCATAGATGTGAATTCATCCTATTTTTGGAATGTAATAGTTTAGAAGACTAGTTAAAACACTTAACCTTATTAATATATAAATAAGAGGATGCATTATGTATTTGGGGACTTTTTGATCAATTGTATAAGGAGGCTCTTCCCTTTTGATTACTTTTATACATGATTAAGCCTTAATATTATTTTACTGATTTAATATTTATCCTTCTTTCACCTCTATGCATTTTGTATTTCAAAGTGGTGAATTTTGTACTTGTGAATTCTTCTTTCCTAGTACTTGATAATCTATTTTACCTTCATATTAAGTTATCTCTTCTCTAGAAAGTTGTATGTTGTGATTAATAAAGCTTATTTATAATAGTTGTGGAATTGTTATAAATCCCTTCTGTTATTGTTAAAGTTTTTAACTTCATATAGAGTTCTTGTTAAGAGGGATTGGTAGAAATTTTCCACATTGTCATCCTTTATGTTCAATATTTTGTGCTTGCAAGAGCTGATCATTTTGTTCCTTAATTATTGGTGCATCACCATATTTATTTATTCTCATCTACCTATCTCCATTTTTCTCCAAAACTTTGAGTAGTTATAGGTTGTTTTTAGTATAATAGCTTTTGCATCCCGATCTTTCATCGATGCACATACTTTAACAGAAGTGACCTTCTCTAGAGGTTAATCAAAAGGATCCAAGGTTCCACACCTTGGGGATGTTCCCATGTTTTACAAGATCATCTAACAATTTAGAAGGTGCACAATCCAAGTGAAAACAAGATTCATAAGTAAATAAAACAAAGAAAGAGAAGAAAATAAAATGGTGTGACCTCCTCAATACTAATCATAATTCTAAGGAATAATGTCAAGCGATCAAGTCCTTACTCATTGAGTCATCATCTTCAGTGACAACTACTCCACTAATGAAACACCCCAAGGAAAAGATGAAGAAGATGAAATTTTGGATGTTGAACTGGATGTAATCATATCCACTCACAAGTTAAGAAGATATATGAGAAGGAAAGGTGATTTCACTCCAAGTGTTGGGTAAAGGGTAAGCCTCTACATTTTTTTCTTTATAGTGGAAGTCAAAATAATTTAATTTCTACTGATGTTGTGAAAATTCTAAACATTCCTATAAAGCCACATCCCTAGCCATATAGTATCAGATAATTGAACCCCAGGAAGAGATATCCATGTCATATGAAAAATTTCTCCTCCCATATGCAATCAAACCCTTCCATGATGAAGTCCTATGTGATGTGCTTCTCGGGATAACCATTCATGTGGGATAGACATGACATCTATGAATCAAAACCTCAAAGGGTAATTGTAATAATTATGATTTATTTCTATCAAATACCTAAGGTCAATCCCTCCAACTATGTTTTCATCATCAAATCCAAAACTATAAAAATTTGGTGGAGAAAACAAAGCGCTTCATCATATTTATAATTAGGCCAAAAATACTAGGAAAGTTGTTGCTACCACCTTAAACACACATTCAGTTCAACAAAAGAAGAAGATGGACCAAAACATAAATGAGTATGAGGATATATTCTAGTCACCCATAGGAGTGCGACTTCAAAGTGGAAGGTAAAAATTGATATTGATATTTTTTCGGGATCTCTCTACCCAACAACCTTGTGTATCATAAGCCCGTACTTAAAAATGAAGATACCAAGAGGTAGATTCAAGAATTGATTCAAGAGGGAATATTAGGTTGATCTCTTCACCCTATGGAAGCCCAATTATGTTGGAACTAAATAAATTTGTAATGTGGAGAATTTTTATTTACTTTCGGTCCTTAAACATAATTACCATGAAGAATCATTACCCCTTCTAAGGATTGATGATTTGTTAGACCGACTCCAAAGTGAAAAATTATTCTACCAAATTGATCTCAAGTATGGATATCACCTTTGGGATCCCATCGAGCCCACTTATTTCTAGAAGACTACATTTGAGTATTAGGAAGATCTATTCAAAAGGTTGGTCATGCCATTTAGACTAACTAATGATTTTGCAACATTCATGAGGATGATGGATGTCATCTTGTATCCCTACAAAAATTCCTTCATGGTTTTATACTTAGATGATATACTCATATATAGTCATACATGGGAGAAACATCTACAACATATTCAAGAAAAATTTCAAACCCATCAAAAGCATAGACTATATAAAAATCTAGACAAATGCACATTTTAGATGAGGAAGGTTCAAGATCGAGGGTTTGTTGTGAATGAAGGAGTTCATATTGAACCAGAGAAAATACAGGTTATTTAGAAATGACCTAATCCAAAGAATCTTACAAAACTTTGTAGCTTCTTTGGTCTTTCCCATTTCTATCACTAGTTTTTATTGGGGTTTTCACATATTTTTTTGGCCCTCGAACCAATTGACTAAAGGAGGAAACAACGGGGGAGGTGCAATAGAGATAATTTGAATTTTTAAAGAAATATTATGTTTGTCCCATGTTCTCTCCTTACCCGAGCTACATAAACATTTTGAATTAATGATAGAAGCATATGACATGTTATGGGAGTTGTTATCAATAAACATGGACACTCTCTTACAAATCATAGTGAAACATTCAATGAAACAATCAAGAAGTATGCAAAATATGATAAGGATCTTTATTCCATTGTTCAAACCTACAAGAAATGGAAATAATATATTATGGGAAAGAGAGACAATAACCACACAAACCGCAGCCATTCGAGTTCCTTTGGACACGAGATAAAAATAAGGAATGAAATACACCATAAGTGGGTCGATACCTACAACACTTCCACCTAATAATAAAAAAAGAAGGAAAGTGCCAATTTAACAACATTTTTCCTAATCCTCCCTCCGATTACAACCCTCAAATCTATTCTCAACCTCTACGAGACATGTGACTTAAAGTGGTACACTTCATATGAGATAGATCCTAAATGTTTTGATACATATCAGTCCTCCGAGGAGGAAATATTTTCCCTGATTTATATCTATAGGATAACTTTATTTGACATATGGGACACATCTATGTTCAATTTGGTGAACAAAAATGATGTTATGGGAGGCTTAATCTAGCAAGATAACTAGACACTTTGGCATGGAAAAAACATTGGCATTACTTAAAAATCACTTTATTGGCCTGACCTAAGGAATGATGTGGTTGAGTAATATTGATACTCAAATTGGTTCTCCCTTTGAATTCAAGAAACATCAATAGGATGAGCAGGATGCGTAGAGAAATATAGATAATAATTTGAATCATTTTGTATTTGGGGAATGATCTAACTATTTCTTTGTTACTTTAGCTTCAGAAAATTTTGATAACACCATGCTTAGGGTTTGAGATACCCTATTACTTTAAGTTCTTTCTTTAACCATAGTGAGAGGATCCAATTTTTAACCCGTATTTGTAAGGGAAAATAATGGACTAACAATATTTGACTCTCCTTGTTAGGAAATTAAGAAATAACATTGAGAAGACATGGTAAATGTAACATAATCTAACTCTCACAAGTTTTCACCCTAGAAAATGCAGATGTCTCCGAACAAGATTCGACTTACTAAGGACAACAATAAAACCAAATTTCTCCCGCATATTTTAAGTCAAGGATGGGTACATTCAACAAATATATTTAGAATTTATGGATAAGTAGTACAAATAGGGGTGGTTCTTGTAGGATTTATTAGTTATGGATATATTTTGTTGGGGAATTAAGCTAGGATAAAGTTGATTATACCAAATATTTGAGAACTTTTAACAAATGTTAGAAGATATACCAGATGATAAGATAAGAACATTTCAAACCACTAACACCGAACCGTCAACTAGAAGATGTGAGTCCATGGAAGCATAAGAATACATGGTTTGACACAATATTTGAGAATTTAAACATAAAATATCATGTCAAAAACTCAATAAAACATCAAGGATCCATGATCTATCATGCCTAAGATACACTCATAGAATTACAAACAACCTTCATCAATAGAATGGAAGCAAAGTGAATTTAAAACTATTTATTGCATAATGAAATGAATTCTCTCCTCATAACACAATTGAAATTACCAAAATTATACCACAATAACAAGGTCTTTTTTTATTTAGAGGAATTCCTAACATAATATTTGAACAGAACATGAATATCTACTTTGAAAATAACACAAATTAAATGCAAACAAAAAAATCTCATGATCAAACACAATTAACTCAAAACTCATCAAATTCATTAGCAAGGGAAAGTTTTATTTTGTAGTCTCAATTTTTTTCAATGGATGTACACTTACAACCATCTTGACATGATTCAATTTGAAAGCTAAAGAAATTAACAAGTTTCTCAAACAAGTTCTTGGAAAATGGTTTCTCTCAGTTTACACCTTTCTTTTCTAAAAATAAAAAAATTACCCCCTATGCAAGAGTATTCTCATCACATTTATAAATATTCACTCACTCACTTTTAAGGTTTTCCCCCAAAAACATGAGTCTCTAAGAGAATATTCCTCTTAAAAATATCTCATCTTGTGTTTTCAGGTGGAAAAGTTTTGAGCTAATCATGTTTTTTACTCTCTTAAGTATGACTGGGGCGCCATGTCATCCCTTTTGACAATTGTCTAATCATTTATTTCCTTTTGGTGTAGAGAAAATCCCTTTTGATAATCCCCAAGTGCCTCCATATAGCTTGATGTGACATGCAATCCTTTTTACCTTTTGAGAATCAACCTCTAGCAATAGATTATTTTTTCAAGCTTTTAAGAGCCATTTATCATCGCGAGGACTAAATCACATCAATAAAACATCTTATGTTGCATACTACCACTCTCTTTAAAATTTATTTCCTTCATGTGAGCTGAGTGAAAAATCTTCTTTTATCTGATGGCAGTGATTCTACTCGACTCAACCTTACGTCTGTGCTACCATCATTATAAATTCAACTCTATTTTCTCACCAATATTTATCACTTTTCCAACCTTGAAAGTTAATAACTATTATAGAGGTTTTTACTAGAACAATGGTGAGTGTGGTTTTAGAAAATAGTGTTAAGGATACTTCCTTGGAAGATTTAAAAAAAATATTGATCTGACTAGTCCAGATGAATCCTTTTCCAAGGATTTGTTTTACATTGCAGACCCAGGGGATAGTAAAGGGCACCTGAAATATTTACAAGTTAGTATCTCACTCCTATTGAGATTGATCAAGATCAATCATTTTTCTCAACCTTCCAATATATGTATTACCATCTTTTTTAGTGGGAAAATCAGAAAGCTTCAAGATTTGAAGAAATTATGGATCAAAAGGAGGCTTACTATGACAGGGGTAACTAAGTATAAGTGTCCCTTCCTATGTGATGAAAAATTCATGCTGATGGAGATTCCTAAGGAGTCGTACATGCTCTATGACAATTCCTATATTGATATTATGCCTATCATTTATCATAAAATGGATGAAATGGAGGAAAGAATAATTTCTCCGGAAAAAAATGAAGTAGGACATGTGCCATCCCAAAATCCACCACACCAAGATACTATATTTACGAAAGAAGAGGGGGAATACATCTCCCAAACCCAAATTATAATTTTGGATGAGGAAGAATCAAGAACTTCGTCTCCTCTTTATTCCAAAGCATCATTATCGCAACTAGGGAGGATAATGGAAAGTCCACTTTTCAACCTTCCATTCATTCAGTGTGACATGCATCTTTGATTGAGTAAACATTATCGAGGACCTCATCTTGTTTGTCTCACAAAGGAGCATCCACATTTCACAAGGATTCATAAGGGCACGTCTAGTTATAAATATTCTACTCCATCACATCCAAGGGACATAGTAATTTCCCTTCTAGGTACTTCACAAGCTCCTCCTCATTCTACTCCATGTTAGTCCCTTCTTATAAGGAAAAAGGGAAAACAATGTTTCCTACAGGTGGTTTGGACATTTTGGAGTGTGAATCTTATTTTCAGAAGAAGATTGAATTGGGGAATATCATGGATAGTCCTAGAATGAATTTTGTGTCATTAATGGATATGGGGGTGTCTAGGAATCGGCAGTTCGGTTGTATTTATTAAAACATCTCAGGGTTCAAATGAATTCATATCAAGGAAGAACAAGCTATTGAACAAGATTCCTCCACTTGGAGGAGATTTCAAAGTAGGAGTAAAGGATAACTGAGTGTTGTTTCTCTTCTTGTGTCCTTTCTTCCAAATATGTATACAACTTTCTTCATCATGGGTTGGGGCCCCTATAGAACCCCAATTTTGATTTATGTCTAAAACTACTTCACAATGATATTCAATTTTCATGAAACAAAGATAATAGTTGTAATGAGATAAAATAATGATTCAGAAACAATCCTAGGATTTCTCTTCAGTCTTTGTATGTGCATCTTTATCTCTTTTGTCATGTAATTATCCTCTATTTTTGTATTTAGAACTTCTTGGGCTTGACATCAACATTGTTTACAAAATAAAACCACCACTGCATATCCAATGGTGTCCCGCCATGTGTTCGCTTCATCCTTTAGTGTATCATAAATTTTCAAAAACCTTTTGTGGCTCAACTAGATGAGGTGACTTGTTTGATTGTGATTCATGACCCATCTCGCATTGTTACCTTAGTTTTCACAACACTACTTAGAGTAGCGCAGCTATGAATATCCATCCATAGGGCCTCTTCTTTGTTTTGTAGAACTTTCCTTCCTTCCATAGACTTGTTCCCCCTTGAAGTTGCACCTAGGTGACACATGGAGGCTTGTGCACTCTTTCCCTTTGTTTTGACTTTTCAGCCCACTAGGGCTACTCTACCGCACTTAAGCCATGTGTTTGACTCTCACAATTTCCAAGGTCCCAATTTTCTTTTACGTTCGAAAGGCGCACCAAAGGGACACATGGACAATATTCTCTCTTTTATAGGTGGTTCTGCATTGGGTGTGGAACCGTTTTTTTGTCTTCTCAAATCAGTAGTGAAGTATGGAGTTCGAATTGGGAAGATGAAAGGTCATGACTTTGTTTTTTCTAGCCATGGGAAGATGAAAGGTCATGACGGTTTCTTTTTCCAGTGTGGGAAGATGAAAGGTCATGACTTTCAAACTTATAGGTTCAGATTTTGGATTTCTTAAAGGATTAAAATTCTATAAATAGAGGTGCTAGGGTATCTTGAATATATCTTGTGTGTTCAAGAGGTGATCAAGAGTGATCAAGGTTAAGAAATTGGATGTCAATTGTGGTTTAGATGTGGTTTATCATCTTTAGAATTTTGTTGTGAGTTCATAACTAAGAGAATACTGTGAGAGTTGTTTTACTCTTGTTGATAATAAAATCGAGCAAGTTATTGGTGGATATATCCCACATTGGGTGAACCACGTTAAATCTTGTCTTGTCTTCTTTTTGCATTATTTATTTATGTTGTTATATTTCGCATGTATACTTCGCTATATAGTTTCTGCTATTATGACTTGAGTAATTGTTTCCGTATATTTGTTCTCTATTTCCTAACAACCTGGTATTAGAGATTTGGTGGTTTTTGTTGAAGTGTTAAATCACGGGAAATTTTATCTTGAGTGAGAGCTATGAGATGAGGGAAGATCAAGGGTTGAGAAGTTCAATGGGAAAAACTTTGGTTTTGTCAAAGATGCAAATAGAGGATTACTTATATCAAAAGGACCTCCATGTCCCTTTGGCTAGAAAAGCAAAGAAATCTACAGGCATGTCGGATGAGGATTGGGAGTCATTTGCATAGAAAGGCACTCAAGGAAATTTGGTTATGCCTTGCATCTTCGGTCACTTTCAACATATCTCAATGAGAAGACCATGAAAGGTCTCATGAGTGTGTTGGGAATTTATATGAAAAACCCTCTCGCCTCCAATAAAATATTTTTGATGAAAAAGTTATTTAAGATGAATATGTCCGAGAATGGTTCTATTGTTGTTCATTTGAATGAATTTAATATGGTTGTGATTATGTTAAAGTCAGTAAAAATTGAATTTGATGATGAGGTTAGGTCTTTGTTGATTTTGTGTTCCTTACAGATATAGGACATCTTGGTTATGGCTGTAAGTAATTCAGTCTCTAATAATTCAAAGTTAAAGTTTGAGGATGTAATAGGTGTGATCCTAAGAAATGAAATGTGAATGAAGAGCACTGAATATTCTTCTACTTATGGAAACACTTTGACGGTAGAGAGTAGAGGGAGATAAAAGAACAGAGGGAAAGGTAACCATGGGAAGTCAAATGATCGTGGAAGGTAAAATTCCAAGAGTAAGTTAGAATGTTGGCACTGTGGGAAGGTTGGTCATGCTAAGAAATATTGTTGGGCTCTTTGGGATAAGAAGAACAAGAAGGAAGAAACTAAATAGGTAAATGTGGCAGCAAGTGATGTTTATCAGGATGCCTTAATTCTTTCTTTAGATAATATTGTTGAGTCTTGGGTGTTAAATTCAAGGGCTTCTTTCATACCACGCCAAATAGACATTACTTTACTGATTTTGTTCAAGGAGATTTTGGACATGTATATCTTAGTGATGATGAACCATGTAAAATAGTAGGGAAAGGTTGTGTTCAGGTGAAAATGTAGAATAGGAACACATGGCTACTTAAGGATGTTAGTCATGTGCCTAAGTTGAGGTGGAACTTGATATCAGTGGGTCAGCTAGGAAGTGATGGCTGTATGGTCAATTTTACAGTGGATTCTTGGAAGGTTACCAAGGGATCTCTTGTGGTTGCAAGAGGTAAGAAAACTTGTACTTTGTATTTAACCAGTGGTGCTGATTATTGCAATTTAGTTGCTGCAAATGGAGATGCAACTTTGTGGCACCAAAGACTCAGTCATATGAGTCAAAAGGGCATGCATATTATAAAGGACAGGTTTCCCAGATTAAAGGAATTAGATTTAGACTTCTGTGAGGACTATGTTTATGGAGAACAGAAATGGGTGAGATTCTTCAAGGTTGGACCTACCAGGAAGGAGGGTAAGTTGGACTTAGTGTATATAGATGTATAGGGGCCATCTAAGGTAAAATCTATTGGTGGTTCATGTTATTATGTCACTTTCATTGATGATGCAACTAGATAAGTTTGGGTATATTGCATTAGAAAGAAATATGATGTGTTTGAAACCTTCAAAGGATGGAAATCCTTGGTTGAGAATGAAACAAGTATCAAGTTGAAATGTCTCAAGTCAGATAATAGATGGGATTATTGCAACAATGAATATCTTGATTGCTATTTGGTAAATGGGATCCACATGAAAAGAACGGTTCCAAATGCTCCACGGGAAAATGAAGTGTTAGAGAGAATGCACATGACAATCATGGAATGTGTTAGGTGCAGGAGGTTACATGCGGGGCTGCCACTCATGTTTTGGGAAGAAGTGGTGAGCACAAATGTTTATCTCGATTAATAGAGGACCCTCTATGGCTTTTGATGGAGGTACACCGAGGAGGCTGGTCAGTGCAGTAAGAAAATTGATTACTCATTTCTTAGAGTATTTGGATGTGAGGTATTTGTTGACATTGATAAATATGATAGGACCAAGTTAGAGGCTAAGTATGGGAAATGCACCTTTTTGGATATTGTGAGGATGACTTTGGTTTCTATGTTTGGAGACTTAAGGAAAAGAAACTATTTGATCTAGAGATATTGTATTTAATAAAAAAATCATGTATAAAGATTAGTTTCAGAACAGTAAAGAGGAATCAAAGAAATAATACACAGTGTTAGAGGAAATTTAAGACAAGAATATGTCCAAGGGGCCGGTTCAAGTGCAACATGTTCCGACACGTGACCATTTCAGAACCTACTCATCAGAACCCCAAACTCCCGAGGTGAGAAGGTCTTCCAGGGTAAGAAGGGAACCTAAATGATTCACTCCATATTTTAATTATTTATTGCTCAATAACAAGTGGAGAGTTAGAGTGCTTTAAGGAAGCAAGTGCATGTGGATGTCGAAAGAAGTGGGAGTAGGCCATGGATGAATAACATAGATTTCTTATGGAAAACCGGACTTGGGATCTCGGTGGAGCTACTGAAGGAAAGAGAGAATTGCAGAACAAGTGGGTGTATAGAATAAAATAGGAAAATGGAGGTAGGAAAAGATACAAGGCCCGGTTGGTGTTCAAGGGATTTACATAGAGGAAAGGTATAAAATTTAATGAAAATTTTCTCCTATTGTTAAAATGACTTCTATTAAAAGCTGTTCTTGGTTTATTAGCAATAGAAGACCTATACTTAGAGCGAGTTAGATGTGAAGAGCGCATTCGTTCATGGTGATTTGGAGGAATAATTATATATGTAATAGCCACGGGGTTATGAGGTTAAAGGGAAGGAGAGGTTAGTGTGAAAATTGAAGAAGAGCTTGTATGGCACGAAACAAGCTCCACGGCGAGTGGTACAAGAAGTTTAACAATTTTATGCAGGAGTAGGGTTACTCCAGGTGTCACTCGAGATCATTGCGTGTACATAAATAATTTTCATGATGGTAGTTATATTATTCGTGCATGTATGTGGATGATATGCTTGTTACAAGGAAGAACATGCGGGAAATAAAGGTACTCAAAAAGTAGCTAGGTGACTCCTTTACTATGAAGGATTGGGGGAAGCAAAAGAAATCCCTGGTATGAGAATAACTCGGAATAGGAAAGACAAGTAAGCTGGTTTTATGTCAAGAAGAGTACATAAAGAATGTCTTGGAGAGGTTTAGTATGTAGGATGCTAAACTAGTTAGTACCCCTTTGGCAGGTCACTTTAAATTATTAAAGGAGCAGAGTCCCAAGAATGAGGAGGATAAAATCTAGATGTCTAGGGTACCATACTCATTAGCGGTTGGTAGCTTGATGTATGCTATGGTATGCACTAGGCCTGACATTTCCCATGTAGTGGGAGTAGTGAGAAGGTTTATGAGTGATCTAGGTAGAGAGAACTGTCGAGCAATGAAGTGAATCCTTTGGTATTTGAGAGGGACCATGGGATCAGCATTGTGTTTTAGTGGATTGGACACTACATTGTGTGGTTATGTAGATTTGGACATTGTAGGAAATTTGGACAGCAGGGGAGCATAACATGAAGTTACGTATTTATGGTTGGTGATACGGTGGTGAGTTGGATTTCACGATTCTGAGAATGTTGCGGATTTGTCAACCATGAGGTGAGTATGTTGCTGCCATAGAGGTAAGAAAGGAAATGATTTGGATACGTAGTTTGTTGATGAGTTGGGTCATAAGAAAGAAGTTGGGAGACTGATTTAGCAAAGAAATCTGATTTTTACTCTAGGAAGAAGCATATTTAGCTAACATATCATTTCATCAGGGAAGCTTTCGAAGAAGATAAGTTGAAGATGGAAAAGATTCATACCAGTCATAATCCTATGGATATGGTGACCAAGGTGGTCTCAAGGGAGAATTATAAGTTGTGTTCAACTTTGATTGTCCTTTATGGTTATTAATAAATGGTTGAGAAGCTGTGCTTAGTAGAAACAATCTCCAAGTGGGAGATTTGTGGGGTGTGGAGCCTATTTTTGGTCTTCTCGAGATCGGTATTGAAGTGTGGAGTTTAAATTGGGAAGATGAAAGGTCATGAATTTCAAACTTCTAGGGTCATATTTTGGACTTTGTAAAGGATTATAATCCTATAAATAGAGGTGTTAGGTTATCTTGAAGATAGCTTGTGTGTTTAAGAGGTCTTGATTCTTAGTGATCAAGATGTCATCAAGAGTGATCAAGGTTAAGCAATTGGGTGTCAATTGTGGTTTAGATGTGGTTTAGAAGCTTTGTAATTCTGTTGTGAGTTCGTAACTAAGAGAAGACTGTGAGATTTTTTTACTCTTATTGATAATAAAATCGATCAAGTTCTTAGTGGATGTAGCCCACATTGGGTGAACCACGTTAAATCTTGTCTTGTCTTCTTTTGTGCATTATTTATTTATATTGTTATATTTCTTCATTTTTACTTGCTATATAGTTTCTATCTGCTATAATTTGAGGAATTGTTTTCACATATTTGTTCTCTAATTCCTAACAGTTCTCCTTGGTTTGGAATTTTCCAAAAAAATTCCTTGAATATACACCAAGTTATATAATATTTTGTAGTTTACATTTGACACGAGAGGACAACTCGGGGAAACATTCAAAAGGGACAAATCATATGGAGTCTTCAGTAATGACACACTCTCACATTACTCGACAAAAAAAGAGGATCAATGCCCTAAATACAAAGTTTCCATTCATATTCAACATGACTATATCTTTCAAGCATATAATGTTTATATAATCAAACTAGTCAAAGTAATTGTTTTGAAGGAATACACTAGATAAAGGGGTGAAATCAATTTTAACACCAACACCGACTCTAACTTGGGGATGGGCACCCCATGTGGGTGCTACAAGAACCATACATACATGAAATAAAGTATACTAAGTTCCTAGATCCATTGGGTTGCAGAATCATTCAAAGTACACACTAGGTCAAACAACGTCAGTGCACTTCTTAAAAACAAACTGAAAAATTGAGGCAACTAGTCACTCCAGGACTAGGAAAGGAAAAATGGAAACAAAAAAACCAAAACAAAAAGAAAATACAATTTACAAGAAAGTGTACCTTATTCATAATCAATCCAAGAAGTGATTCAAATGTCTTCCATTAACAAGAAACTCAAGAAAATCTCCATTCAAGCCCTTCGGGAAAAAGGTATGCTTTCCAATTCGTATGTAATTAGAATAAGGACCCATCCATAAAGCATCAAAATTTCCATGTTTCCCCTTATCCTCATGCATGTTATCCCATGGTAAAACAAGGTCTCCAACATTGAAAGTCTTGGGAGTCACCTTTTTATCAAATAATTTCTTGAGTTTCTCTCTGAATCCAAGGTGTCTTTTGTGAGACTTCCTTCTCTGTTCATCCAACTCAACTATTTGATTAATCTAAGATTCATAAGGGTTCACCTCTTCATCCTCAAGTTGTTGTAGGAATGGGTAATAAGATAATCGCATATGTGTGGGTAGAAGATCATATACTCCAAAAACTAATTCAAATGGACTCTTTACATTTGAATTAGTTTTTGGAGTATAGGATCTTCTACCCATGCATATGTAGTTATCTTATTACCCGTGAGGATTGTAGTTAGATCCATATGTCATACTTATCCCATATTCTTAAGACATAGCTACAAATGTTTTAGCTCGAAAACACAACATTATCAACAACTATTTTTGCAGGTACTCCAAACCTATAAATTATATGATTTAGGATGAAATGCATAACAATTTGATTAGTTTATTTTTATTCGAATAGCTTCAACCCATTTGGTAAAATAATCAATGGCCACCAATATCCATTTTTTCCCCGAACTTGAGGGATATGAGATCTCTCCAATGAAATTCATGCCTCGTTGTTTAAAATGAGATTCTATTTACACTAGTTTTAGGGGAAAAGAATCTAAATCTTTCATTATGTCTAAAAACTCTAACATATTTCACATTTCCTAACCAAAAAGCCTGCATCTTTGAAACGTGTGGGCCACTAGTAACCTACCCTTAAGATCTTGTGAGTAGTCACTCTTCCAGCAAAGTGACCTCCACACACTCCCCCATGGAATTCTGCAATCAATTTGGGAGCTTCTTCCTCTGTGATGCATCTCAAAAGTACCCCTTCAGATTCTTCCAAGCCAACCCATAATCAATTATGATATATTTTTGGGAGGCTAGTTTGAATGTCCTTCTCTAATTTTTATCTAAGTATCCTAGGAATTGTAAAATCCTAAGGTAGAATACTATTCCCTTATGCCACGTGGAGATGATTAATTTATCATGGACATCCATATTTCCTTCTTCCATTTCATTGATTTCCATCACCTATCGGTTTCTTTATACCATCATCTCTTGCAAGGCCCAAACTTCTAACTAGTTTGGTGGTCTATATGTCCATATTGTACTCTTATAACTTATTCATCCATCGGCATATTTTGCTGAAAATATCCATTTATGATAAAATATCTTTGACCATAGTGTGGGGAACATAGGAGACAACCTTATAGCTCAAGATATAAGGCCTAAAAATATTAGTTTATCTTACCAAAGAAAAGGTTTGTTTCTCCATGATGGTATACTTCAATTCAGCTCCCTAAAATGATTTACTAAAAAAGGAAATGGGCATTTCATTTCATTCTTCATCCTTTAGCAATAATACAGATGTAATATTATTTTTTGATGCAAAGGAGAATATTTGGAAAGCCTTCTTATAATCAGGAGCTACTAATACTAGAGCATTTTTTAATGCCTCTTTAATTCCAGCGAAGGCTTAGAGAGCTCCTTCCTCCCATTTGAAAATCTGGTCCTTCTTTAACATGCTTGTAATGGGGATAGTTATTTCAAAAAAATTGGAAATGAACCACCTAATGAATTTAACTAACCAAAGAAGGATTGAATCCCTTTCTTAGTTTTTGGGATACGAATTTTACCAATTACTTCCACCCTTTCGGGATTAATCATGACCCCCTCTTTTAACACAACGTGCCCTAACAATTTGGCCTTCTAAACCCCAAAGTGGTAATTATTTGAATTTAATGAGATGTAATATTCTCTACATCTAATCAACATATTTTCAACATGCCTCAACTGATCACTTCTATTTCTAGATAATATTGTCACATCATCCTGATAAATTATAATAAAATCATTGATGTAACCAATAACGTAACATCCATTTCTCTTTGAAACGTGGCCCCAACATTCATTAGATCAAAATGCATTCACACATATACGTAGGTACCCCGTGGAGTTATAAAAGTAGTTTTAATTCATTCGGTGGCATTACAACCACTTGGTTATACCCTGAGAACCCATCCAACGTAGACATCAACTCGGACCAAGTGACTAATCGCAACATGTTTTCCATATTAGGAAAGAGATAGTTATCATTACTTGAGACCTTGTTAAAGTTCTTGAAATCCACACACAACCTTATGTATCCATTCTTCTTTCTCGCTGGCACTAATTTTTCCACCCATGAAGAATATATTGTTAGTTGTATTATCCCTCCATCTCTTAAATTTTTCAATTCTTTCTCGTATCTTAAGGAAATAATTGGATTGATTCCTCTTATTTTGACTAAATTATTTGGTATTAGGTTCTAAAGGTATCTCATGTTGAAATAGACCCTCCTTATATGATTTTAATTCTAAGTAAGTCCATGCGAATTAGTCTTGGTAATTTTTAAACAACTCAATGTAGGATTGCTTTTCCTCCTTACTCAAGTTACTTCCTAACCATACCTTTCAAGGATTATCTTCACTTTCCATATTATGTTCTTCCACATCCCTTGAAGCTGAGATGTGTCTATAGACCACCCTATTTGCATTATCAAAGTTAGACTCTAAAGCCACCAACCCTCGGGGATTTTGTTTGTTTTCAATTAGATTATTTCCTTGCAGAAAAAGGTCTCTTTATTACAAAATGTGACCATTGGTTCCCAATCAATGTAATGATCAGTAATATCTCCTTCATTCTTCAAGAACCTTTGAACTGGGCATCATCATCAAATACTTGCCAGTGTTTCACATTATTAGGAAAAAATGGTCTTGACAGTACTTCAATATCATAATCACAGTAAGGAGAAACAATACAATTTTCAAACCTAGATCCAAGCACTGCTAACCTATCTCTTTGTAACATTCGATTTCTATCATGATACAATATTTTAGAGGAATCAAAATTTCGATAAAATCCCATACCGGATGCTTATATTATTTCATCATTTGATTATTTGTAGAATATAGTTTTCTAAATCATTTGAATACTAATTTTCCATCTCCTTTAACAACTATATCCCTTATACCGTATCTCCACGCAATCCTTAAACCAAAAATTAATGCCTCATATTATGCAATATTGTTTTTGCACTCAAATTTAAGTTTAAAGGAGAAGAAAAACCTCTTGATTTGGAGACATAATGAAAACTCCAATGCCATTTCCTAAATTAGAGAAATCTCGATCAAACATCGATTCCAAGGGATACCAACTTGTTTAAGACACTTACTCTTATCAATACCGTGTTCCTCAAAATTTGCATAGCCAACAAAGTTATTAACATCCACATCGGCATATAACACTATTAGTGTAGAATCAAAACACCCCAAAATGTCCTAATGTGTGAAGTGGGAAATTTGGTGTGATTTCACAAAATGGGACCATATCTCAAGTTGTGGGACTTGCGAAACTTGAGATGGACCTCTAGATAAATTCAGTTCTTGCTTCCTAATCTACCTGCCACAAGCTATTCCAGTGCAGATAGAATCTAAGTAATCCTAATCTAACCATTCCAAGGAGACATAGAGAAAGAGAGAGGGTGAGAGAAGCCTACATTAAGCAATGATACACCAGAAAAGGAAGTGCGAGATACTCTATTGAGGTAGAATGGAACAACGGAAAGAGGAAGATGGGACGGTCAAATAGAAGTGACACAAACCCAAATCTGAATCCATGATCAAAACTCCATGAAACACAACACCTTGCACCTGTAAATGTGAAATACATGCACAAAAACATATTTTAAAGGGAGAGGCATGGGGAAACAACAAAATAATGCAAAGGGTTGAAGAAACACCACAAAAACATGTTTTATTGTTCTATATGGGTGCACAGACCATTACATTCTTGCTTAGAGGCACAAATCCACTTTTCAGATGTAGGAGAAGGTTTTTAACCAAAATGGAGTTAGGAAACAAATTTTGACAGAGTTTCCCTATGCCCAGAATGTATTTTAATCAAATGAGAAGTGTTACAATATATAGAAGTTTAGAATGATGAAAAACATAGAGAAAGGAGGAAAACAGACCCTGTTTTGAGAATTCAACCAACCACCATTAATGCCCTATAATTTTTCCTATAATCTTTCAAATATACCTCTCATGTCATTCAGCGTGTTGAATAAGGAAGAAAAATGGATCGAATCAAACCAGATCTAGTAGTTGAAGCAATCAGATTTTGCATTAATGACCTGAAAGATGTTTTCCCATTCTTCACCCACCAAAACCTTCTAAAATGATATTTTATGCTTCCATGGCATAGAGGAGGTTGAGATCTTTCCAATGGTGCCAAATTTGTTGGGTTTCGGGCATTGGGTCGAAAGATATGTCCATTTGAATGTTTCGAGTCGGGTCCATATAAAAATAGAAAAAACCATTTAATGAGAATGGTTGCACAGCCCAAAACTCACTTTGTGCCTTTTGGCACCAAAATACAAAATGCAAAAATTGCCCTACAACCCCACAATTCACTTTTGGAAAAAATCATTTTGGGCCCGATGGTCCATATTTTCCATTTGGGAAAAAAATCACTCCAAGGCCTGCCAGCCCGCATGTAATTGAGGCTTGACACATGGCTCCCCTAGGCATTGGTGGAGGTGCGGCTCATTTTTTCACTTTACACCTTCTCGAGGCAAAAAGTTCAAATTTCCTCCAATGACTGTCATCTCACTTTGAATTTTCAACATGGCTATATGTCCCTTTGCGAGGCCTTAGGAATTTTTCTTCATTTAAATTTAAGATTCCCCATGGGCTTACGGGCCCAAAATTCACTTTGTTCCCTATTTGTAAAAATCACAAAAGTTCCAAAACTCCCATGAGCACTCCACCGGCCTGCTTTTGGCATTTGGGAAAATTTTCCTCTGTGGCCCTACAAATGCAATTTCCACTTGAAAAAGTCTAAATATATCCCACCATTCGCCTTTCCACATTGGAAAAAATCCTTAAAAACTCCCGTTGGTCCACTTTGGGCAAAAATACCTTCCAAGGCCTACCAGCCCGTAACTTGCAAAATATGATGAGTTAGAAGGACTTCTTTATATTTTTGGAAAGGGGAAGAAATTTCCTATCTTGATGGAAATATTTTCAGGAAACCTTAAGTGCTTAGAATATCTGAAAAATTGGATTGAAGCACTAAAGGAGGGAAAATGGGTGTAGTTAACTAAAAAAATCATGAGGGACATCTACCTGCTAGATGAAAAGATCAGTGGCCTTGAAACATCCATTGGGCATGGAGTCTACTTGGTAAACAAAAATCTGATCTAAACTTTGAAAATATGATCCCTGAGTGACTTGTAAACCACTGAAATGGGGGATGATATCTCCAAATGCCATTCTTAATGCACTGTGCAAGAGAAAAAACACCACAACACACTATGTGCAAAATTTGAAATCATACACATCCCAAGTGGGATATGCAGAGTGTGCAAAATCACTTCTTCTGCTGAAATCAAACCTACCTACTCTATTTTAACTAGAGAGAAAGAGGGCTCAAAAAATCCTGTAACTAACAGGGAGAAGTAGCTTCCTTTTCTCAAAAATGACAGCCATGCAAATGATTTTACACTGAATATGGATGTCTTGCATGAGTGAAAAACTAACTATAAGCTGGTCCTCCACCCAAATCATCAAGGTGTCAACTGGAAACAAGAAAAATACCTCTTTTAGTTTCTCTGTATTTGGATTGAAGAGGCATTGCAGCTGATCCTTGGTACTTTGAAACTCATCCTCATGCTCAAAAGTAAGCATGACTAGTTTTGGCCTCTTCCTTGGCTCCAATGAAGCCAAGTACCTGATTGGGAAAGGTCTGATCCTTTGAATTTTCCCACTGTTCTGATATTTAACTCCAAGAATGGAGTCTTCTGGTAGATCTTCTTGGATGGATGGTGTGGAAGAGATGATGACATCCTCTTGCTCTTTCCTTTCCTCCTCTTGTGAAGAACATGGAAGATTCCGACTTCTAACCTTGGTTCCAGAGGGCTATTGTGAAATGCAGGTTGTTGTCCTTGATTGATTTCTTTCATGGTAGAAGGTTCATGTACTTGGAAGGTGGATGATGGGGATAAAATGATGTGATATCCATGGGATTTTCTCCATCAAAGCAATCCTCCAATTCAGACAGATAATCTACCTCCTTATTGTCTTATTACATGTGCTTAACCTCCTCCATGGTGTCCTCCTGATTTGAAACTTTCTCAACATGGTTCCCCTCATCTTCAAACATGAATTTTGAAAGATCAAACTCTTCTTCAACATTAGGGTTTAAAGGGGATGAAGTGGGAGGAAGAACTAAAGGTTCTTCTGTGGCCTACTTTGTACTTGAAGCCTCTTGATATGTATGAATCTCCTCCATACACTCCTTTTCAATGGGAATTGGAGCTAATTGTTATTCTTCCTTCATGACTGATTGTGTAGCTTGGATTGGATCAGCATTTTCTTTAAATAAAGTGCCAACATGGGCACTGCATTCAGAGAAAATTGATTGCTGATCTTCTTCTTGTTGTTGTTTTTCTTCTTCTACTACAAACTCAGCCTTAGCCACCACTAGCTCTTCAACCTTGACCTCCTCTGTTGGCTTAACCATCAAGGGGATCTTTGTAAACCAAAACCTAGTAGCCCAACACTTCAGATATTCTACCATTTCTTCTCTGTTGGGTTCCTCTTCTTGCTCTTCTCCTTGAATGGATTCTTGAGTCTCTTCCCAACATGGATTTGGGAAAGCAAGAGGAGTGACGAGTTGGGTTTCAACCATCTTTGCATTTTTTTGTGATGGGGAGGAAAGTGTAACTTCTTGTTTCTTCTGAGGGAATGACTGTTTGGACGGGAAAAGGGGAGAATAATTAAGATGAGATGGAATATTAGGAGATGAAGAAAGGAAATCAAAACTTGGGACAACAAGTGAGAGGCTTGACTCTCAACACCGCTTTAATGATATTGATTGAGAAAGAGGAAAAGAAAATCTATGAGTTGGTGGACTTACCCATTGACAAGGTTGTCTTGTATCCTACTCATAAGCGTCAATCTCCTCAGCCCATTGTGTAAGTTGGGGTAATATTTCAACCACGATGTCAAGATTCTCTTAAGGGTTCTAATGTCTTGGAAAAGGGCCTCCCCATGGACAAGGTTCCCTATAACCAATTCTGAATGCCTTCATTTGTATTGTAGCCCTTGACTGAACCATGTCAGCCTCCATTTTTTGAATCTTCTCCAAGATTAACTTCTTCAGGTGTGGAACTACCTCCAAAATCTATATATCCATGCTCTGTAATAGTGTATAGTTTGGAAAATGACCAAACTGATTTGAATCTGGGTCACCTGGATATCCATAGTGTTGATTTTCATTGTGAAACCTTTTTGGAGGTGTATTGAAGTAACCTGGAGATGGATCTGAATAGCACTATTGTTACAAGTGTGAATTCCAAGATGGAAATGAATTCATGATTGCACAACCTCATGGAATGGAAGAAAATGAAAGATGTGGAAGAAAATGAATGAAAATGGATGGAAAAAGGTCTACAACTTTAGAGATTGGGTTGTTAACCAGATGGAGTTGGTAGATGTGATTTTCATGTGCCTCAAAGGTTTAATCTCACAAAGAACACATCAACTTGATGAAATAAAGTGGTAACATGCTTCAAACCTATCCCACTTTGGGCATGTAAAAACTCTTAGTGTAGAATCATAGCACCACGAATGGCCTGATGTCTAAAGTGGGGCATTCGATGTGATTGGAAAAAATGGGACCATCTCTCAAGTTGTGGGACTTTCAAAACTTGAGATGGACCTCTGGAGAAAGTCAGTTCTTTCTTCCTAATCTACCTACCACAAACTACTCCAGTGCAAGTAGAATCTACCTAATATTGATCTAACCATTCCAAGGAGACAGAGAGAAAGAGAGAGGGTGAGAGAGCCTACACTAAGTGGTGATACACCAGAAAAGGAAGTGCAAGATACTCTATTGAGGGAGAATGAAACAGGGGAAAGAGGAAGATGGGAAGGCTAGAAAGAAGTGACACAAACCTATATCCAAATCCATGATCAAAACTCGATGAAACACAACACCCTACACCTGAAAATGTGAAATACATGCACATAAAACATATTTGAAATGGAGAGGCACAGGGAAACAACAAAACAATGAAAATGGGTGAAGACCATTACATTCTTGCTCAAAGGCACAAATCTGCTTGCTAGGTGTAGGAGAAGATTTTTTAACTCAAATGGAGTCGGGAAATAAATTTTGATAGAGTTTCCCTATGCCTAGAATGCCTTTTTCTCAAATGAGAAGTGTTATAATATATAGAAGTTTAGACCGATGAAAAAAAAAAGAGAAAGGAGGAAAACATACCATGTTTTGAGAATTGAACCACCCACCATTAATGCCCTACAAATCTACCTATAATATGTCAAATCTGCCTCTCCATGTCTATTCGGTGTGTTGAAGAAGGAAGAAACGATGATCAAATCAAACCATATCCGGTACTTGAAGCAATCAGATTCTACATTAATGGCCTGAAAGACATTTTCCCATTCTTTACCCACCAACACCTACTAAAAATGATATTTTATGCTTCCATGGCATAGAGGAGGTTAAGATCTTTCCAACAGTGCCAAATTTGTTGGGTTTTAGGCACTGGGTCAAAAGATATGTCCATTTGAATGTTTTGAGTTGGGTCCATACAAAAATGGTGAAAACAAGTTGATAGTAGCAGGTCCGCGGGCCCAAAACTCACTTTGTGCCTTTTGGCACCAAAATACAAAATGCAAAAATTGCCCCGTAGCCCCACAATTCACTTTTGGAAAAAAATCATTTTCGGGCTCGACAGTCCGCATTTTCCAGTTGGGAAAAAAATAACCCCAAGGACTACTAACCCATATGAAATTTAGGCTTGACACGTGGCTCCCTTAGGCATCGGTGGAGGTGAGACTCATTTTTTCACTTTACACCTTCTTGGGGAAAATAGTTAAAATTTCCTCCAACGACCTGCCATCTAACTTTGAATTTTCAACATGGCTATGTGTCCCTTTGTGGGCCTCATGCATTTTTCTTCATTTGGATTTAAGATTCCCCATGGGCTTGCGGGCCCAAAATTAACTTTGTGCCATATTTGCATAAAGTAGAAAATGGCCAAAACTCCCCGCTGACCCGCCAGCCCGCTTTTGGCATTTGGGAAAATTTTCCTCCGCGGCCCCGCAATTGCAATTTCCACTTGGCAAAAAGTTTTAATATCTCCCGTCAGCCCACATTTCCACATTGGAAAAAATCCTAAAAAAATCCCGCCGGTCCACTTTGGGAAAAAATACCTTCCAAGGCCCGTCGGCCCGTAACTTGAAAAATATGAGTTAGAAGGACTTCTTTATATTTTTGGAAAGGGAAAGAATTTCCTATCTAATGGAAATGCTTTTAGGAAACCTTAAGTGCTTAGAATATATAAAAATTGGATTGAAGCACTAAAGGAGGGAAAATGGGTGTAGTTAACCAAAAATAAACATGAGCTTATTTTGGATAACAAACACTTCATAAGAAGCATTGTCGGGATATTCAATCAAATGAAACATATTTTCTCACCATACAACTTGACAACGTTTCCTTCTACTAGTATGGTGGCATATGACATATCCATTTGCACACTTCCACCAACACTAGAACCCCATTTTGCAGGACAATCCACAATAACTACATTCATGGTCAAATACTTACCAGGGTAAGATGATAACTACACTACCAATCCTTGAACATACCCAATCATTGGAACCTCCCTTGAATCCATAGTTGTGCACTTTCCAAAGGTTGTTATTACCTTGATGTTCAATTCATTCATTACTTCAAGAGGCATCACATTACATGAAGCCCCTGAATCAAACATACAATTATGCACAAGTCTGTCCTTAATGATTAAGGTAGTATAAAAGGGATCAACATCAAGTTAGGATTCAACAAGAGAAGTACCCAAATACACTTTAGGAGACTCTCCTAAGTTTTCCAATGCCTGTGGAACTTCCGAATATGTGATGATAGGGGGTCCATAATTTTTATGTCCTTACCTGTGGGAACTACCTCCTCCTTGAATCCTAAAGAATCAAATTCCATTTTCCTATGCTTAGGATCCTAAGAAATTATATAAAGGGTAAAATGACTTTAATCGACTCAAAATCTAGGCAATATCACATGGGATATATTTGGGTAATATTGTGTTAGGAGGGATAGTAATTGGCCCTTCTTATGGTATGAGACTCTTTTTGCTTGGGTATGGACATGGGTATCGGTTTTATCGGGAATAGTTAGACCCTTGTTAAGTGTATCCTTCTTAGGAGGATATTTTGGGATATTAGTGAGAAGGGAATTTTTGGTTTGGGTTGTGGGCCTCCTCCTTTAACAATTCTACTTCTAATATTTTATTCTTTTTCTTGAGATACTACAGTGTTTATTAGAAGTTGTTAGTCCTCCTCAGAAGTAATTCCTCCATCATACTTCTTAATCATTATATCCCTTAAGTACTCAAAGTCATGATTAGATAATTCAAAATCCTGAACCATATCAATATCAACATCACCAGTAGAAGGAAAAGGATAAAACTAGAGGAAAAATCCTAGAAACCCTCATCATCCCGAGCACTTATTAATTCAAAGGTGTAGGAAACCCTACCCCGTGAATCATCACAAAACTCCATCATATAGATATCTCAAAAAGTGGTGTCATCTTCACCTCTTCACCCCTTCACTTGGATCACACAGAGGATGGGGTAAGAAGCATCTGTCACACAAGTCAATGACATTTGCCTCTTCAACCATAGACACCCTTACAAGTAAATGGATCAGGACAAGTCTATTTTCTCTCCGAGGGTGTTTTTACTTCCGACCCCATTTTTCCCTTTACTCAATCTTCATTTCTAAGCTCATCCCTTTGATGACCACCAAATATATTTGTCCCTTGATGTTGATTATGGCTCTTCGAGCTCTTTCATATTCCCTTCTCCACTATGGAAAGCTTGTATGAAATTTATTTTACTGCCCCTTCCATGGTTTTAACAACTTCTTCTAGATCGACTGCCTTGCCTATCTGAGGCTTTTCAAGATTGATCAATTAAACACCCTCCCTCTTGGGATGATTTCCTACGACCTTGTTATTATTCTCAATTTTCACCACTATTTCAAAGGCTTGCCTCAAATTTTTAGGGTCCTTTTCCCTTAGATAATATGTTTCCTTCTTATCAAAGGCATCACAATATTTAGTTAAGAAAGACTCATCACTTGGTATTATTGTTACAAGAATTATATTTAACTTTTGTTGAATCGTGATAAAGTCTTGAACAAACTCATTAGGGTTTTTATCAATATTCTTGAATTATGATAGGAGAAATATTGGGTTAGATTTGTAAACATACTCTATCTTAAAATTATTTTTAATGTAAGATAATAATTAATAGAATTATCCAACAAAGATTTATAGCAATCTTGGGCATCTTCTTTTAAAGTATGGATAATTTTTTTACATAGAAATCCTCATACTTGATCTCAAAATATTCCATGATTTTAACAAAAAGCCCGAGATCTTTGGTCACCGCTAATAGAATTGTTTCCTTGAAACTTTGGTAACCTATTTCTTATATCATTTAGTATTACATTTGGATTTCCCACCATCCCATGAAAATTTATGGGTCGATATAGATTTACAAGAGGGGGTTCTAGGTGGAGGTTGAGCCATGTTATTGAAAGGGATATTCGACAATAACCAGATTGACAATGTTGGTGGTAGCTCCTAGAAATTGGAATAATGGATTAGGATTTTCCAAGGATAGATCCCTTAATAATTCCCTCTCACAATGAACCCGACTATCTTGAAATAATAGAAAGGGATATTGAAAAATACCTTGAGGATTTACTGGGGGAGGTACCATGCCAATAGGAGTATGTAGGTCACATCTCGGGGTATTTATCCTAGAATGATCGACACGCTGTAATAATCTTCAATTAATGGCTAATCTAAATCAGGAGTAGGGATTACTTTTCTTTATATCTTCTGACCACATAATGGTTTCCATATTTTTCTTCTTACTTAGGACTTGTCTTCCCCAGTTTTGGAAACAATTTTCTAGTTGGATCTGACTTGAAGAAATACCTCCTTCCTTCTAGTTTTAAAAATTTTACAATAAATTCTCATAAATAAGGACTTAAGGTACTGGTAGTTACCAAACTCCTCTGGGATGAATGAATTCACCACTAAGATCTTGTATCTTAGATATATAAACCACTTCAAAAAACTAGTTAATTGATTTTGAACACCTATTTAAACAAATCTTAGCAAATTTCATTATCCTTTATCAACATTTACTCCTAGCTAAGTGAGATTTAATGGAAAGCCTCCTCAAACTAGGAAAATATCAATCAATTGAATTCTAATTTAGCTCATTTTTGCAAATCTAGATAAAGGATTGAATATAGATCATATATTTTCATTCAGATATACTTTACACATTACCTGAGGTCGATATTTATCTATATTTTCACAAATAGTTCCCGAAAATGGCACCAGAGTAGTTTTGATACCCAAATCAGTTCTCCCTTTGAAGTCAAGAAACATCAACGAGTGAGAGGGATGCTTAGAGAAAGATATATTAGAATTTGAATCATTTTGTAGCTAGGGAGGGATCTAACTATCTCTTTGTTACTCGATCTTGGGAAAAGTTGGATAACACCATGCTAAGGGTTTGACCTACCCTACTACTTTAGGTTCTATCTTCAACTAGGGTGAGAGGACCTATTTTGTAACTTGTATTTGTAAGGGAAAATAATGGATCAAAAATATTTGACTCTCCTTTTTAGGACATTGAGAAATAACCTTGAGAAGAAATGGTCAATGCAACATAATATAACTCACACAAGTTATCAGCATAGAAAATGTAGATGTCTCCTAGACAAGGTTTAGGTTACTAAAGAAAACAATAAAACCATCTTGCTCCTACATATTTTGAGTAAAAGATGGGTAAATTTAACAAATCTCTTTAGCATTTATGGATAAGAAGTGCAAACAGGGGTGGTTCTTGTAGGATTTATTAGTTATGGATGTATTTTTTGGGTAGTTAAGAAAGATAAAGTTGATTATTACAAATATTTGAGAACTTTTTTAAAATGCTGGAAAATGTGCCGATGATGAGAAGATAAGAACATTTCAAACAACTAACATAAAACCTTCAACTAGAAGATGTGCATCAATGGAAACCCCAAAGATACACAATTTCAATATATCTTTGAGAATTTAAACATAAAATCTCATGTCAAAAACTCAATAAAACATCAAGGATCCCTAATCTATCATGCCTAAGATACACTCATAGACTTACAAACAAAATTCATTAACAAAATAGAAGAAAATTGAATTTAAAACTATTTATTGCATAATGAAATGAAATCTCTCCTCACAATGCAATTGCAATTACCATAGTGCTACCACAAGAATGAGGTATTTTGTGATTCATAGGGATTCCTAACATAAGATTGCAACAGAACATGAATAAATAATTTGAAAATATCTCAAATTAAAATAAAACACAACAATGCTCATGATCAAACACAATTAACTCAGAACTCATCAAATTCATCAACAAGGGAAAGTTTTATTTTGCAGTCTCAATGTTTTTCAATGGCTATACACTTACAACCATATTGACATGATTCAATTTGAAAGCTAAATAAATTAACAAGTTTCTCAAACAAGTTCTTGGAAAATGGTTTCTCTCAGTTTATGCCTTTCTTTTCTAAATATTTCAGAAACTTTTAACCCCGTATGCGAAAGTGTTCTCATCTATTTTATTCAAATTCACTCACTCACTTTTAGGTTTTCCCCCTAAAAATGAGTCTCTAAGATAATATTCCTCTTGAAAATATCTCATCTTTGTGCATGTCAGGTGGAAAAGTTGTGAGCTAATCATGTTTTTTACTCTCTTAAGTATGACTAGGCGCCATGTCATCCCTTTTGACATTTTTCTAGTCATTTCTTTAGTTTTGGCATGCATACAACTCCCTTTTGATAATACACAGTGCCTCCATATGGCTTGATGTAATATAAAATCCCTTTTACCTTTAAATAATCAACCTTGAGTAATATATACTTGTGTTTGTGTCTTTCAATACCAAGTATCCTCATATGGATTATATCACATCAATCAAACGTCTTTTGTTACATAGTGTCACTCTCTTTTAAATTTATTTCCTTCATGTGAGCTAAGAGGAAAATATTATTTCATATGATTGTAGTGATTCCACTCAACTCAACCTATATGCACCACCCTCACTATAAATCTAACTCTATTTTCTTAGCAATATGCATCCCTTTTTCAACCTTGAAAGTGAAGAACTATTGCAGATATTTTTTACTAGAACAATAGCAAGTGTTTTTGTAGCAAATATTTTGAAGGAGATTTCCTCTGAATATTCATACCAAATATTTGATCTAAATAGTCTAGATGAAGCCTTTGTGAGGGATTTTTTTGACATTTCAAACCCGGGGGATAGTAAATAGCCCCGAAATATTGACAAGTTCAGCTCGACTCCTTATGAGATTGATCAAGATCAATCCTATCTTCTCAACCTTCCAATCTATGTATTACCACTTTTTTTGGTGTGAACATCAGAAATATCCAAAATATTTGAAGAAATTATCGATTGAAAGGAGGTCTCGCTATAACATGGGTGACTGAGTATATGTGTATTTTCCTATGTGATGAAAAATTTGTGTTGTTGGAGATTCCCAAGGATTCCTATGTTCTCTAGGGAAATTCCTCCATTGATAATGTGCATGTCATTTCTCATAAAATGGATAAGCTGGAGAAAAGAATCATTTCTCAAGAAAAACATCAAGAAGCATATGTGACATCCAAACCATCTACTACAACAACACCATCTTTAAGAAAGAAGAGGGGGGAATCAAGCTTCTAAAACCAAATTATCATTTTGGATGAGGAAGAAGTGGGACCTTTATCTCCTCATCATTCTAAAGCATCATTATTTGTAACCAGCGAGGTTAAAGGAAATTCAACTTTTCAACCTTCCATTCATTCAATCTGCAATCTGGCTTCTTTGATGGAGAAAACATTATCATGACCTCGTCTTGTTCCTCTACCAATGGAGCATCCGCCTTTCACAAAGATTCATAAGGACACGTCTAGTTATAATTATTCTACTCCATTAGGTCTAAGGGACACAATAATTTCCATTCTAGCAACTTCGCAAGATCCTCCTTAGTCTACTCCCAATCAATCCACCCCTTATAAGGTAAAAGGGAAAACGATGTTTCCTACAGGTGGTTTAGACCTTTTGGACTGGGTATCTTCTTATCAAAAGAAGATTGAGTTAGGGAATATCATGGATGGTCCCAGAATGACCATTGATTCATTGATGGATATGGGGATGTCTTAGAATCTGGCAGGGTTAGTTGTATTTGTTCAGACAACTCAGGGTTCAAATGAATTCATATCAAGGAAGAACAGGCTATTGAACAAGATTCCTCCACTTGGAGGAGATTTAAAAGTAGGAGTAAAGGATAACTAAGAATTTTTTCTCTTCTTGTGTCTTTTCTTCAAAATACGTATAAATCTTTCTTCATCATGGGCTGGGGCCCCTATAGAACCCCAATTTTGATTTATGTCTAAAACTGCTTCACAATAATATTCAATTTTCATGAAACAAAGATAATAATTGTAGAAAGATAAAATAATGATTTAGGAAATAAGCTTTGGATTTCTCTTTAGTCTTCATATGTGCATATTTATCTCTTTTTCATGTAATTCTCCTTTATTTTTGTATTTAGAACTTCTTAGGCTTTACATCAATATTGTTTGCAAAATAAAAGCTCCACTGCATATCCAATGGTTTCCCTCCATGTGTTCACTTCATCCTTTAGTGTATCACATATTTTCAAAAAAATTCTGTGGCTGAACTGGATGAGGTGATTTTCTTGATTGTGATCCGCGACCCATCTCACAATGTTACCTTAGTTTTCACAACACTACTTAAAGTAATGTGACTCTGAATATCCATTTGCAGGGCCTTTTCTTTATTATGTGGAAATTTCCTTCCTTCCATGGAATTATTCCAACTTGAAGTTGCACCTTGGTGACACATGGAAGCTTACGTGCTCTTTCCATTTGTTTTAACTTTTCAGCCCATCGGGACTGCTTTGCCATGCTTAAGCCACGTGTTTGACTCTCACAATTTGAAGGATCCCAATTTTATTGTACTTTCTCAAAGGTTCTTCGGAGGAACATGTGGACAACCATCTCTCTTTTCGTAGTGGTGCTCCTTGCTTATGTGTTTTCCCAAAAGTTTTTCCTTGAATACCCACCAAGTCATAGAAGATTTTGTAGTTTACATTTTATCTGGGGATAACTAGGGAAACATTCGAGATAGGAAATAAGGGATAAAATATGCAGAATAATCCCTCACAGAATCACAATAGTAGAAACTAATATGACGAAAAATATTACAGATCTGAAATAAAAGTTTAGAATAATAAAAGAACAAAATAAAGAAATAGTATTTAACATGGTTCACCCAATTTGGGATACATCCACCAAGAATCACTTGCTCAGATTTATTACAAGCCACTACTCTCTCAATAATATACCCATATCATTTGGAGCTATACTCAACAAACTCTACAGAATTCACACTCGAATAGATGCATCCGCAATGTTACATCATACCTACCATATGCAAAAACCACATAAGTATACAACTACTTTAACAATTTCAAAAATTTGTGGGTATCAAAACTATGGGCCAAAACCATCCCATAAACCTTTGGGTTAAAAATCCTACCCATATTAGAAAAAGATGTTTCCCGGTATATCAGGCATGTTTTTGAGGCCAAAATGGAATGTGTACAATACTCTTAGTGTACAGTCTTTAACACTTTCACTCATGAAAACATGCTCCACAACCTAACACATTCAAAATGAAAAAATCATAGGTCTCTTCAGTAATGACACACTCTCACGGTCCTCAATCGAGAAAGAAGATCAACTCCCTAAACACAAATTTTTCATTCACATTTGACATGACTATATCTTTCAAGCATACATTTTTATACAAGAAAACCAATCGAGTAAATTTTTTGGAGGAATACACTAGATAAAAGGAGTGAGATTAATTTGATTACCAACAAGTACATCAAATATTACACCCCTTATATAATTTCCTACTCGGCTAATAAGAAACAAGGATTGTATATCTCATTTTCAGAACCAACTAAGCATTGGGCCTCCATCTCTATGAAATTTATGTCACTTTTTCCAATTTCAAAACATGGAAATGATTGTGTTTTTTAGAGTTGATCAATTTTCTAAAATGGCTATAATGATTGCTTGTAAGAAAAATATTTCTACTAAAGATATTGCTAAAATCTATTTTAGTCATGTATGGATCAACTTTGGGATTCCCAAGTCTATCATTTCTAATAGGGATAACATGTTCTTGAAAATAATTTGTTACACCATAAGGGGAATGATGGACACTAAGTTGATGAAGTACAAATCCTTCCACCCAGTGATGGACAAATAGAGGTGGTGATTTTCCTGATTGTCCACATGATTTATATGTATCACTCCAAACACCCATGTGCATGAGATGAGGGCTTACCCTATATAGACCATGGATGCAATTGGTCCCTACACAGATCCACCAAACACATTCCATCTCAAGTTTTTACATATTTCATCCTATGATACCCATTGATGTATGCATTCATGTGCATATGATTTAATACACATCTCATCAAAAAACTAAATTAGAAAAGGTAGAAAGGTTTTGTTGAAGAAATTTATTACACCCACTAGTAGGTACATGATATTTTAGAGAAGGTGAATGAGAATTATGAACAACATCATGATCAACACAAGGTTCCACATCATTTTAAGGTTGGTGATAAATTTTGGTTGCAGCTTCAAAAGGAAAGGATTTCAATTCCACATAAGAAAATTTGACCAAGTAAGTAGGAGAAAATTATTTTGAGTTAAAAATTCCAACCTACCGTGGTTTTCATCATATCTTAAATGTGGACCTCCTCAAACCATATCACCCACGTCTTTTGGACACCTCAGTCATAACATATCAATTAGACATATCTGAAATCAACCTAGAAACATTTTCTCTAGTTGAAGAAGATTACGTTGTGGACACTTGGAAAAATACCACTATAAGATGACTTCTATCATGAAAAATGTGTAGCATGAAAAAATCCAAAAAAAATCCATGACAACTTCAATCGCATTGGAAAATATTTCTCCTAGTCAATGTAAACATGTCATCGACCAACCTAGTCACTGTGTTACCCTCAAAATGTCTAGGAGAAATTTACTAATGTGATTTTCAAGTTTTTTAATGTAAAATTGATGTTATTCAAGTTGATTCATGAATATTTGGAGATGGATGAGAAGACAAGTGCTTTTGGAAGCTCGAAAGAGTTATTATTGGCCTTTTTGCACTTGGTGAAAACCCCCGAAAATGTACTAGGAAGAGATAAAGAATCCATAAATTAAGTGGTAGATCTATGCAATCATCTAAGGTAGTTAAGGAAATGTATATAAGAACAATCATGTTTATGAATAAGTTATGTAATACCCGGACTATTTGTAGCATGGTGTAAGGAAATGAAAGTAATGAAAAAGCTAGTTGGCTTGTTTTGGATGTACAAGGAGCCTCAGGATGACTTGGGAAGAAATAATATATTATTCGAAAAGATAAAAATTCCTAGTTGACATTGTAAAAGGTTTCAGTACAGTCCAAGGAGCATATTTTCATATTTTTTCCTAGAATTACATATGAAGATCTTTGATCCTAGTGAAGACTCAACTGAAGATTATGGAATTTCCAATGAAAGTAAGAACATGATTCATATACCAAAGTGAATAAAAATAAACCCTATACATATTCAATGGTTTGAGATAGAAAAATAATTGTATTTCTCTCCAATGTCGGTTTGACCTTTCGAGGACCACTCATGACCAATTTTTAATAGGGGTATGAAGTTTTAAATTAAGAAACAAACAAGTACTTAAAATGGTTTCAATGGATTAATTTTATGTTTTTCACTCAAAATAAAAAAATCCTATGGAACCCCTAGGGAAGCTCCCAGGAAAAGAAGACACTGCGAGGCTATTTTTAGCAGTGCAATAGTGAAGGATAGCTTCCAAAAGTGTCAATTTCACACTTGGAGACCAATAATGTAAATTTTTACCTTTTACCAAATTCAAATGTGACATAAGTTACACAATAATGTGCCACCATGGTGGGAGATGCACATTTTTATGTTACTTAACTTAAAACCTCACTTGAAGTGTTAGAAAGATATTATCCACTCAAAAATTAACTTGGCCCCTTCCTCATGAATATCACACCCTAGGCACATTTATGAGGGAATTATGTACCTTCTTTCCATTACAAAAGGGACATGGGGGAAAAACAATTTTTCCCCACATGGAGATGAATTATTGCATCACTTAAAACATAACATGGAGTGTTAGGATATTTTTTTCACCTCGCTCTCAAATTTGGTTGCCTTTCTCATGATGAGGCTACCCCATTAGACATTTTTAAACATGTGCATTCCATTTATTCCATTTTTACTTTAATAAATTTTGTGAGGGATATGAGGGGATCTGAGACCCTTTTAATAAGTATGGCCACCACATGGAGTGGGTGAATTTCATCACTTAAAGTCACAACATGGGGTGCTAGGCTTGTGTTTCCAACTCTCCAACTTGCATTTTTATCCCTTTTTCATGATTCCTATAACCATGGTGAATTTTAACACCCCTTATGTCCCTTTATCTATAATTAAATATTGTAAGGGATATGGGGACATATGAGACCCATTTAGTAACTTTTAGCCCCTACCTGTCATCTCATCTAACATGGGTTAATCAAGGTGAGTTAGCTAGGAGGGGTGAGTATAGTAAACATAATTAGAAATTTTTTGAATTATTTTTCATATTTTCTTTCCCTCCATTTTCTATCATATGTTGTTATTCTGCTAAATATATCAAGAAAATCCATTTTCAAAACCACACATTTGTTTATATCTCCTTGATCTCTTCTCCATTTTCCATAAAATGTTTCATGTAGCTTGCAGATCTATAAAACCTTGAAGATAATCTAAAACACATTTCCATTAATGAATTGAATTTTTATAGAATATCCTTGAATATTCCAACAAAAAAATTTCCTTTTTAAATCCAAAGAGTTCCACCAATTGAAAACTCTAGAAAAATTGGAGCATGTCATCACAAAATAAAACCTTATCTAACAAAATCAATTTCAGCTCAAACCGATACTTAGAAGGAATACATATATTTTTAGTAAGTGACACTTTTGAGCCATAATAAAAATAACAATTTTTTAAGATAAATAAACAAAAAGTTTGAAACCTTTATATAATTTCCTTAGTCCATAACTCGATAAGACTACAAAATTTGAAAATTGGTAAAGATCACTAAAAATACTAACCGAGGGTGAGGTGTGACTTACTAAACATAGTTAGTATCTAGATAAAGTTAAAATTTCACACACACCTTCATTTATTCATTTTGGTTCCGAGTGTGGAATGGTGCGATCATCTTCTCTTTCACTTGATTTCATAAATTTTCAAGAAACAAGTGACATCAAAGAAAGGAACTATGGTTGATGAAAAAATAGATTCAAATAATTCGGGGAAAGTGAAAGAGGTTCATTGGTGATGATGTTGAAATATATCCTTATTTTAAGGTCTATAAGAGATCTAATGTTAAATTACATCCTCTGGAACATCTCGAATTAGGTGATATTGATCCTTCCTAATCCCCTAAACATCTAGTCTTGAATGAGGAAATTAAATCATCCCATTTGAGTCATGCTTTGGTCCCTTACTAAGAACCTAGGGTGTCTAGTTTCATTTACACACCTTTTCATGGGTAAATGACTTTTTAAGAGACAAATCAAGACTGGTGCAATAGGTGGTAGTTCCAAAATTTAAGGTCATCTGAAATACATGAGGACCAAGAAGGGAAAGAAAGCACGGGAAACTTCTTGTTTCTACATCGAGGCATAAAGAGCTCAAATTTTGGAGGTGGAACATCCGAAGATAAATAGGACCATGAAAGAAATAACATGTAGTGATTATGTAATGATGAATGTCTCTTTGGGTCAAACTAACAATGAGATTGATGCTCACTTGTTCAAGGAGTCTTCAACTCAGATTCTTGCATGGAATGAGGAATACAAATGAATAATTGAGCAATTAGAGGAACATATAAAAATATCAAAGTGCTTTCATCCAACCCTCAATGGAGAAAATTCAAGACCCTCTGTTTTGGAAATCATTCATCCAATTAGTGGATTTGAACCTGAGGTGATCAAGAAATAACAAGGGTTTATGATGCAAGGGAAGGGTAATGAGAGATGGAAAAATAAGATCATCAAAAAAGGAAGGAAATTATTTCCAGAGGTCTTGTCTCTAATCAGGTATATTATTTCCACTTTATCAGAAGTGAAGAAAGTAAGAGATCGTATTGAAAAAGAGAAGATCCATTTGGATGAGGTGCTCCCATTTTTTATGAGATTAGCTCCCTTAACTCTCACACCATTGTAAGAAAAAAATGTGTTCGCATCAATTGTTGAGAATTTGTCCTTAGTTTTGGTCCACTTCATGGATGTTAGATACAATATGATCAAAGGTACAATCTATAAAATTGAATTTAATAGAAAAAATTCTTTCAATATTTTGAATGAGGTATCCAACTATGTTTAGAGACTTAATTTCCCTCCACTCATAAATAATCATCATCGAGAGAAATCATTGTTTTTGTGCTCATTTTTATTAACTAAGATATAAATTGAAAGTAATATCTACATAGATTCAAAAGAAAATGCTAATTAAACAATGAACCATCAATATAAGATCTTAAAGGAAATGCTTATTTAATGCATAAATGAAACTACATGTTAAGCTATTTTCTACTCTCTATGATTGTTAACTTAAACTATGAATCTAAGAAGAACATAAGAAATCAAAGTGGATTGTTGCTTGATCTCAAGGATTGAGAATGAAATCTCACCAAGAATGGCTACAAGACCATTTTGGATCTTCCTATATTACTCAATTTTGAGTGAAAGGATGCAAGATGGAGAAGCTATTTCCAATAATGGAGAATGGCTCAAGATAAAAATGCTTATAGTATTTCACTATTCAAAGAATGGTGTAAGAAGAAAGGTAAGAAGGAGGGTTCTTTATATAGCTTGCATAAAGAGGCAAGGCTACAAAATTGACGAATGTGGGATAAAGGTAAAACAATATTAGGAATGGATAAGGTTTCTTTTTAAAAGGTAATCTTGATTTATAAGAGTTTAATTTGTCATTAGTATGTCATGGGAGTTGGGGGTGTTTTAATTAATCAAAGGTGATTAATTAATAGGTAGATGTAAGCTTATAGAAGTTAATTAGAGGAAACTTAGTATGATTTGCGGGATGTAAGAGAGGAATTTGATCCAATAAATCCTAATTTATTGATTTAGAGTTGTGAGTGTAATTAATTAACCGAGTAGAAGTGGATATTAATTAACCAAAGGTAGTTAATTGACATATTTAATGATAGGATGGCTGATTAATTAATGAAAGGTCTTTAATTAATCAACAGGAAGAGGAATGTTAGCTAATTAGTGGAAAAACACTAATTATTATGGAAATGATGAGAAAGAGGATAATTAGTGCAATCTTAGCATTAAAGGTTGCGTAAGTGGATTTTAGGTGTCTAAATTTGCCCCTCTTTTGGGTGGCATAATTGATGCCACTTCAAAGATAGTAGACAAGTACAAAAAAATAATGTTTTTTAAGATATAGAAGAAAAAATGAATAGAGTGAAGGATGCCCCAAGTGTCGATGGGGTGATGAAAGAGGGTGATTGTCGATCAAAAAGATGAAAGAATATAGTAGAAGAAGTAGAAGAATTGATCCCTATTTCCCAAGTTGCTTTTGAAGAAAAGTGTTGATAGAAGGAGTGTGATATGGAAGAAAAATGAAGATGAGAAGAGATGGATATAGATATAATCTTGCTAATGTAAAAACCAACTTTATTTCATCTTTTTTATTATGATTGACGTCATTGGTCCTTATTAAAAAGAATGAACAAAAGTGTAGTATGACATGAAAATTCATATACAAACAAATGTCTATAGCTAAAAACACCAAGTCCATGCAACATACAAAATGCAATGCAATATGAGAAAGTAAAAGATGCCTAACTCCCTGTAACATACATAATGTAATGCAATACGAGAAATTAATCAAGATAACTAGATAGATAAACATAATACAATGTTTTCATTATCAAGCTTTGATTCCGACCTGTACGAATTAACGACAAGGGTTAAAAGATGGTGCCCCAAGAAAGGATACATGCAAGGGGAATAACAGAGGACACTTGGGTCCTATGAAAAGTAGTGCACTATGAAACAATACCAAGAAACTCATTGTGCCCAGAGTACAGACATAGTAAGCAGACCAACTTTGTTAATGGAGGTAGATAGAGATGATCTATGAGTCGCGCACAAGAACAAGTGAGAACTAAAGAGCAACATTTTGTAGAATTATTTTTATTGTTTTTATTTTTTAGAAACATATTTGAATTTTTTTATTTTGAAAGTTTTCTGAAACTATGTACAGGAAGACAGAGAAGCGTGGATGTCCCTAGCGATAGATGGGATGTACAAGGGAAAAATTCTACGCATACGAGAAAGTTAAGATACAACATGCCCCAACAATTAGATGGGAATTTTCAAAGATAATACCTTCACACGTAGAAGGGGGATCAAGGCCAATATAAAATAGGTTCAATCATGAGGGAGAAAGGGTGCCCATAGCATAAGCTGGCCAAGAAACACATGATAGAAAGGAATTGGGTAATTGATTTATGAAAGGGGGAAAAAGTGCTTGCAAACATGGAAAAGAGGAACTCTAATACACATAGATGTTCTAAATTTTTTTTGAAGAACAGAGGATGCTATGAAATTATTGAGAAGGTGGTCGATGAAAAAGAGATTAGCCCAAGGAAAAAATCATGAGACAGAGACATGTGCTAAAGCAAGATTTTGAACAAGGTCCAAAAAGCAACACTTGGTTACATACTAATCCTGTTTACTCATTGAGATCCCATGTGTGCATGTGGAAATGAATTACCTCTTGAAGGAAAGAGTTGATAGATAACAAGTGAAGACACTAGCCAATGTGTAGGAATGATTTAGTTTGAAAGGTGATTTGTGAATGGATTATGGAAGGAGATCCATACATTACTCCGCTACCAGCCAGTGTCCATAGCCCCGATGGAGATGAATTTTATTCTAATCACAAAATTTCTACTGCTAGTCAGGCATCCATAGCCTCGATAGATATTATTAGAAATACCCCAAGAGAGAGTTATATATCAATTTGCTTTTTCTTTTTGATTGATTGATTTTGATTCTTTTGATTTCTGAAAACTTATTTCAGCTCTCTTGTTTGACAAGGGGTTAAGAACCACTGATGGCTTGATGGAAGGATGTGGAGGTGATTGCAATGAGGACATTGGCTAGTGTCAACAAATACGTCCAAAATTTCTTCACAACAAGTTTATTAGATGAGAATTGTGATAGGATCTCTAAGAGGTCAGTCGTTCTTTAATTTACCAAGGTTATGAAAGACCAAGGTCAAACGGATACCATAGAGATAAATGTCACAAAATGTTGCGAATAGGCTAACCATGATAACATCAAAGGGATGAAAATGGTAGATGACTTGCAGATGAATATGAAAAAGGGAAGAAAGAACATCCATGTGTATGCAATACCTAATTGTAATGTTTGACATTTGTAACTTTTATTTTATTTTTGTAATGTTTTAATGTTTTCTCATTTTTATTTTTTTGAACTGTTTTATGATTTTTAGATTTTTTTGGAAGTTAGGACCAATAATGTCACTCGTGTGATAGGATCCAACAACTATGTGTGTGACTTCCTTGATAAGGGATACTAAGCGTGTTTGATTCTTAAGAGTGATTTGATCCCTAATATTGATGATAGTGGTGATTTCACACTCAACAAATGATTGTGATTTGTTTTGAAACATGGGTTTCGTATGTGGTAGTTTAAGTTCCCTATCAATAGGTTTTATACTATGCACCATACTTGATGGGTAAGTTGGTGTGCATTTTGGAATTGCATTTGATTTTGGATTTTATGATCATTGGAGTTGTTGGTAGCTTTAGATATCTTTGTATTTTTTATCTTGGCTTGATAAAGAACCTGTCTGGGTTTCTTATAAGATAATGATTGACTTGTATGATCTTGAGAAGTGAGAGACAAATGTGAACATTTATAATTGATGAGAGGAATGGTAGTGGGATTTACACAATATTTGGTAGAATAATAATGTGATGGATGAAAAGGATACAATCCAAGGATTGAAGAATATGGGCTACTGGGAGGTGAGCCATATATAGAAGATGAAGGGATGCTAGGATGTGGCCCAAGAATAGAAGAAGAAGGGATACAAGGATGTGACCCATAGATAGAAGATGAAGGGTTACTAGGATGTGGCCCAAGAATAGAAGAAGAAAGGCTACTAGGATGTGAACCATATATGTAAGATTATGGACTACTAGGATGTGGCTCAAGAATAAAAGATGATGGAATACCCGGGGTGATCCATACATAGAAGATAAGAGGCTAGTTGGGCGTGCCCTAAGAATATAAGATAGTGGACTACTCGAAAATGTCCCACAAATAGCAAATGGAGGGATACTAGAAGGTGACCCACACCTAGACGAAGATGAAGGGATACTTGGTGTTGACCCCATAAAATATTTTCATTGAGGAATTATGATAGACAAAGAGTGATTGGGTGATGAGAAGATAGGCCATGAATCAATGCAAGACCTAGGAGTTTCCTCATGTAATGGATAATGTGAAGATGGAAGAATAAGAGGAGGGTCAAGTTGCATGATTTGAGGCTCTTCCTCTATTTCTTGATAAAAGGAATAAACCTTTTCCTCACAATATGTAGGCACATCAAAGTCTAAAGAGAATCCTTGTTCATAATATTCTAAAGGAATATCTTCATGTGCCCCTATAAATGCCCTGATTATTTCTTCATTCTGAAAGAGGTCAATCGATATGAGTTGTTGATCGATCACCAGGGGTTGATTGGAAGAAAGAGGTTCACTTGGTGTGGAAGACTTAGAATATGTTTGATGATGATTGATAGAAGAAGATGATGTTGGGGATGAAGAAGATGTGTAGATAGATGTCTTAGGAGTAGAAGAAGGTGGTTTGGACCTACCTATACGATGGTATATCATCTGTAAACTAGTAGGATTAAGTCCAAATTCTATAGATTGTGACACATGGGTTGATTCAGATGTTTGAATAGAAGAACTTTGAGTTACATGAATCTTCAAAGAAGGAAGAATTTGTGGGGGTGATTGATGAAGAAGGTCCTACAAAGAAGGGGAGGACCATGATTCAAGAATCATATTGGATGAAAAAACAAGTGTCCTGCAAAAAAGAGAGGACCATGATTTAATAATTTTATTAGATGTTTGATTGGAGGGATTTGGAGTCATGCGTATCTTCAAAGGAAGAAGACATCGTTGAAGTGACTGATAAAAGGGGTCCTGTGAAGAAAGGGAGAACTACGACGTAGGAGTCAAATTAGATGAATGATGACGATAATTTTGGGTGACATAAATATTTAGAGGAGGAGAACATTGTTCAGGTGACTGATAATAGAGGTCTTGTGAAGAAGGAGAGGACCGTGACTTAGGAGTCAAATTAGATGAATCTAAATAGTAGTTTGGATCTAAATAGCTATTTGGATCTGAATCATCAGAAGAGTCAGAGGAAATATTTGGATTGGAATCCTCGAAGAAGAGGAAATGATTAGATTAGAATCAGAAGAAGGGTGGGGGGAACTCGAATAATAATTTGGATCAAAAGTGTCCAAACCATACCACCGACTATGAGATGAAGGTGAGGAACGGGTTACCCGAATGGGTTCTCTAGCGCGAAGAACCAAATGAGGTTTGGTCATGATGGGCATCTTTTGATTTGTACACCGAAACTTTGATTCCTTATTGTCATATGTATAAGGGACCTTGCGATAATCAATCATTTTTGGAATGTGCTTTGGGTTCAAAGGTCTAGACCTAAATTTTATGATCAAACCGATTCAAATTGAAGAAGGCTTCATGTTGATTGGGGAAACATAACGACAACCAACTAGAAATTTGCAAAGGTGGGGATACGTGTGTGATTTTGAAAAAGGGAAGCTAAGAAAAACATACATCATGATAACATAATTTCAACAATCCAACAAGGTTTGGACAACAAGTTGCGAGTACAAAGAATCAAAGGATTGAAAGGATTGTCCTTAGAAATATAAGTCTATAAGGTGAACGATCACAAGGAACAATCATGCAAGCTCAAAACACAACACCACTCAAACTTAAGTGATAAAAAATGACCAAATAATAATGAATGATAAAGAATTAATGGATCAAAGTGATTGTCATAAATGGATAAGTAAAAATGATGAATAATCACAAGACACAATCCCATAAGGCTTATTTTAAACTGATCAATCATTAAATTACTTCCTAAGTCTATTTCCAAATGATAGTTGGTGTTTTTAGATGATTAATAAAATTTCACCACTTATGTCAAGTTCAAATAAATGAACAAGGCATAAGTAATAACAAGAAATTAATGCAATCCCCAAACAAATTATACTAAAAGTGAGCTTGAATCCAATCAAGACCTATATTCCAAAGGGTGTCAGTTACGATTGTGGGTGACACAAAAATTTCACCAAGATATGTTAACAAAAATTTAGGAGAAAGTAAGGTATTGATATCAAGATGATATTGATATAACATGCACAAGTGGTAATGCTTAACACTCTTAAGAATCGAGGTAATAATTGAAATCAAATGAAAATGATAGTATACCCGGAATTGTTAAAGTGTATATAGCGTAACCTTACAATATAGGTACTTAGGTCAAGTTTACAAGAAACAAGACGTAACTACCATAATTGTAGTGACACAATAAAAATAAGATAACCGTTCAAATGAGAATCAAAGTGATGAACCAATCCTAACTACGATGATGATCTTGACTTGGGTATCAAGATAAAAAAGGATACCAATGATATAAAAATGTCTCCATACACTTTAGATGTTTAATAACCCAGCCACAAACATGGATGGGCGTAAACGCATAAAAATGTAGGAAACAATCAATTGATAATGCAAAGGCGGTCACTCTTCTTTTGATCAACAAAGTGTCAAAAGAAAGTGAAGATAGTAGATTAATTGGGGTTGAAAAATGCTGGCCTCACTTCGACAAAGTTTCACCTCACCTTAGGGCAAGTGAAAAACTAAGAAAAGTAATGCTTCACACATTTCATGACGAAAAATGGCTCAGGAACTCAAAATTGTTTTGAAGTGGTCAAAGTTGGCTCCTGGTCAAAGATATCTTCCTAGGTGGTTCTCTCAAATAGGTGTTACAAATCTGTCTTAAGCAAGCTTGATTTACCCAAAAATTTGTAATGACTAATTTGGGAGTATCTCAACTTTACTTTACCCCTTTCAAGCATAGTGGGCAACTAGTGCGTCCACGTGTACTATCACTGGGGTCTCCATATGGAGGAACCGGTAATCCTAACTCATAAGGAAAAACTAGTCAAGTAGGTTGTGCAAAGCACTTCCCATTTTGTCCACAAGGTTCCCTCTTGCATGGACTACTTTGGGGTTCCTAGGACCACCCCCATTTTTGTAGCTTAAGGCTTATGCAAAAGGGGTTATGTCCTAGTTTTAAGCGGACGGGGCGTACCCTTATCCGAACCTACAAATACAAGTGTTTTAAATGTGGTGTGTTTTTTATCTTTGTTAAATTAGATGTGGTTTTCTTGAACACCTTTTGGAAACCCTACGTGAAAATTGTATTAGTAGTTTAATTTTGTTTCGAACTCCTTTCTTTGACAAGCATTTGTAGTTCTCCCAAGAAATCACATTATTTAAAAGAGGATTAAGGGTTGCTTTTGATTCTCAAGATCATCCAAGGATGTAAGAGAAGAGCATACACAACAAATAATCAAACTAAAAATTAAAGAAAATATTTTGAATCAATGAATCATACAAAAATCTTGATAAATTTTCATCCCCTTAAACCAAAAAGTGAAGTTTCCAATTTACCAAATGTTATAAAATGAATAATAAAGTTGATTTTGATTCTCAAGACCCCCCTAAGGTGCAAGAGAAGACCATACACAAAATTTATCCCAACTATATAGAAATGGAAAACTTCAAATCAAAGGACCATTACAAAATGCTTTGTAAAAGGTTCATTCCCTTAAGCAAAATAAATAATAAAATTTCCAAGTTTAATCGCAATGTTAAAAAGATGGAGATTAAATTTGTTTTTGATTCTCAAGATCACCAAAAGTTGCAATATAAGAGCATACACACGCTTTGGTTTAAATCAATTAAATCATGGAAATACAACATTCATCAAAACATTAGACATGTTAGAAAATGACCAACTTTAAACTAACAACAAAACATAAAAAAATTTAAGTATAAATCCCAAATTTATGTTTTCATTGCATAGTTAACTTCAATACCTTTCCAACGTAAAAACCATGGAGTCATTTTGAGTTCAGGAGCAAAATTTATGGCCTTCGGAAGATGGGTTACGTATATGCTCTTATGCTCATGGGTATGCACTTAACATGCACTCAAAAAATGTAAAAAAATGTCCCTTAATCTACAAAATGGTCAAAATTTTCCAACCAAGATTTAATTTTGACAACAATCCATCACATTAATATATTAATAGAAGACTCAATGCTATCAAACATTAACATGCATGCTCAAGAATTTAAGATTTTCAAGAAATTGACAAAACTAGCATGTAGAATGATGAAAAAGTAAGCTCAAAAAGAAAAACATGATGAAATCTTGAAATTTTCTCACCAAGATTTAATTTTTATAGCAACCCACCACATTAATATGTAAATAGAATACTCGGAACTATCAAACACTAACCTACATGCTCAAGAATTTAAAATTTTCAAGAAATTGACAAAACTAGCATGTAGAATGTTGAAAAAGTAAGCTCTAAAAATGAAAACATGGAGAAATCTTGAAATTTTCCCATCAATTATAATTTTGAAATAACTTCACCTCCTTTATACCTAAAATGAATACTCAACAAAAATTTAAGAATTATAAGTTAGATCAACATGTGTAAAAGAGGGTTAGTAACCAAAAATGAAACTTAACTACAAAAACTTGAAATTAAGTGCAAAGGACAATGGAGTAAGTCCCATCAGGGCATGCCAAATGTGCTCATGTTTTATTAACTAAGATATAAATTGAAATTAATATCTACATAGCTTCGAAAGAAAATTCTAATTAAACAATGAACCATCAAGATAAGAGCTTAAAGGGAATGTTTCTTCAATGCATAAATGAAACTACATGCTAAGCTATTTCCTACTTTTTACGATTGATAACTTAAAACTATGAACCTAAGAAGAAAAAAATCAATCAAAGTGGATTGTTTCTTGATCTCAAGGATTGAGAATGAAATCTCACCAAGAATGGCTACAAGGCCATTTTGGATCTTCCCATATTACTCAATTTTGAGTGAAAGGATGCAAGATGCGTAAGCTATTTCCAATAATGGAGAATGGCTCAAGATCAAAATGCTTATAGTATTTCACTATTCAAATCATGTTGTAAGAAGAAAGGTAAGAAGGATGGTTCTTTATATAGCCTGCATGAAGAGGCAAGGCTAGCAAATTGATGAACGTGGGATAAAGGTAAAACAAGATTGGGAATGGATAAGGCTGCTTTATAAAAGGTAATATTGATTTAGAAGAGTTTAATTTATCATTAGTAAGTCGTGGAAGTTGGGGGATGTTTTAATTAATTAAAGGTGATTAATTAATAGGTAAAGGTAAGCTTATAGAAGCTAATTAGAGGAAACTTAGTATGATTTGAGGGATGTAAGAGAGGAATTTGATCCAATAAATGGTAATTTAATGATTTAGAGTTGTGAGTGTAATTAATTAACCCATATAGAAGCGAATATTAATAAACAAAAGGTCGTTAATTGACATATTTAATGATAGAAAGGCTTATTAATTAATGAAAGGTCTTTAATTAATCAATATGAAGAGGAATGTTAGCTAATTAATGGAAAATCACTAATTATTATGGAAATGATGAGAAATAGGATAATTAGTGCAATATTAGCATTGAAGGTTGTGTAAGTGGATTTTAGGTGTCTACATTTTCTCTTCAAGAGTTGGTTAAGAAAGAGGTGTGTGATCATCTTTCCTTTAATGAATATACCTTAGATTCCCTTACCAACATCATATGAACTATTTTCCAACATTGTAAGCGATAAAAAATAATGGTCTAATCAGTACAAGGATATCGGTGAGGTTTCTAAGGAATGGATTAAGGTGTTGAGTTTTGTCTCGCATTTGAAGAAGACAAGGTGGCACTTGTGGTGACTAAGTTCGAGAAAGGAATTCAAAGGAAAATAGTTCATTATGGAAACTCTCCCTTAGGGATCGGGAATTTTAATTTCTCTATCATTTAGGTTTTCATCAACATCAGAGCATTTAACTCACTTCTTCTTCTCCCTCTTTCCCCTCTTTCTTATTTACCCTTTTATAATTCTTCATTGTATAAAATCATGGTATTTCATCTCATTCACTTAAATATCTCTCTAATGTGTATTGTAAACTTCCCTTTTGATTTATAAAATGTGATTTATTTACTCACTTCTTACAAAGATAAAAATTCAAAAGTGGAATAAGAACTTGAAAGGTCATGTGGCGGGTGTTAGTGCAAAATAATAACACTCTTGATTGCTTGTAATTTTGAGTATGAGGCAATTAGTGCAACCTACATAACATGGGATTATCTTTTGGTGTGGTACCTTACAAGTAGGATAAACCTATAGAGAAATCGACTTCTTCTTCTAATCTACTTACAACTTATCCAAATTACAAAGAATGGAAAGCTAAACAAATCTTATCCTAATGCTTTCCAAGGAGACAGGGATACAGAGATGCATGAAATAAAACTACTCTAAGTGAAGGTGATGCACCAAGAAAGGATGTGAGAATCGAGCGAATGAAATATAGAGAGAAAAAAATTAGGAGATGGCTAGTGGAAGTGCCATAGTCTAAGACAATATTCAATTCCCTATATTCATAAAGCATAACAAACTACAAACCTTGCAAAGAGATAGATACATGCATAATATAATTGTAAATATAATGGAAGGTAAAATATGTAATTTCATACAAGTTAGGGAGAAAATGACCATAAAACATTAATTTTATTTCTCACAAACATGCATAATCCATTATAACATAAACAGTAGGGAAAATGCTTTACAATAAGCCTAAAGCCAAGGTGTTTAGCTCATAATAGCTCTGCAACAATTTTGATAGAGTTCTTTCACTGTTCATAAAATCTCTCCTTAAAATGAGGTGAATTTTACAATATATAGGAAATTTGGGTCACCAACTAGTAGGATGCATTAAAGAGGTATGGGAAACCATTCATTTTGGTAATTTTCTTGCATGAGTGGTCATGGGTGCCATGCCTCATTAATTCTAGTTTTTGGGATATCATTCATTCACCTACCCTCGCCTGGCTTGTAACTCATCCATTCCGCGGGTCATCCAACCATGTTGGGTTGGACGTTGTCCATCCTCTTTGAGCCGTACAACCTCCTTTGAGAAAACTTCCTGGCCTACGAGTTCTTCTCCATATTTGGGTTAGACAATCATCTAACCATGATCCATACAATTGTGAGTAGGTCAATTAACTTGATGGTTGTCTAATCGTGTTGTATTTTGATGACGTCTTACTTTGTAGCCATACATGTTTCTCGGTCATTGACCATACTTGCATCTCGATGAAATGACAAGCCAACCAACCTCATGACTAAACTAACCATTTCATAATAATTCAATTCATCCATCTGAGTTGGTTGTCTAATCCCTATGTTACTAACCATGAAGGGGTTGGACAACGCCTTACCCTATTAACTAACCTCTTGTACATGGTCCACATGACAACCCGTGAACTCACCGTGCCATCCAACCCAAAATGGTTAGATTCCTTCTATCTAATTCAACCAAATACCTTCCATAATATGGGTTGGATGTTGTCTAACTTGTGACCCATCTAACCCAGCCGACACACCTACAACCCATCTAACCCATTCGACACACCTATAACCCATCCAACCAAACCCCGTATGACCTATCTCGACCAACCCGGGGTTAGATGCCATTAATATTTGTTGTCCAACCCAGATGACCAGCTTGTAACCCATCCAACGTGACTAAGAAATTATTTAATAGTCCAACCCATTTGATAAAATCATGACCCGTCCAATCCATATGTCTTTCCCAATTTCACAATAATCCCAACTATCAATTCAAACATTTTTGTGACAAGCTAGCTCACCATAAGTAAAGACCAAATTAACCGAACCAAAACACATGATAACTTTCTATTCTAATGGGGTTGAATTGGATGGCCATCTACACATCTCATAATCATGTACTTCAAATTTTGAATTGGTATCCCAAATTTGTAGGGCTACAAATTTGGGATAACAGTTTGGCAACCTCCATGGGACATCTTCCTGCTAGATGGAGAGACCAGTTTCCTCTAAGCATCAATTAGGAATGGATTCATCATAGAACATGAATTGTTCTATCATTAAAAATCCTCCCTTGAATCCTTCTGAAGCACTACATGGACAAGTACTAATCAGAGCTTCCATAAAACCTTTCCTAAAAATGAAAAGTGCAAGAGCAATAAGGCACAACTATGTACAAACATGAGAGATCATACATGTCCCAAATGGAACATGTAGAGTGTGCACCAACACTTGTTACAAAATAAAAACTAAACTAAAACCATGTAATGTGCCAAAAGTACTTGGAGGAATTTAAAATCTAAACTAGTATGTACAAGGGATATTCCACTCAATAACAATGCTTGAGATAGATTCCATTGACTAGAATCAATAGTTCTTCCTTGTCTAACTTAGATAACTGGAAAAAATTGTCTTTACATTTTGTGACCATGTAGGGAAATCTCCATACGGCATTAAAATTTGAATGCTCGCCTACGTTAGCTCAATATTCATCCCATTTCAGAACCAAGTCCCCTTCTTGGAAGGTTCTACTTTTGGCTTTCTTGTCAAAGCACCTCTTGATTAAATATTGATCCTTTTCCATTATTTGCATGGATTTTTCCCTCATCTCCTCTAACTCCATGAGATCCGCATATCTAGATTCCATGATTTCAAACTTAGATATCTCTAGTTGTTTCATGAGCTCCAATGTGAGAAACCCGAAGGATATAGGCAGCCTTACTTCCCTTCCATAGACTAACCTGTAAGAAGGGTTCCCTATTGACCTCTTGGGAGTAATCCTATCAACCCACATGACTGATTTAAAATTAGTGTGCCAAGTTCTTTGGTTCTCATCTAAGGTCCTCCTGATGATTCTCAATAAGTTCTTATGTGTGGACTCTGACTACCAATTACCCTATGGGTAAGGAGCTTCTCAAATACACTCCATTCCTAACAGACCATTATGTGATCTTGGCACCAAGGAATGCCAAAGCATTTTTTGATTTAATAGTGGTCGGTACCCCAAAAATTGTCACTATTCCTTCATAAAAGTCCAGTATGCTAGACTCATTTACTTCATTTTGTGCCACTACCTCAGTCCCCTTGGTGAAATAATGTGTCATAGTTAGGATCTACTAAAATGGGATGAATTGGAAACGCTACTATATTTTATTTACCTGTAAAGAAGGCACACTTTTTACTCTTCTTGACCCAAACATAAGAATACTAAAGAATGTAGGCTGATAATAACCAGCTCTCATGATCTTGAGATTCATCACTCATGGAGAAAAAATACCTCCCACCTCTTCATCATGAAATTCTTGCAGCACTCTTTCAGCTTGATTTGTCCCAATGCACCTTAATAGGAATCCGTTCACATCCTTCTTGCACAAAACACCATCAATCAACACATATGGAATGAATTGAATTCTAAAATACCATCTCTTTCCTATTCTCATCCCCGGAGGGCATGAGACATGTCTATATAAAATTTATCATATCTTGAGTCCAACAAGGAGTATGCATGCCATCATTTACATGCTCTTGATTATCCTATAATACCAAAACAACCTGTCTTTGATCACCTGCCTCAACATGTTAACTAGAAGCTAGTTTCTCACATAGCCCCTTTCCATGGACTGATTTGGTGACTTTGATCTCTATGCCATAATCCATGACACGGGTGATCCAACCTTCCCACTTCTCATTCAAATATTTGTTCAAGAGGAAGTCTTTAACTCCTACATGGGACACTAGAAGCTAAATTTTATTATTTGAGATCAAATGATTGAACTTTTTTAGACTTCTAATAACTATGAGGACATGTTTATAAATGAAAGATTACCTCACCTCATAGCCCTCCAAGCTTTGGTTAAGGACTACAATAGGTTTCTTCAAACCATTTTTTTCTCGTTGTACCAAGATTGCAGAGATGGATTAATGAGAGTTGGAGCTTGAGATATAGCCTGCTTGATAGCTTCGAAGATATATTTTCCCTCTGATGTCCATTTGAAAGCCAAATTATTCTTCAACATAATCATTAATGGCTTCACAAGAGTGGAAAAATATAGTACAAACCTTTGAACAAAGTTTATTCTCCCCAAGAAGCTTTGGAGAACCTTCTTATGACTTGGCTATGGTAGAGAATGAGTGGCTTCTACCCTCTCCGGATCAATTGTCAATCCTTCATTTGACATGATGTTGTCTAAAAGTTTACCTTCGTGTGTCATGAATATGTAATTTTTGGGATTCAAGGACAATCCAAACCTCTTGTACCTTTGTAATACATGTCAAATATGGAAGAGGTTGTGATTTGCACTTGTAGAAAATACAGTGACGTAATTAAGATAGACAAGAACTATTTTTTTAGAATTCCTTTAAATGCCATATCCATTGTTCATTAAAAAATTTGTCCAATGTTTGATAGCCCAAATTTCATTTGCCTATAGGCATATGTTGCCCATTTTGTGGTGAAGGATGTTTTGAACTGATCCTCCTCTTTCACCATAGTTTGATCATAGATCGAGCATCCATGTAGTAGGAAGAACCTTTCCAAACCCTCCACTACTTGCAGAATCTAATCCATGGAGGGTAATGGATAGTGATCCTTAAGGGAAGCCCTGTTTAAATCCTAAAAATCTACATACAACCTAATTTTCCCATTCCTTTTCCTAATGACACTATATTTTCTACCCAACTTGAGTGCTTGATTGGGAAAATGATACTCGCCTTAATGAGCTTATTCAACTCCTTCATGAGAGGATCTATATGAGGGTTGACCAACCTTTACTTTTTATTGATGGGTTTAGCTTCCGAATTCAGCTTAATGGTGTGTTGTGCCAATTTTAGGTTAAAACCCTTCAAATCATCATATCTCCACATGAAAATGTCTAGGAATTCTTAGCAAAGATGCAAAAAGTCATTATTTTCCTTTTCACTTATCATCTTGCCTATTTGGAGCGTCTTACATTCTTGAATCGAAATGGGCTCAGAATCCTCCTTTTGAATTGAATATTGGCCTTCCCCTTTCGGAATTGGTTTTTGGGTTAAAAATTGAATCTAAATTCACAAACCCTTTGGGAAATTTTCTGGGACTCTAGATTATTGACTAACTATAAGGTGCATAGGTGCACAAGGGCCTCAATTAAAGAAAGGCACACAAGGAAAAAGCACGTAAGGTGGCATTTAAGAATTGGGTTTAAGAAAGCCCGTGGTGTGCGTAGCATGTGTGGACATAACCAAGGGTTCGAGACTTAGAAAAATTGGACGTTTAGGGTAGAACACATGAAAATCATGACACATTGTGTGTGGATAATATGCCACCTAGTGAAGTTGGCCTGTGAAGGAGCATGCTTTGGTGGTAGAATATTTTAGAAGCACATCATCGATAAAGTGGGAAGCTTAGACACTGGAGGAGCATAATCACATGGGGCACCACATTTAGACACTTGGCATTGGATCCGAGGGAATTAGAGGATGACTTGGCAGTCCAAAAAAGCTATAGAGAGACTTAGAGTGTGGGCGGAGCTCTGCAGAAATACTACAAGAACTCTGTTAGTGAGTAATTGGACTTGGGGAAGGATGTATTTGGAAAGGGGATTGTAATTTTTATTTTTGGTAGCATAGTTTCATTAGTCCAATTGCAATGCATGACTATGGTTTACTTTCTTGTGACCCTCTGTAATGGCTCCATGGATGTAATGAGGTTTCTGTTATATATATGAATATCAATGATTTTGATGCATACATCTCTTTCATAAGTTTTCTTTCATTTTATGCAAAGTATGTGTAACATCCACTTTTTGTCACTTCGTCTCTAGATTTTTTTATATTATTTATTTAACTTTATGTAGCTGATTTAAATACCCATATATTTAAATCTACATAAACCTTAATGCTATCCATTTCCAATAATTGTCATGAACCTTGTGCAGCTGTATGAGAGAATGTTGAACCTACTCGTTCTCCCTCAATGCTCTATGAGCCATACATAAAATGTAACCCTTTGGTTCCCCTTTAATAGGATATGATATATAAGTGAAGACCCCTAAGTGTGTACCTGGGTTCCACCTATGAAATCCACAGGCATCTCACATCTTAGATAATGGTGAAATCTCGACAGTGTAATCAGTAGCTTACACTACTTTGTGTAAAGTTTCTAAGTCATGTATGCCATGCTCAATTCTATGACGACACACTCACCATTGGAATCTTGTCATCTCACCTAATTCACTTGTTCAGTTATATGTATTCATAAATGTTATTGGTGTAAAAACTACAAGCCTTGAATGAGGTACAACCAATTTAACCTACATGAAGACGTACCTCTTTTTCATCCTATGATGCTTATGGGAAGAAATTTTTCTCGTAACAATTCACCTTGTTACTCACCCACATATCTACCCGTAGTCATCATAGGTTGATATAGGGGTGTGTACCTCGGAGGTCCAACATGTCTTGTAACTCTATCAAGGTTTGTACTTAGGACAACACCATACTACAATCCAGTCTCTTGGTGAGACAACTCATTACAGATGCTAAACAATAGTATCATAATGGTGACAATCATAACCATAGGGATATGACTATGTAGTATATGCAATGAGTTCACCCACCTAGAATTCTATATTGGTGCATGGTGTTTAATGTTTTCATGGTAATCATTATAAAATAGCCTAGGACTTACAACACCTTCTCCATGAATGGGTCGTACCTAAGGTCGTGGATTTAGTTGATCCCCGATCCCCAATCTCTATAAAATTTTAATTACCTTTCAAAATCTCATACTTGTTAGTGCAAATCAGCAGCACCCCTAGATGTTTATTATATTTCTAGTTTGATATTTGGACATCCAGTGTGATTGCACAACATTGAATCTTTTTGCTAAGTGTGGGACTTGTAAAAGTGGGAAAAGAATCTCAGAATTAGAGCTTGGTTCCTTAACTCCTCCGATCAGATGTATTACTTGAAAGTTGCAGAGGTTTAAACTCGAGATCCTACTCTAAATTCCAAGGGGACAAGGATAGAGAATGCAGAAGAAATAAAACTAATACTAATGAGGTGATACACCAAATGAGTGGTGAAAATTTTTTCTCAGTAAATTGACAAAAATTACAAAAATGCAGCAAAACATCATGCAAAAACTGATAAGATATAATGAAAGATCATGAATGAATCAAATAACACAAGAAGAGGACTAAAACTCATTCACAGAGCTTGCATTGTCATTTCCAATATCAAAATACATACATTACAACTACTTGAGAGGATGTAGAAGACATGTTGTACTCTGAAAGAGGTATGATATTCCACAAAATCACTTTCTAGGGTGAAAGGGGGAGCCTACAAAACATAAAAATGTCCAACAACTTATAGAATGAGCCAAATCTAGCTTTTAATAATGAAAATTCAAGCCCAGAGAGAAAAACATGGGAAAAAGTGAGAGGTTCTTCAACCACCGACCAAATGGTATTAAAACAGCATGGGCACCCTCAAAATTCCATTCCTTGATGTTTTTAACCATGTTGGGAGATAATGCGAGGAATACTTCATTAAAAAAGGTGGTTGAAATGTCATTTTTGTTTATTTCACGTGCTAGAGGTATTTTCAAAATTTATCTCTCCAAAACTCACCAAAACACAAAATTGATCCCAGGATCATCAGTAGAGAATTTCACCAAATTTCCAATGATATAAAGAGCGCAAAAACATGAGCTCTGGATTGAAAGTTATGCCCTCTTAAAATTTAGGGAAAAAAGGGCCAAAATGGGTTGGCGGACAAAAATTTGAATTTTCCCACTTTTTGTGTTTTGGAAAATTTACCCAAAATCTCTCCTACCCCGCTATCCTGGTGCCACATGGCATTATTTGATTTGTTGCGGGCTTTCCCTTGCCTCATTTTCCATCGCTTCAACCTTTGGAAAATTTTCCAAAAATTCTCCACCGATGAAGCCCCGATGCCACATGTGATGGTATGATTCATCATGCGGGCCTCCCATCTCAACTTTTCCACCACTTCGACCACCCTCCCCGAACTAGACATGTGGCGTGATCCCACTTTGGATGTGGTCTTTCCTTTCATTTTTCTCTGTGGGCTTCCCTTGTGTTTTTTGTCACCATGTGGACATGTGGCATGATTTCTTGGCTCAAACTTAAGGGGGTGGGATTTTCTTTCAAAATTTTCCTCTTTTTCCAAACGAAAATTTTACTCTACGTCTCGATCTCTACCGGGTTGAGGACACATGAAGAGCTTTCATTGGTTAGTGGGCCCTTGGGGGTAAAATTTTACTTACGCTAACCTTTGGGAAATTTTCCCAACTTCCCCATTGATTTAGCCTCCAACACTCCCTAGGACACATGGCGCATCCCAATTGGTCGGTGGGCCTATGGAAATTTTTACTTTATGCTCCCCTCAAAACTTCAATAAATTTCCAAGTCTCCTCCGTGCTCCGCCTAGTTTCTTGATGATGTGGCATTCTTAATTGGCGGGAGGGCCTACGGGCTAGAATTTTACTTTTGCGCCAATACTTGGTGAAAATGTGAAATTTTCCTCCGCCTCCTGATGACCCGATGTCGACATAGCATGCTCTGATTGGCCGAAGGGCTTGTCTAGGAAAATTTTTCCACAAAAACTTTTCCGAGCCATAACTTCAAAAATTCATGGAGTTAGGAGGAAAAATTTACCTTTCTAGAAAGCTGAGAAGGAGCTCTATCCAATGGTGCCACTTCTAGAAGGTTTTGAGTGCCTGAAAAGTGAAAAATTATGATTAAGGCACAAGGGAGGAATGAAATTAAGGGAGTTAGCCAAAAAATAAGCAAGGGGCTTATTTTGGATAACAATTTGGTGACTCAGAGGGGTCATCTACCTGCTGGATGAAGTTACCAGTTTCCTAAAGCAATCCATTGGGCATGGAGTCATCAAATTCTCTACTTGGTACCCCAACTGATTAGAACAATGCAAGGAGGAAGATGGAGGGTAGAACACCATTTGATTTGGAGCAAGGCTTAAAAATACATTCCCAGGAACAACAAGCTTGTGGAAAAGTACTTAGGGAAAACAAAGCTAAACTACAACAAAATAGTGTGCATAAGAACTTGGAGGAATGAAAACCTAAGCTATTATATACAAGGTGGAGAATTTTCCTTCAGTGGAAATGCTTTAGATGGATTCCATTGACTGGAATTTGTGATTCTTCACCATCCAATGTAGACAATTGGAAGGCATTGTTGTCCTTACACTTTGTGACCATGTAGGGGCCACTCCAAATGGCATCAAATTTTGAATGCCTCCCCGATTTTGCTCTGTCTGCATCCCACTTTAACACTAGATCCCCAACTTGGAAAGATCTATCCTTTGCCTTCTCATCAAAATTCTTCTTGATTAAAGCTTGATCCTTCTCCATTGCTTGGGATGCCTAATTTCTAATCTCTTAGAGTTCCATCAATTCTACATACCTAACCTCCATGGGTCCAAACTCCAACAACTCCAATTTCTTCATGAGTTCCAATGTTGGCGACTCAAGTGACATGGGAAAAATTACCTCTCTTCCATAAACAAGCTTGAATGGAGAATTACCTGTAGATCTCTTGGGGGTTATCCTATCATCCCACAAGGATGATTTCAATTTAGTATGCCAAGATCTTTGATTCTCATCAAGAGTCCTCTTGATGATCCTTAACAAGTTCTTGTTTGTAGATTCAACTTGGCCATGACCCTGAGGATAATAATTTGATGAAGTGCTTAGGTAGATCCCATTCTTGATAACCCATTTAGTCACCTTGGATCCAATGAATGCCAATGCATTATATGATATTATTGTAGTAGGTATGCAAAATCTAGTTGTTATCCCTTCATAGAAGTCTAGGATGCTAGATTCATTTGCTTCCTTGAGTGCTACTGCCTCAATCACTTGGTGAAGTAATCTGTTGCTGTTAGAATCCACTTGTGTCCTTGGCTTAAATTTGGGTTAGTGACTCAATGAAGTCTAAACCCCATTCATGAATGGTTGGTCAACTGAAATTGGATGCAATGGAAGGGCGGCTAGTCTCTCCTTGTGAAGAATGCACAATTCTTGCACCTCTTGAACCATGTATAAAATTCACTGAAAATATTGGGCCAAATAGCTAGCCCTCATGATCTTGAGAGCTATCACTCTTGGTGTAAAATGACCCCAACTAATCCACCATGGAACTCTTCCAACACTCTGTGAATCTGATTTGTACCAATGCATCTCAAGAAAACACTCCATTCACATCCCTTTTGAACAAAACACCCTCAACAAGGACATATGGGACAACCCCTGCAATCTGAAGTGTCTCCTTTTGGTTTTATTCATCTCTAGAGGGTATAGTCCTGTGTTAAGGAAGTGCATTATATCGTGGGTCCAACAAGGAGTGAGGACACCATCATTTTCTTCTTGAGTGCTTCCTTGTTCATGGCTGTCTTGAAATGCCAAAACAACCTCTTTCTCATTGCATGCTTCTGTTTGCTTGCTCAAGACTAGCTACTCACACAATCCTTTTTCTCTAACCAACTTGGTGACTTTGATCTCAATGTCATACTCCATGACACAAGTAATCCACCCTGATCTCTTTTCATTTAGGTCTTTATTGAGGAGGAAGTCTTTAACTCCCACATGAGAAACCAAAATTGAACCTTGTTGTTTGAAACTAGATGCTTAAATTTCTTCAAGCTCCTGATCACCGTAAGAACATGCTTCTCAATGAAGGAATATCTCACCTCATAGTCCTCCAGGATTTGGATGAAGAAAGCAATTGGTGTGCTCATCATTGGCTTTGTTCTGTTGTACCAAAATTGCAGAAATAGTATCATCACCTCCAAATGCATAGAGGATGAAATCCTAGGAGAAATCTGGGTTAATGAGAGTTGGGGCTTGTGAGATGGCCTCTTTTATTGATTCAAACTTGCCTTTCCTTTTGCTATCCATTTGAAAGCTATGATTTTCTTTAACATCTTGGTGATAGGCTTGACTAGGCTGCAAAATTTGGGACAAACCTCTCGAATAAAATTTATCCTTCCCAAGAAAATTTTAAGGGCCTTCTTATGGCTTAGAAATGGTAGTGCTCTTATGGCTTCAACTCTTTCTCGGATCAATTGCTAATCCTTCTTTAGAGACAATGTGGCCAACGAGCTTTCCTTCACGAGCTAGAAAAATACACTTTTTGGGATTCAAAGATACCCCAAATACTTCACCTTTGGAACACTTGTCTCAAATGAAAGAGATGGTCTGCTGCATTTTTTGAAAAAATAGTGATATCATCTAGATATATCAGCACCATTTTGTTAATCAAATCCTTGAACACCATGTCCATTGCCCTTTGGAATGTAGCTCCAGTGTTGGACAGCCCAAATGGCATTTTTCTATATGCATAAGTCCCCCATTTGGTTGTGAAGGTTTTCTTAAACTGATCCTCTTCCTTCACCATAATCTGATTGTACCCTGAATAGCCATCAAGCAATGAAAACCTTTCAGAGCCAACAACAACTTGTAAAATCTGCTCCATAGAAGGAAGTGGGTAATGATCCTTGAGAGATGCTCTATTCAAATCTCTGAAGTCAACACACAATCTGATTTCTCCACTCTTCTTTCTAACTGGAACCAAGTTGGCTACCCAACTAGAATGCTTGATAGGAAATATGATACTTGCCTCTATCAACTTATTCAATTATTTTCTCATGAGAGGCTCCATGTGTGGATTGACTGGCCTTTGTTTTTTCCTAATGGTTTTAGCACTTAGGTCCAATTCAATAGTGTGTTGAGCTAACTTGGGATTGAAGCATTTCAAATATTCATAGCTCAAAGAAAAAACATTAGGGAATTCTTGAAAAAGCTGTATGAACTCATATCTTTCTTGCTCAGTTGTCACTTTACCAATTTGGAGTGACTTGCCTTCTTCCACCAAGATGGGCACTGAATCTTCTCCCTTGACTTGGATGTTTTCTTTCTCCTTCCTAAATTGATCATTAGGATTGAAAATGGACTCCAAAGTGATAAGTCCCTTTGGTAGTTTGTTGGTTCTCAGTTGTACCACTTGATCACCATACTGTTGTTCTAACTTTTCCTAATTTTTAGCTGAGAACTCAGCCTCTTCTTACAAGAAATGGATGATTTGTTGATCATTTTCAAAAACTTGCCAACTTACATTGTTGCGGCACTTGAATGAATTAAAATCACATGAATGCTTGGTTGTACTTTGTCTTTCTTGATGTTTTCAACAACATCAAAGGCTGCTCCAACTGCTGCAAGCCTGTCAACAACTTGGTTCTCTTTTCTAGGGATGGATTTTATGCTAAAGCCCTCAAAATATTCAATGAGATCCCACACCATATTTTTGTAGCACTTGAGAAGATCATTCTTGGAAGCATGCTGCCCTCTAACTTGGTTGACAATCAATTCACTATCACCAAAGACTTGCAAGTTCTTTATTCCTCTCTTGATTGACCAATACAATCCTTGCATCGAGCTTCATATTCAGCAGTTTTTTAGAACATGCAAAATGAAATCTAAAAGATTAATAATACTTAACTCCTTGAGGTGAAACAATCATAGCTCTCCCTCATGTGCATTTCCTACTTCTTGATCCATTAAAGAACAACTTCCATACCTCATTGTCATCCTTGTGGTCTGGCTTGGTGATGCTAGGAATAGGTTGATTTTCTTCATGCATGTAATAGACTCCTAGCTTAGATTCTTCTATTTCTTGATAAGGATCAAAAGCATGCACCTTGCTTGCCCATTAATCAAGATTCAAATATAGGATGCTTCCAACCTTGGTGTCAGCTTCATCAGTACTTGGGTAATCCTCTTGATCAAACGTTGAACAATTGGTATTGATTTGGCTTGGAGTGTGAGGCTCAATGTGAAAGTTTGCAATAGGCTCAGATCTGATTGTGGCCTTGGTTCCATACCTTGTTCTAAACAACATGTGTGACCAATTAGTGAATAAGTAACCTCCAATCTTAGCTATGAAATCCCTTGACAAACATAGGGCAAAGAGTGGTGGAAGATCTATCACTGAGACATCTTGCAAAACAACAACGTTGGGGCATGCATGCAAAGTAAGACTCAAGTTTTTAATCACTCCCACTATTTTAATTACTGTCCCATCCAATTACACTACCCTTTAGATATGTCTTCATATTGGAGCCCTAGCTGATCAACTGATTTGTTTGGGCATTACTGAACTACTTGCCCCAGAATCAATCATGTAATTATGTACTAATTAGTCCCCAATGATCAATGAAACATAGAATGGAGGGGGCTTCAAAATTTTACCTTGTTGTCCTCCATGATTCCCTTTAGGATGGGCAGCATTTGTGAGTACCTTATCTTGCATTTGGCCTATTGATTTGAATTTGACTAGTCCTTCATGGTAGCTTGTAGCAGATCTCTTTGGCCTGCGATGGATAGTGATTCCCACATTGATATGTTTACATTTGTCTTCTTCATCTGATCAATGATGTTGAATGGAGATGAAGCATATCTCTACTACCCTTTAGCATGAACATTCATTCCTTGCACATGGGCAACAAACAACTAGCATCCGAAAGTTGGTCTAGGAGTTGATCTAGGTAGTCCTTGCATGTTTGGAACTACATTTAGTTTGCCAACATTTTTGGAGTGGTATAAGGTTGTGGATCACTTGGAGCCAATGGTTTTCCTTCACCCAAATTTCTTCTTTTTAACCTTGTGTTAGCTGTAGCACTTTAAGATATTATTTTATTCATACCACAAAAGTCTTCTTCCTGCCAGTTTACAAGTGTGGTATCATTTGGAGCTGATTGTTGCTGGGATGTTTCTTGTTGTTGGTTATTTCCTTGACTCCCTTCACCCTCCACACCAGTTGTTGTTACCATTAAGGCTTGATTTAGAGCACCATTAAAGCACATAGGTTGGTTGTGAGGTTCATTTCATGGGAAACACCAATCATAATCTTTAGCTATGTTGTTTTATCATGGCATTAGTGTTTAGAGGCAGATGTAGCATTGGGATTGTAGGGATGAAATGGTCTGTTGGATGGAGGCCTTGCTTGATTTTGATTTGCAGCTAGATTGGGTGGTCTTTGAGGCTGATATGGCTACCTATTAGGCTGAGCTTGGTACTGATATGAAGGTCTAAAACTTTGGGATTTCTACCTTTTGAGTGTAACTAGCTCATTACCTAAATATTGCAATTGCTTCATGACTTCTTGAAGTTCATTTGGGGCACTAGAAGATGAAGTAGAAGCTTCACTTGAACTCTAATTTTTATAAGTGGGAATAGGAGATAAATAAGGCACTTGACTAGTGCTTGGACCTTCTAAATTTGGATAAAATGGCATTGGAGGCCTAGGGCTAGCTTACTAGCTTCAATCGACAATTTTCAGCTACGATGGCAATGCTATAAGCAGAGCGGGGATAGTTGTGCCTCCCATGGATTGAATTAACATAGAAATATCAGAATTTAAAGCTTTAAGGTAATATAGAAAAGAACCTTCTACTATTGGCCTTACTGCCATTGGAATTCTCTCCCAAGTCCTTTGAAATTTGAAGTTGAAGTCAGTCAGCTGCTCATTGGGAGCTCTCTTGATAGTTGTCAATTGTTCCAAAAGGGACAAGTTATCTCCCTTTTCTCCAAAATACTCATGGAGGGCTATACATAATTGGTTCCAATTTTGGATAGAGCCTGAAGCAAGGCTCCTGAACCATTGAAAAGCTTTCCCTTTGAATGAAGACGCCGGTAGTTTGACAACAACTTATAATCTCATCAATCTCATGGATGACACAAATATTGGCAATATCCTTGACATGATCACTAGGAGTGGTCTGATTCTCTCCTAGTAAAGTATGGAATGTTCTTCAATGCTACAACTGGGATTGGATTTTGTGCATTGAGAGCAAGTGGGCTGCTACTAGTGAAATTGACATATGGGTTGTGTTGTGCCATTTTGATTGGCCTTAGAACCCTTGTTGATTGGATGAAAGGTCTACTAGGTGGAGGAGTTGATAGAGTTATATTTGGTGGAGATGGAGACCTTTGAATTATCCTCCCTCTTTGTCTTCTTCTTGGAGATAATTGTAGATACTCAAACAATACTTCTTCTTCTCTAACTCTTGACCTTGTGGTGATTCTTCTCATGATTTTTCAGGTCTGGACTGCTAAAACCAGTTGATTCTTCTTCCTTGGAGTCGCCACATGTGTCATTCAGGGCTCTTTTCAACAAGAAACTTACAAAAAATGCACATCAATTTTTTTGTAATGAAGATGAAGACCTCTAAGGTCCCACCGGGCATGCCAAAACTGTTAGTGCAAATCAACAACACCCCTAGATGTTTATCAGATTTCTAGTTTGATATTTGGACATCCAGTGTGATTGCACAACATTGAATCTTTTCCCCAAGTGTGGGACTTGTAAAAGTGGGAAAAGAATCTCTAGATTAGAGGTTGGTTCCTCAACTCCTCTAATCAGATGTATTACTTGAAAGTTACAGAGGTTTAAACTTGAAATCCTACTCTAAATTCCAAGGGGACAAAGATAGAGAATGCAGAAGAAATAAAACTAATACTAATAAGGTGATACACCAAAGGAGTGGTGAACATTTTGGTTCTAAAAATTGACATAGATTATAGAAATGTAGAAAAACATCATGCACAAACTGATAAGATATAATGAAAGATCGTGAATGAGTCAAACAACACAAGAAAAGGATTGAAACTCATTCACAGAGCTTGCATTATCATTTCCAATATCAAAATACATACATTACAATTACAGAGAGAGGAAGAAGACATGTAGTCTGAAAGAGGTATGATATTCCACAAAATCACTTTCTAGGGTGAAAGGGGAGCCTACAAAACATAAAAATGTCCAACAACTACAGAATGAGCCAAATCTAGCTTTTAACAATGAAAATTAGAACCCGGAGAGAGAAATGCAGAAAAGTGAGAGGTGCTCCAACCACTAACTAAATGGTATTAAAACGACATGGGCACCCTAAAAGTCCATTCCTTGATATTTTTAACCATGTTGGGAGAGAATGCGAGCCATACTTCATTAAAAATGGTGGTTGAAATGTTAGTTTTGTTCATTTCATGTGCCAAAGGTGTTTTTTCAATTTTTCTCTCCAAACTCCACCAAAACATAAAATTGAGCTTGGAATCAAGTAGATAATTTCACCAGCTTTCTAATGATATAAAGAATGCAAAAAAATGATCTCTGGATCGAAAGTTATGCCCCTCTAAAACTTTAGGGCAAAATAGGGCCAAAATGGGTTGGCGGGCCAAAAATTTGAAATTTTCCCACTTTTTGCGTTTTGGAAAATTTCCCCAAAAATCTCCACACCCCATTGTCCTAGTTCCACGTGGCATGATTTGATTGGCTGCAGGCTTTCCTTGTCTCATTTTCCATCGCTTCGGCCTTTGGAAAATTTTCCAAAAATTCTCCATCGGCCGAAGCTCTGAGGCCACATGTCATGATATGATTCATCGTGGGCCTCCCATCTCAAATTTTCTGCCACTTCTGACCACCCTCCCTGAAATGGACATGTGACGTGATCCCACTGGATGTGGATCTTGCCTTTCATTTTTCTCTGTGGGCTTCCCTTGTGTTTTTTGTCACCACGTGGACACGTGGCATGATTTTACTGGCTCGGGCTTAAGGGGGGTGGGATTTTCTTTCAAAATTTTCCCCTTTTTGCCAAACGGAAAATTTTCCTCTACGTCTCCGATCTTCTGGGCCGAGGACACGTGGAGATATTTGATTGGTTATCAAGCGGGGCAAAATTTACTTTTTCTAACCTTTGGGAAATTTTCCAAACTTCCCCTTGCCGGTTTGGCCCCGACGCCCCCGAGACACATGGTGCATCCCAATTGGTTGGTGGGCCTACGAGAAAAATTTTACTTTGCACCCCCCTTAAACACTTCGGTAAATTTCCAAGTCTCCCTCCGCACTCTACCGATTTCTTGATGACGTGGCATTCTTTGATTGGGAGGGCCTATGGGCCATAATTTTACTTTTGGACCAATACTTGGCGAAAATGTGAAATTTTCCTCCACCTCTCGATGACCCGATGCCAATGTGGCATGCTCGATTGGCCGGTGAGCTTGTCTTAGGGAAAATTTCTAACAAAAACTCCTTCGAGCCATAACTTCAAAATTCATGGAGTTAGAAAGGAAAAATTTACCTTTTCGGAAAGCGAGAAGGAGCTCTATCCAATGGTGCCACTTCCAGAAGGTTTTGAGTGCTTGAAAAGTGAAAGATTCTGACTGAGGCACAAGGGAGGAATGAAATGAAGGGAGTTAGCCAAAAAATAAGCAAGGGGCTTATTTTGGATAATAATATCCATGTTAACCATTGATAAATAGTATAATCAATGTCAATGACTATTCTTACAGTTTCAAAAATCATCCCGGCTTTAACATTTAGGCTCATGTTCCTTATTTCATATTCTAAGGATATGTACTTATATAAAGTGAATTAATTAAGTATGACTCATTCCTTGTATTAAGTTCCATGGGCTATTAATGCCAACCGCCCTTCCAGTTTAGCACATCACCTTTCTTAATTACAGCTCAATAAAGAGCGTTCATTTATTTTACTATCTCCAACAAGTAAGATATATTTGGGGTGTCTAAAGCATGATAGGTTTAATGAACAACCAGCCCATTTACCTTTCCCTATCATAGCCTTTTAAAAGACCACTCTCTAATTCTTTTTAGAGATAATTATATTATTGACTAGGGATGAGATTCAAATGCTTGTTCTTTTTAACTTAGTACACATGTTCCTTTCTTACTTCCATTGTATCCACATGCTTATGTGCTCATAATGATGCATCATGGGACATCCCCTAAATAAAAACATTTCATCTCATTGAGCATAATATTTCATAACAGAATTTATCACAGTTATTTAATTCTCAAATAGTGGAACCATACTCAATATATTTTCATATTAGATTACCATAAACCCTTCCTCTTGTTGCTTGGGAGTGACGTCCTTGAATAGGAATTAATGTTGATTTCACTTAGAAATCAATATTACATTCTTATATCTTTGTTATGAGTTAGCATAACCTAAGTTTTCAAAATAGCCATAGCACAGATGTACCTGATTATCATAACCTTACCATGGTTCATGATAATCCAGCTACTTACTTAGCAGCTGCCATTAAGATTAGACAGTCATATTTCTAGATATCTTTGACTGGTTGAGTACACCCTATACAAAACCTTTGGAGAACGTAATACAACTTTACAAGTAGGTTGATAAATTACATTTTATAATGAGGCAGTTATCCATTAGCAACCTTAACTATTTCCAAGTATGCTTAACATATGGTTTGTTAGATCATGATATTCTTAGGAAACAGTCCACTCATAGTTCCTTATATGTTCCCTAGCATTCACACATATGTTGTGTGCTAGTAATTACTATGTATTTAAGACTAACGCTTAATACAATAGTGACAAAGATACTAATAACCTATCTTGATAAATTTTTGGTTCTTAACTCATCATTTGCCAATCAATCACTTATAAGACAATATATTGCAATAGAAAATCTTTCTTAATTTCATTCAAGAGATAAGTACAATTCATGTCTATAAGCATGATCAAAGTCTTTCATTTTAATGAATAATACAGAGACATTAAATAACAAGGCCTTTTCTCGATTCTAAGTAGAAGTACTTCATATAAGAACATTCCAGTCAGTCATATCTTTAACTTTCATCGATAATAATAATATACAAAACTAAATAGTTCACTCTTTCTCCACAACATTTATATACAAAATTGTTAAAGATGAGTAATTTGACAAGAATAGAGCATGATAATCCTCAACTCATCTTAACAACATACTCTACTTAATTATTTGATAAAAAGAACCCATATTATTTTTATGAATCGATATTGCAGAACTTAAGAAGATAACATCTCTTTCTATAATGTGTCAAGAACAAGCACTTTCATGAGCTAAGAAAGAAATCGGTTTCAATCTTACATTTCAATACAACTATTTTAGTCACTCAGATCAGCCACCTAAATTATAAGGTGCTTGATAATAATAAGTGATCAAAACACTGCTCATAAGAGTATCAAGATTCCACTCATGTAATCCCATACTTGCATGCTTGGAATCCTTTTTTACTCATTGATTAAGTAACCATAAATATAACAATAATCACATTCAAGCAATCTCTCAAATATTCTTAACAGATCCAACAAGGATTTCATACACCCATAAGGTCTACTAAGGTCCATGCAATAATACTAAGACATCAAGCGTATTTAATTAAAATTATGATATTAGATTAACTTTAAGGATGAGAGAGAGCATTCACGGCATCCTGCCATTTAGCAATAGGTAAAATTCAAGTAATAGGTTACATAACCAATACTTTCCTCAACTTAAGTATTTATTAAACATTCCAAGACTAGGAAAAAGAACATAATTTCTTTTCCTCAGCCTGGTTATCAACATAACAATACCGATTAATTACCAAAGCATTTCAAGATGTTTTAACGAAAGGGATTCATGATAACATGACTGAAATTTAACCTATTAGCCCAAATTGGGAATTCATAAATGCATGAGTTTTCTCATCACAAAATTCAAAAGAAAGGTTTCATTACTCCTCACTGAGTCAAGGACTCTATTAGAACAATGAAAAAGTTCTACTAATCCATTCCATTAGACAAAGTTAGAGCATAAAAAATTATTCGTGAGAAACCCAAAAGAAAATGATACGGGACTTTTTAGATGTCATGAGAACTCCATAATCCTAAAGGAAGAATGAATTACAGCTAGACTCATGAAACTGTTCCAAATCATTTCTCAAACCTTCTAGCTATTGTTAATTGTAGGTCATTACTGGTGACAAATAACCAACAACCTTTACTACAGATTTTTGAATCCAAAAATAAGGTTATCAATAAAACTACAGCTATGCATGGCCTAGATCATAAATATCTCAAATCAAAACAACTACCAATACCAACCCGCTTGTTTCGATATCATGTTCCTAATAAAGAGAACTGTTCAACTCTTTTCGACCTCAAGATCTAATGAAAAGCTTCTAGAAGGTCAGCTTAACTATAAGGATTATTTCCTTAAAACAATAGTAGACTGCAAGTCTTTCGATAGGATGGAGGTTCCTAGTCGAGATCAACTTTACTTTCAACCTCAGCTTTGTGTTGGAAGGGTAGCCCAGCTAAGAAGTTCATAATAATAACATTAAATAGAAAAATAGCTCACAATATATCCTACGGGGTTTCCAAGGAGCATATCTATTTCTATTAATAAGGCTGGAATGAAAACAAGAATGACTACATCATACAAGATGGTCTTAATCTTCTCAATACCCATTTTTTTAAACATAACATTACCACAACCCGTATAGAATCCCAAAGGCATTGAATATATTGAGTCAAAAAGGAGATCAGTATGAGTTGGAGTAGCCACCACAAAGTCAACCTTATGTTTTGTTCACCTTGCAACATTAATGCGATGATTTGATGATAGGGAAAACTAGAAATCTAGTCGAGCACTCATACGTAGCTCAAAGATTAAGTCATTAACATTATTCTAGAATGCCCATCCAAGGGTCAAGGAGGAAGATTTAATATTTTACTACAGTTACCCTCATTATCCCCAAATAGATGTTAGCGTAAATCACATAAGTTGCTTATGCAAGCTTTATGGAAATTGATTCCCTTAATAAAAATAATTAAGTTATTGACTAATGACTGTAGTCATTCACCCAAGAAAATACGACCATGCTAGTATTAGCCATCAGGTGACATAAACTACTGAATGGTTAGCTCAAAATCAATTACTAGTCGAAATAAAATCTTATTCGAGTTCCAATTTTTTTGGTCGTTAAGTGAACTATCCAACCAGAAAAGCCTTAACATACATAGTTAAAAACTATTATGTTCACAATTTATTAGAGATAAACGGCAACATCGTAAATCACTTTAAAGGCTTAAATTTACACCAGAGATTGCATGACATCCTATGCTAGAAATGAGGTAATGTCGCTTTAAGAAAATAGTTCATCATTAAGATAAACTCGGATTAACATGGTTAACATCTAAGGAGGTCATCCTTCCCCATTCGGGTTATCGTGATTACCTATTTAAATCAAGTTCCCATTTAATTTTTGATATGCAAAGGTGCCAAAAACAAAGGATAAAACCATTTTTCCTATCATTCCTTTAACCATAGTAATGAAAGTACAGGGGCATTACATACCTCCCCTCTTAAAAGCATCATCATCCCGATGATGTGGTCCTTGTCAAATGAAATCAAACAATTCCACACAGGATATAAGAATAATTTCTGCAGAATAGTTACTATTCCCCCAAAATTTTATGGTTTTCAGATTTGAAACTTTAAATTCAATAGTTGTATCAGCTTATCAGACTGTAAATAGTCATGCAGTCTAAATTATTTCATGATTACTTTACTAAAGTAAATCATTTTTATGTAATATATATATATTTAATATATAGAGGATATAGTTAAAACAATCTTACCTGGTACCCTTTAAGGAAGAACTATTCCTTTCTTCTGGGATTATAGTGTGTGGATTTGTGGTAGTTCATTCAAATAGATCACTTCCTCAGCTCTGTTAAAGAATTTTTGATTTGAGGTTCCAAAACATTGGGTCAAAAGATAAGGTACCAACATTCATTCGTTCATCTGAACTTGAATATTTCCTATTTTAGTTATCATCTACCTCAACATATCTTACACTTTTTATCTCCTATACCTAGTCCAATCAAAGAATGTTGTCAATGTGGTTATCCAAGCTTATGGATCTACCAAATTTTTTATTTAAGAATTTTTTATTTATTTTAACAAATATTAACTCATGAATGAGTACTGACAACACATTTTCTTGTCCTCAAGCAAGAGGTTTACGAATTTATAGATGTTTGAGAAAACCAGCTTGCCAAAAACCTCTCGAAGTATTTAAGTAACAAAGTTACCTTATTAGATATAGACTTCGACATCCTCAAAAAAATTTATTCCACTATTAAACCTCCTCAGTGGATTCACAGAATCGATGTTTATCCTATTATTACCGAAGTTGAATATAACCTCATTCTATTTATGTTTTTAGATGAGTTGACCTTAAACAAACCATCATCAAACCCTTTAAGTGTTTTAAGCGATAGCTTTTGAGATCCCAAGTTAAAACCTAAGATCCTCCTTTCAACGTGACGATATTCCAAAAAACTTTGGGTACTTGAGTAATACAACCCAGAAGTAACATATACCATATATATATATATATATATATATATTACAACAACTATTAAAATTCATCGGACAAATTATAATATTTTTTAGTTCCTTGGAATTGAAATATTAATTATGTAAATCAAATATTTGATAGAATACAGATCAATCACCCAAATCAATGCTACCTAACCTAGACATAAGTTGATAATTGAGCATTTTTATTCCATATTACTAGAAAGAGTTAGGCTTCACAATTGTTGACCTATTTTTTTCATTGAGTACAACAAATCCATATTTTCTTTCTTTTAGTATTGAAGAATACTAATCTCATGGATCTCTTCACACTTTTCTCCATCTCCTATTAGGGATACATATTCTTTTCCCATGCTGTCTACTTTTGCAACATGCTTCATCATCTCGATGTTTGTTCCTCTTCTTTAAAGGACATTGGTTGGCATAATGTCCATTGCCACACATGAAACATCCACTAACAGGTCCTGATTTACCACCTTTAACTTTGCCATTTGCAACAGTATTATGCTTTTTCCTGTAGGTTATCACTGCAAGTTTTTGGGCAAATTTACTTTTGGCAGAACACATTTTCTTGCTATGCTTTTTCCACCAAATTTTCTTAGCATTCCAAGATGAAGAAGAATTATCATTCTTATGACCCTTTTCATTTTTATGAGTGGGAATGTCTAGCAGATTTGGTTTTAGCCCACTGGATTTTCCAAATTTCATCTTGTCAGAAGAAGATCCAAGTTTATCCAATGCTTCCCCAATTCTGGGTTCAGTTCATCTTTGGATTGGTAAGTCCAAAACTTTCCACAAATGATCAGTTCATCATTTAAACAATGCTCCTGTTGTTCATTAGTAACAGACTTAAGTTGTCCTTTATCCAACTTATCACTTTCACCCATCACCAGCTGCTCCAAGGCATCTATCCGGTTTCGGGTATATTGAAGGACTGCCAGAATTTCATCTAACTTTTGCACTATTGAAACCATAGAAAAATCAGACCCGGTTCTTTTTCTTGGTGCATCCTTCCCATTTCCATTTTATTCTGAAAACAAAATAAAAGTTTTAATTAGCGTAAGGACCCAATAAGTCCAAGAGTTGCAACCTTCAGCTCTGATACCAAAATGTAACATCCACTTTTTGTCACTTCGTCTCTAGAATTTTTTTATAATTTATTTATTTAACTTTATGCAGCTGATTTAAATACCCATATATTTAAATCTACATAAACCTTAATGTTATCTATTTCGATAATTGTCATGAACCTTGTGCAACTGTATGAGAGAATGCTAAGCTTACCCATTCTCCCTCAATTTCTCGTGTGAGCCATACATAAAATGTAACCCTTTGGTTCCCCTTTAACAGGATATGATATATAAGTGAAGACCCCTAAGTGTGTACATGGGTTCCACCTATGAAATCCATAGACATCTCACATCTTAAATAATGGTGAAATTTCGATAGTGTAATCAAAAACTTATACTACTTTACACAAAGTTTCTGAGTCATGTATGCCATGCTCGATTCTATGATGGCACACTTTCCATTGGAATCTTGTCATCTCACCTAATTCACTTGTTCAGTTATATGGATTCACAAATGTTAATGTTGTAAACAACTACAAGCCTTGAATGAGGTACAACCAGTTTAACCTACACGAAGATGTACCTCTATGTCATCATGTGATGCCTATGGGAAGAAAGTGTTCTCATAACAATTCACCTTATTACTTGCCCACATATCTACCCATAGCCATCATAGGTTGATATAGGGGTACGTACCCTAGAGGTCCAACATGTCTTGTAACTCTATCAAGGTTTGTACTTAGGACAACACCATACTACAATCCAGTCTCTTGGTGAGACAACTCATTACAGATGCTAAACAATAGTATCCTAATGGTGACAATCATCACCATAGGGATATGACTATGTAGTATATGCAGTGAGTTCACCGCCTAGAATTCTATATTGGTGCATGGTGTTTAATGTTTTCGAGGTAATCATTATAGAACAGCCTAGGACTTACAACACCTTCTCCATGAATGGGTCATACCTAAGGTCAGGATTGAGTTGATCCCGGATCCCCAATCTCTATAACATTTTAATTACCTTTCAATATCTCATACCCATGTTAACCATTGATAAATAATACAATCAATGTCAATGACTATTCTTATAGTTTCAAAAATGTCCCAGCTTTAACATTTAGGCTCATGTTCCTTATTTCATATTCTAAGGATATGTACTTATATAAAGCTAAGTAATTAGGTATGATTCATTCCTTGTATTAAGTTCCATAGGCTATTAATGCTAACCATACTTCCAGTTTATCACATCACCTTTTTTAATTACAGCTCAATAAAGAATGTTCATTTATTTTACTATCTCTAACAAGTAAGATATATCTAGGGTGTCCAGAACGATATGTTTAATGAACAACCATCCCATTTACCTATCCCTGTCATAGCCTTTTAAAAGACCACTCTCTAATTCTTTTTAGAGATAATTATAGTATTGACTAGGGATGAGATTCAAATGCTTGTTCTTTTTAACTTAGTACACATGTTCCTTTCTTACTTCCATTGTATCCACATGCTTATGTGCTCATAATGATGCATCATGGGACATCCCCTAAATAAAAACATTTCATCTCATTGAGCAAAATATTTCATAACACAATTTATCACAATTATGCAATTCCCAAATAGTGGAACCATACTCAATATATTTTCATATTAGATTACCATAAGCCCTTCCTCTTGTTGCTTGGGAGTGACATCCTTGAATAGGAATTAATGTTGATTTCACTTAGAAATCAATATTACATTCTTATATATTTGTTATGAGTTAGCATAACCTAAGTTTTCAAAACAGCCATAGCACAAATGTACCTGATTATCATAACCTTACCATGGTTCATGATAATCCAGCTACTTACTTAGCAGCTACCATTAAGATTAGATAGTCATATTTCTAGATATCTTTGACTAGTTGAGTACACCCTATACAAAACCTTTGGAGAACGTAATACAACTTTACAAGTAGGTTGATAAATTACATTTTATAATGAGGTAGTTATCCATTAGCAACCTTAACTATTTCCAAGTATGCTTAACGTATGGTTCGTTAGATCATGATATTCTTAGGAAACAGTCCACTCATAGTTCCTTATATGTTCCCTAGCATTCACACATATGTTGTGTGTTAGTAATTACTATGTATTTAAGACTAACACTTAATACAATAGTGACAAAGATACTAATAACCTATCTTGATAAATTTCAGTTCTTAACTCATCATTTGCCAATCAATCACTTATAAGACAATATATTGCAACAGAAAATATTTCTTAATTTCATTCAAGAGATAAGTACAATTCATGTCTATAAGCATGATCAAAGTATTTCATTTTAATGAATAATACAGAGACATTAAATAACAAGGCCTTTCCCGATTCTAAGGAGAAGTACTTCATATAAGAACATTCCAGTCAGTCATATCTTTAACTTTCCTTGATCAGAATAATATACAAAACTAAATACTTCACTCTTTCTCCATGACATTTATCTGCAAAATTGTTAGCATGAGTCAGTTCACAAGAACTGAGCATGATAAGCCTCAACTCATCATAACAACATACTCTACTTAATTATTTCATAAAAAGAACTCATATTATTTTTATGAATCAATATTGTAGAACTTAAGAAGATAAAAATTATTTCTATAATATGTCAAGAGCAAGCACTTTCATGAGCTAAGAAAGAAATCAGTTTCAAACTTACGTTTCAATACAACTATTTCAGTCACTCAGAACAGCCACCTAAATTATAAGGTACTTGATAATCATAAGTGATCAAAAGACTACTCATAAGAGTATCAAGATTCCACTCATGCAATCCCATACTTGCATGCCTGGAATCATTTTTACTCATTGATTAAGTAACCATAAATATAACAATAATCACATTCAAGCAATCTCTCAAATATTCTTAATAGATCCAACAAGGATTTCATACACCCATAAGGTCTACTAAGGTCCATGCAATAATACTAAGACATCAAGCGTATTTAATTAAAATTACGATATTAGATTAACTTTAAGGATGAGAGAGAGAATTCACGACATCCTGCCATTTAGCAATAGGTAAAATTCAAGTAATAGGTTACATAACCAATACTTTCCTCAACTTAAGCATTTATTAAACATTCCAAGACTAGGAAAGAGAACATAATTTCTTTTCCTCAGCCTGGTTATCAACATATCAATACCGATTAATTACCAAAGCATTTCAAGATGTTTTAATGAAAGGGAGTCATGATAACATGACTGAAATTTAACCTATTAGCCCAAATTGGGCATTCATAAACACATGAGTTTTCTCATCACAAAATTCAAAAGAAAGGTTTCATTACTCCTCACTGAGTCAAGGACTCTATTAGAACAATGAAAAATTTCTACTAATCCATTCCACTAGAAAAAGTTGGAGCATAACAAATTATTCATGACAAACCCAAAAGAAAATGATAAGGGACTTTTTAGATGTCATGAGAACTCCATAATCCTGAAGGAAGAATGAAATACAACTAGACTCATGAAACTGTTCCAAATCATTTCCCAAACCTTCTAGCAATTGTTAATGGTAGGTCATTACTGGTGACAAATAACCAACAACCTTTACTACAGATTTTTGAATCCAAGAAGAAGGTTATCAATAAAACTACGGCTAAGCATGGCCTAGAGCATAAAGATCTCAAATTAAAACAACTACCAATACCATCCTACTTGTTTAGATATCACATTCCTAATAAAGAGAACTGTTCAAATCTTTTCGACCTCAAGATCTAATGAAAAAGCTTCTAGAAGGTCATCTTAACTATAAGGATTATTTTCTTAAAACAACAGTAGACTGCAAGTCTTTCGATACGATGGAGGTTTCTAGTCGAGATCGACTTTACTTTCAACCTCAGCTTTGTGTTCACCATAATAACATTAAATAGAAAAATAGCTCAAAATATATCCTACGGGGTTTCCAAGGAGCATATCTATTTCTATTGATAAGGCTAGAATGAAAATGAGAATGACTACATCATACAATATGGTCTTATTCTTCTCAATACTCATTTTTAAAAACATAACATTACCACAACCCGTATAGAATCCCAAAGGCATTGAATATATTGAATCAAAAAGGAGATCAATATGAGTTGGAGTAACCAACACATAGTCATCCTGATGTTGTGCTCACCTTGCAACATTAATGTGATGATTTGATGATAGGGAAAAACTAGAAATCCAGTCGAGCACTCATACGTAGCTCGAAGATTAAGTCATTAACGTTATTCCAGAATGCCCATCCAAGGGTCAAGGAGGTAGATTTAATATTTTACTGCAGCTGCCCTCATTATCCCCAAATAGATGTTATTATTAAATACAACTGATTTACCCTTAACACCACTACTTGTTGGTATTAAAACCAGATCTACTAGGCATAGATGATACCTCCAATAAAACCAATACGATTTCACGGGAATAGATTTCTTTAAAAAGAATCAAACCCAATTCGTAAATATAATGATTACTAAAAAGGGAAGTCATTAACAACAAAACCTCTCAAACATCGACTTCTAGTATTTCACATTATCTTGCTAATTTTATATAATCAAGGAGAAATGGGTAACCATTAAAACAAGGTTTTCTACAGTTTAATTCCTTATTCAATCGCAACATTGAAATAAGAAATCAAAACACACAGGAAATGTCAAGCCAAAACTTAATGATGAATACAACTGTAACCCTTATTCATCCCATGAAATATGTTGTCTCATCACAATAATAAATCACATTGAAAAAAACAACCATTACTTTGTTTCCAAACAACATTCATCACACTCAAAGATTAAACAAATTCTATAGAAGTAAGGATTAAATTGATTTCACATCACCAAGGATTAAGAATACAAATTTCAATCCAGGTAAAGTTCTATTTGTGAAATGACTAAATAGAGAAAGAGATTATGACGAGTTCAGAGCGTATCATGCATGTTACTCCAGTATTTCTTTCCTTGCAATGTTCTCACGATTCTTTAGAAATCCCCAATCCTTTGAAATGAATTCCTTCATCCAATAGATTACAATGATTCCTCACTATTTATTGAGTCTGGGAACTTGTTGTATAATCAACTCCACTGATGCTTTCCTCATGCAAACTCGCAATAACTTACAGTTCAATTTTTGCATGCAGAGCTTCTGTGAGTTTCTAGCCATGAAATGAATCGATACCCAAAAACTGCCTTACTTTCCCCAATCCTTCCTCACATTGCCCAAGGAAAGTGAGATTTTATTACACATTAAATGCCATTAATGTAGTGGTTGAAGGAGCTTGCCACCAATTTTTACAAACCAACTATTCTTAGCTTTTCTTTAAATTTAGCAAAGTCGCACTTCATGCCATGCAAGGCTATTTAAATTTAGTTAACCCATATTATTTCCCTCAACTTGGTCAGCGGATCAATAAATAAACAATAAATAATTTAGTACAATATATTGGTGGTGGGGTGTCCAACTCACCACTTAATTTAATTTTGAAACTTTAGATTGTATATAGTTTTTAAAAGACCAATTAAAAACTTATGCAAATAGAAATTTTAGATGCCCATCTCTTTTGTGTATAAGGACTCAATCAAATAATTATATTTATACATCCTTTCCAAATAGCCAGAGTTACATCAACTCTAAATTCACAAGTAATAAGTTCTCATGTTAGGTTAAGAACCATGCTATAAGATTAGATTGTCCCTTCCTTGATTACACAAAGTTAATAAATCTCCCGAAGTAGTTATTTTTCTACTTCAGACTTAGCAAGTTCCCTTTTTGTAATCTATATATATATATATATATATATATATATATATATATATATATATATATATATATATATATATATATATATATATATATATGTATATATATATATATATGTATATATATATATATATATATGTATATATATATATGTATGTATATATATATATATATATAATAGTTAATATGTTAGCGTAGATCACATAAGTTGCTTATGCAAGATTTATGGAAATTGATTCCCTTAATTCAAATAATTAAGTTATTGACTAACGACTGTAGTCATTCACCCAAGAAAATATGACCATGCTAGTATTAGCCATTAGGTGACGTAAACTACTGAATGGTCGGCTCAAAATCAATTATTAGTTGAAATAAAATCTTATTCGAGTTCCAATTTAGGTCGTTAAGTGAACTATCCAAGCTGTAAAAGCCTTAACATACATAGTTAAAAACTATTATGCTTACAATTTAATAGAGATAAATGGAAACATCGTAAATCACTTTCAAGGATTAAATTTACACCAGATATTGCATGACATCCTATATTACAAATGACGTAATGTCACTTTAACAAAATAGTTCATCATTAAGATAAACTCCGGATTAACAGGGTTAACATCTAAGGAGATCATCCTTACCCCATTCGGGTTATCGTGATTACCTGTTTACATCAAGTTCCCATTTAATTTTTGATACGCACAGGTGCCAAAAACAAAGGATAAAACCATTTTTCCTATCATTCCTTTAACCATAGTAATGAAAGTACAGGGTGTTACAAGTATGGATGTTTGTATATTTCTTTATGTCATGGTACACATTATAGATTCTATTAAGTACTATGTCTGAAATGAATGCAAGGATCTAGAGGCCATATTGAGCTCTATGGTTATTTTATGTCCTAAATCCATTTGAAAGTCTGTTAAACACAAAGCATAGATGATTTTTCCCATGAAATCACATAAAAGAGAGACTCAAAGAGCACCCGTGCATGCCTCGGAGTGAGCACCAAGCTTTAGCTGGGTGATAGGTTCGACGTGCATGGGGTTCCTTTATTTTGTGATATGGGTAAAGATGACTACATCTTGGTTATGTTTCGAGACCTATTTTCAAAGTTGTAGTGGGAAATAACATGCATCAGGATCTATGTAGTAAGTAATGACAGAGCGGTTAACTTTAGAAAGTGTTGAATCATGGTTTAAGAGCACAGAGTATGAATTTGCTTAGAGATTCAACACTAGACCTGAGTTTGATGCACATATATGGGTAGAAGAGAATCTCTACCATGATTTGTATGAGAATTTTTTTTGTTGCTTCCCATTAGAATTGTATGAATGGCTCACAAAGTTATGCATCTAGATAAATTTGGTGTTATAGATCGGGTATGTGGACCCAAGAAGAATACCAGAGGGTCTAGGATATAGATATGATGTGGACCCATGTTGTGGATCATTGGTGGAAAGGGGTATTGGCTAGCTACACTCTAGAGTATGCCATTTCCACATATTCTTGTCTGGAGGTTGTTGAGTTTGAGTTTCTGTGGGATCCCAGAGGATCATTTCTACGTGTTGTCCCTCTGGCTATGAAAATATTGATGGTTACCATGAGTTTAGAGGAATTTCCAATGGCTGGCTAAACCATTTTGAGTGTTGGGCGAGGAAGCTAGGGTGGAGGAAGATGGTAGATGTTGTGGCGGAGAAAGATAGGGAGGAAAGATGACTCAAATATGGTGAAGCGCATGAAAGGGAGATTGCTAGAAAACCGAGGTTATAGGTGTGATGGATGTATCATGGTAGAAATTATGGGAAGGATTTGAGGTTCACGTAGAGAACATGGAACCTGAGTAGTATGTGCAACCCCATCTTAGCAAGTGCGTAAGAGAGACACCTTTAGCTTCTTATGAGAGTTCATCATGTGGAGAGAGAAGAACCGTTAGCACGCATCTGAGCCCTCCTAGTGACCGGACCCTAGCACTTGGTTTTCTGGATTAGGGGAAAATATTGTCAGTCTAGTTGGTTACATTGGAAGTGATTGGTCTACACCCAGGAGGTATAATTTCTTGTTTGGGCCTTCTATGGCTGTAAACACCAACCCAGTGTTAGGAATTTTTAGGAAAGGTATAGACACACAAGATTTTGGTCTCACATCTGGGAGTGGCATGGGGTATAATATTGGTAGTGGGGCACTGCGAGACCATAGGCATGTAGCTTAGTGGAACTGTGGGGACCTTTGGCATGACCACTTTAGGACTTGGTAGATCTCGGTGGCTCCAGCTGTTCGGGAGCTCAGTGGGTGTGGTGTTTCGAGAAGGAATAGGAGCTGGTTGTTTTGGTGGATCGGTGCTTCAGGACCTAGTGGACTCGGTGCTTCAGGACCTAGTGAATCTAGTGGTTCGGGACCTCACTGGACCTATTGGATCGAGTGACAAAGGAAACACAGTGGAAACCAAGGATCTAGCCCAGGAGGATTTGGGCCCCAACCCCCTAGGTTTTCTTTGAAATGTCTCTAAATTTTCTTGATTACAGAGGTATTAAGGATGTTGTGGAACATGTTCACAAGTGTGAAGTACTATGGCATGTAAAGTGTATCACAACCCCAGAATGGAAGGCTAGTCATTTTGTAACCATGTTGCAAGGGTGCGTGCATAGTTGGTATAGGAAGTATGACCCTCAATAGAAAATAGTGGACTATACTACTTTAAAGAACACATTCTTGGCAGAATTCCACATTCCTGAGTTTGAGAAGAAGAGCATCAATACGTTGAAAGAGATTCAAGAAGGAATGGAAAAGAGTGTACAAGAGTATGATGTGTGCTTTAAAAATATCTTATCTAAATTATCATTTGATATTCATCCTTCGCAGCATGCTTAGTTATTTTTCGAGGATTGATCACCCCTTTTAGAATGGCCTTATCTCATAAAACTTTTACAAACCCACGTGAGGCATTGGAAGCTGCCCTACGCACCGAGGTTGTTGGTAGTGTTGATATTTTGTTAGCATTGCACGGAGGCTCAAATTTCTCGCTATGCCCAAGAAGTTGGAAAAGTTGTCTAAAAAATCATCCCATGAGACTCGCTATGGTTTTGGTGCAGATTGTGAAGTAGAGGGGCACGTTAAGGATAATTTCCCCCAGAGGAAAGTACACACCGTGGCGGTAGATTGTGAAATTTTTCATGGAGACCATGATGCGAGTAGATGCCCCATTCTACAACACACTATCCGGAAGAATGTATCTTGTTACTACAAGATTTTCACCTCTACAACCCATGATACTAAGGGCTATAGACTCATTGATCAGATCCATGAGGCCATTGATCATGGGGTGCGCCAGGCCAGTGTTACCAGTAGTTTCAAGGGTGAGGATCATCATTATGAGGAGCACACAGATGGATCTATTGGTTCGGGACCTAGTGGACTGGTGCTTCAAGACCTAGTGGATCCGGTGGTTCGGGACCTGGTGGACCTGGTGGATCAGGTGATAGAGGAAACATAGGCGAAAACCAAGGATATGGCCTAAGAGGATTCAAGCCCCAACCCCCTAGGTTTTCTTTGAAATGTCTCTACATTTTCCTGATTACAGAGGTATTAAGGATGCTGCCTAACATGTTCACAAGTGTGAAGTACTATGGCGTGTAAAGGGTATCACAACCATAGAATAGAAGGCTAATCAGTTTGTAACCACATTACAAGGGCACACGCATAGTTGGTATAGGAAGTATGACCCTCAACAGAAAATAGTGGACTATACTACTTTAAAGAACACATCCTTGGCAAAATTCCACATTCCTAAGTTTGAGAAGAAGAGCATCAAGCATGTTGAAATAGATTAAGTAAGGAATGGCAAAGAGTGCATAGGAGTATGATGTGTGCTTTAAAAATATCTTATCTAAATTATCATTTGATATTCATCCTTCGCAAAGATGCTTAGTAGCTTTTCAGAGGATTGATCACACCTTTTAGAATGGCCTTATCTCATAAAACTTTTATAGACCCACGCGAGGCATTGGCAGCTTCCCTACGCACCGAGGTTGTTGGTAGTGTTGATATTTGTGTTAGCGTTACAAAGGCTCAAATTTCTGCTTATGCCCAAGAAGTTGGAAAAGTTATCTAAAAAATCAGCCCATGAGACTCGCTATATGGTTTTGGTGCATAGATTTTAAAGTAGAGGGGCACGTTAAGGATAATTGCCTCCAGAGGACAAAGACGCACCATGGTGGTAGATTTTGAAATTTTTCATGGAGACCATGATGCGAGTAGATTCCCATTCTACAACACACTATACGGAAGAATGTATCTTGTTACTACAAGATTTTCACCTCTACAACCCATGATACTAAGGGCTATAGACTCATTGATTAGATCCATGAGGCCATTTATCATGGGGTGCGCTAAGCCTTGATGTTACCAGTAGTTTCAAGGGTGAGGATCATCATTATGAGGAGCACATAGATGGAGGCGCACGTGGATGAGGTTTTTGAGGAGGATTTTATGGTCATGGTAGCATGTGGAGGAGGAAGGACTTAGCTCCTTTGTGGAACTGTTTCAATTTTGGATCTATAGATCATTACAAATGAGAATGCCCAAACCTGTTGCAGTGCTCGTGGTGTGGAAAGAAACATAAGTATGAGAAGTTCTCGAATTGTTTGAACACATAAATCAGCAACACCGGAAAGAAAAGGGCACCGCAATGGTTAGTATTAAGAAGGAAGACACCCGGTGGTTTCCTTGGGTAACATGGGATGTAGGATTGGAGCCTGTCTTGGTAATAACAAGGGCAAAAGCTACGTGCGCAAAATAGATACAAAGCGGAAGAAGAACTGGTTTTAAGGGATGAAATAGTTTATGGAAAGTACCTAGACTTTTCGCATCAAAAGGAGGTGTATCAAGACACTATGGATGTCATTCAGAGTTTACAAGGGGAAATACAACATCTAAAGGAGAAATCCAGGAGGGAGGAACAAGGAAGGAGAGTTGAGGCACCAAAGGATGACCTGGATGAGGTCAGGGAGGTGTGTAAAATGCTAAGGCAAGAGAATATCATTCCCTTGCTAGGATCATGGTTGAGAGAGAAGGTACCACACGCCAGAGGAGAGCGCAAGAGGTAGGTATTGAATGCAAACCTTCCCCCTCATAGCCTTGGATATGATAAGGAGATCATGTTGGGTGTAGTTGTAGATGGATGGATCTTTAGTAACATCCTCATTAACACTCAGTGTAGAGGTTAATGTTGTAGCTTTAGATGCATGGAATTAGATGGGAAGACTTGCATTACAACCATCTTCAAATGTGTTGTATTTGGAAAATAATACTAAGGTGATGCCCATCAATGTTTTAAAGGATGCAACTATTACTATCTAGGGAGCTAAGTTTACTGGGGACTTTGAAGTCTTGACGCTCGCCGAGGTAGACAATTTCTCAGCGCTACTTGGGCATCCATGGTGTTACAAGAACAATGTGGACCTTTGGTTCAACAAAGTTACATCAGATTTGAAAATAAGGAGTAGTGGGTCATTATACCCATGGCTGATGGGAAGTGGACACCCTATATTGAACCTTTAGGGGAAGAAGTTATGGATAGGATATATGTGCACTCAATCAGGGACCTAGAGATAATACATCCTACCGACAAAGTTATCTAGTTTGAAGATGCTCAGTCAGTAAGTGATACCACTAGTCTAGCATGTGAAAATTAGGCATGGGGAAATTATGAATTGCTTGAACAATAGTTGAGAGGGTCGGTGACCAAGGTAAAAAAGGTGCACATAGTTCAGTACCTAGGAGGAAAAGAGCTTCCCAAATATTCAGGAGGAGGATTCCTTGAGATCTTTCTATAGGAGATTGAAGCTCAGTGGAAGGATGGGAAGGAACGGAGAGGGATGCTAAGTTATGTCCTACTCAGCACAATGGCACGATGGTGGGATAAACATCAGGAGAGCCTTTTGGAATGGCACGAAGTAAGAATTGCTCTCTCTGTCATATTTTATAGGAGCAACGTGCCTACTGCCATCAAGGATTACCATGGGAAGAAGCCCACCTCTCTCCATATCCAAGAGTGTGAACGGGTCTAGAGAGAAGGTGTGGAAGCTTTTCCACCATCCCTCTGGGTACACAAGTTGTATTCTACACTGCAAGGCTACGCACGCATGGTACATTCATTCAGAGACATGCCGCTAGACAGGGAATTGGCAAGAGCTCATGGCTGACCTTATTCAAACCTTTGAGTATCAAAGTACCAAGCCATCAATTGATAAGGCCTTGTAGGGTATCAAGTGCCTTACCATGGGGGATAGTGTCATGGCAGAAGATAGGATGTTGGATTTACTAGGTGGAACAAGTTTGGAGGTGTGCTTTGAAGAAGAATTAGAGGAAACAGAAGAGTTATAGCTTAAATGCACGTGTTTGGAAAAGGAGAAGGGAAAGTTGGTGTATGTGATTGATGTAGAGGAATCATAAAGCTTGTATGTTAGCCATTCTATAGTGATGTGCGAGGTAGTGGACAATAATAATACTCATGTGTGTGCCTACCATGAGCCCTTAAAGGCAAAGAAGATTAACATCGATTTAGGAGAAGAACCTAAGGAAGCTATTATTGGAGATTACTTGGTCACGAAGGAAGTCTCTAATATCATTGATCTATTGCGCGAATTTTAGGATTTATTTCGGTGGGTACGATGAGCTCAAAATCATTCACCATTCCTTGGGGATATGAAGATAAAGCCCGAAGGATGGCGCGCAAACCAAATTGCGAAGAGGCCCTCTTGGATGAATCCCAATTTACACATAAAGGTTAAGGAGGAGATAGAAAAAATGATAGCTTTTGGGATCATTGAAGCAGTGGAGGAATCAAAATGGATAATTCCAATGGTAATCAACATCAAGAAGGATAGGCAGATTAGGATCGTGTGGATTATAAGGAGCTTGAATGTAGTTTTTGTCATTGATCCCTTTTTGACCCCCTTCATTGAAGAAATTTTGGAAGGATTCACTAGGTGTGAAATCTATTCCTTACAGATGGATTTTTAGGGTACCACCAAGTCCGGATTGCAAAGGAGGACTAGGAGAAGACAACTTTCACCATTGAGTGGGGAAGTTTTGCATACACGGTCATGCCCTTTGGGTTGAAGAATGCACCTACTATTTTTTCACGCATGGTGGTGTAAGCGTTCAGGACTTCATCCATAAGTTTCTTCAGGTCTATTTGGATGATTGGACAATGTATGGTCTAGTTAAAGACCATTGTGACAATTTAAGGTTAATGTTTGAGAGGTGTAGGTAGTTGAGGATATCCCTCAACATTAAGAAGTGTGTGTTTGCTACACCCTTTGGGAATTTATTGGGGCATATCATATGTAAGGAGGGCTTGCTAGTAGATCCCACTAAAGTTACAGTTATTGTGGGGTTAGGGGAGCCTACTAGCCCTGAGAGCTTGATGCGTAAATTCCTTGGGCATACAATTTATTACTGAAAATTCATCAGGGGTATGTCAAGATCACCGCACCTTTAGAGAAACTTCTCGAAATAAAAGTTCCTTCCATTGGGGAAAGGTTTAGCAGAGGGCATTTGATACATTAAAGGATAGGCTTGTCACTGTGCCTATTTTATGTTTTTCCTCTTGGGACAAGCCCTTTCATGTCCATGTAGATGCCTCAGGGACCACTATTGGAGTAGTGCTTGCACAGCCAGGTGAAGGAATTATTGATCATCCTCTGTGTTTTGCAAGTAGGAAGTTGACACCAGCAGAGTAGAACTACACCACAACTGAGCGCAAGGCATTATCAATGATCTACATGCTTTTCAAGTTTAGACAGTATCTGCTGGCAAAACCCTTTGTATTTTACACCGACCACATGGCGTTAAAGTATTTAGTAAACAAGCCCATTCTACAAGGGCACATATGTTAGTGGGTGTTGTTGTTTCAAGAGTTTGAGTTCACCATTGTAGTGAAGCCTAGAAAAAGAAATTATGGACCTGATCATCTGTCAAGAATTGATTCAGGGGAGGATGCGTAGAGTATTGAGGAGACAATGCTAGACACATAACTTTTTAGGTTGTGGCGTACACCCTCAGATTTGGAAGAGATTGCAATATTTTTAAAGGAAGGTGTGGTGCCGGAAGGAATGAAGGCATTAGAGAAAAATTAGTTAGCCATACACACTGCTCCCTACATGTTAATCAGTGGATACTTATACAAGTTGGGACGAGATGAAGTTTTACACACTTGTGTATTAGAGCATGAGTGCCTCGCCATCATAGAGGAAGCACATGGAGGAAGTGCAGGTGGGTATTATGCAAGTGATGCCACCACTCGTAAGATATTAATGGAAGGTTTGTGGTGGGAAACCCTATACAAGGATTGTAAAGACTATTGTAAAGCGTGTGACCATTGTCAGCGCATTGGAAAACTGGCAAAGAGAGATGAAATGCCTTTTGCCCTATACCTAGCACGGAACCTTTTGAGAAGTGGGAAATAGACTTTGTAGGCCCTATTACACCAGTGGCGCGTAGAACTGGGTCACGATATGTCATCACTTGTACAAATTATTTGACCAGTGGTAAGAGGCAACCCCAACTAAATATTACACAATGTACCACAATGGTAAGATTCTTATGGGAGAACATTATCACAAGGTATGGATGTCCTTTGAGTTTAACCAGTGATAGGAGTATGCATTTCTTAAATGAGACCATGAGGATCCTATTAGCAGAGTTCATGGTGGCTCATCACAAGACTACGCTCTATCAACCACAATCAAATAGAACTATGGAAGTATTCAACAAAATATTGAGTCATACCCCGACTAAAATTTGTGATGTTGGAAGACAAGATTGGGATGACAAAGTGTCGGTAGCATTATGGGCTTAAATGACAACTTATAAAAGGCTTAACAAAGCCACTCCATTTTAGTTGGTGTTTGGGGTGGAAGTTGTTTCCGCGGTTGAATTCATGTTACCTTCTTTCTGCGAATAACACACGTAGGAGGGTTGGCTGATGGGAAAGCATTAGAAGAAATAATTGAGGAGTTAATGAAACTAGATGAGAGATGATCACTTTCCAGGTGGAACCAAACAATAGAGAAAGAAAAGTACAAAGCTTGACATGATCACCACATTAGAAACAAGAAGTTTGAGGTTGGGTAGATGATCTTCTTTGTATGATTCTAAGTTTCGCGCTATCCTAGGAAGTTGAAATTCCATTAGTTGGGTCCTTATACAATCTCATACATCCTTGATTCAGGTAAGTGCCAGTTACAAGCCTTGGATTGGATGAAGTTTCCTGGACACTTCAATGGGAGTAGGATGAATCCCTACTATAAATAAGTCTTCTTGGTGTTTGTAAATAAGACATTTTTGCTAGTTAGTTTAGAATTTTATTTTATGCATTTATTTTCTTGTGTTTCCTTTTCACATTGTTGTTTTTTTTTTGCGCTTGGGTGCCAGTAACTTTATTGATACGTTTTGAGAATTTGTGAGTGCACAGAGAGGACCGTGCATCATTTTAAGTGTGGGGTAGAATAATGTGAAGGAGCGCATGGTTAAATTGCTAAGGGAGTTTGTGTTAAAAATCCTAGTTGAATGGCTCGGTTGAAAGAGGTGTATGGAGAGAAAAGATGGAAGAAGGATGGTTAGTGCCAAGATAAAGCTACTTATACATCCCACGTATAAAGGAGGAGAAATTACATTAAGCAACATGAGGTAGGTGAGAGAAAAAATCAAGACAGAAGAAGTGCCTTTGGTGCTGGTTTTGCGGGCGTAAGAGTCTCCTATCGTGTTGTATTGGTTACACCCCTTTAAGGTTGGAGGATTTTACTTGCAGGCTAGGCGCATGAGGGAAAGCGCTTAAGTTAAGCTTTGTTTGAAAAATCCACATTAAATGAAGAAAGTACAATGGTAGGTGAAGTAGCACTTAATGCTCAAAAAGGGAAAAACTATAAATAAGGGGGTCGAGACACTTCATTTTTCACTTTTCGTATAAGAGAATGAAGCACTTTTTGCACCTTTGCAAACTAGGGCTTCCAAAAAACTGATCCATGTGAAGAAAAATTTGAAAGGATTGAAGCATGAGTAGCTAGTTCAGATTTGCAAACTAGAAGGAAGGGATTTCACGGGTGTGGGAGGAAGTGTGAGAATATTCCATCTTATGAAGGAGTATCCCGAGCTTAGGGTTTGAAGAACTAGAGCACAGATGTGAGTAATTTTATTCACATGTTTGAGATCTAAGGTTGGAGAGAGTGGAAGGATAGAGTAACGGAAGTGATTGAAGTGGGAACAAGACCTATAAAATGGCACCGAAGAAACCAGCTAGTACACCTAATAAGGGAAAAGGAAAGGGAAAGGGAAAGAAACAAGCATAAATGTGGAATGGTATGTAGAAATGCAGTTCCCAGATGGAGTGTTGTTGGGGAAGGAGTGGGAGTCCCATCTTAGGGATATGTCTGTAAATGATTATAATCATTAGACAAGCATAATTGAAAAGGAGTTGGTGCTGGAGTTAGTGCGCCCAACAAACAAGAGGATGCCGAGAGGTTTTCCCATATATAATGATGATGTAAAGGTCAAGTTGGAGAAGGTAAGGTTACTACAACTCTTTGAGTTTCCCTACTTTGGGAAACCTAAGCGACTGTATCAGTGGCTGATGTTGTGTGTGCATGAGGACTATTTCCACTTCATGGGGCACAAGATGCACATAACTCCTAGCTCATTTCACATTTCACAGGCCTCATCTATGAAGGATATGGGTTAGAAGATGACTTGATGACAAGGAAGTGATTAAGGAAACTATTGCCACTTTTGCTTGCAAAAATGGATCAAGGTATTATGATGTCGCAGATATCAAGGACCCAATAATGAAGATGGCCATGCACTTGGTGTCAAAGATGAATGGCCAGGAGAGATGGACCCAAGTCAATAAGCCATGGTTGAATGTTTGCAAAAATATTTCAGAGGGCACCATCTATAATTTTTCCGCATTCATCGTGGATGAAATTATCAACTGTGTGAAGGAAGGTGACAGGATCCTTTTTGAAATTGTTGCTAACCATCGTGTTTTTGGAGATCGGGGTACTAGATGCATCAGATAAATTCATATGGGAGTACCCTGCTGAAGACCCCTTGCCCACCAAAATATTTGAGAAGTACACTTGTGACACTATGACAATAGTGCACAAGGCATGCTTGGAAAAGTGGTACACGTGCCTAAGGAATGCGTTTGAGGTAGAATGGAGAATTCTTGAACAACTACTAGTGGCCACTAGGGGAGAAGTGGAATTTTCTATGTACCAACATTACTACCTAGGAAAATTCAAGTTGATAGATGACTCATGGAGCCCATGGTGCAAGCTCCCCTTTTCCTTCACAGCTCAGTACTTCCAAGCAGGAGTAAATAGGTTCAAGGAGTCCAAAAAGTTTAAGTTCGACCTTGGTAGTTTCGACCAAGACCATAGGGAATTGTCCAAATGGTTGTTCTACCCTAGCAAGCACACGTACATAGAGCGGTACGTGTCATATTAAGTGTAAATGACAAGGCCAATGACTCTTCCCATTACAGGAAGATCTGTGGTGCACATTTACATTCACATAAGGCCCAAGTCAGAGAAGGGAAAATACCTAGAAAATGAGGTATCTATACCTTAGGATCCAACTAGGAGGAAGAGATCTACACCCAAGTAGGAGGAAAAGAAACCAGAAAAGAAAAATCCAAGTGTGGTGGACACACAAGCAATAGGTTCCCCCAGGGTAGGCATTGGACCCAGTACATACGTGTGCAAGAAAAGGGCCGTAATCAGAGAAAATACTCTAGAACTCAAAGAGTCATCAGAAGAAGAAACATAGTCACCTACACAGGAATCTCCGGTTAGGAAAAAGTAAAGGGTAGAAGAGGAGACCACCTCAGAAGAAGCTGAAAGTATGGGAAAGTACATAGGAGAGAAGGATGGTAGTGAAGAATAAGTAAGTGTGGAAGAGGACCCTAAGGGAAAGATCAAGGGCACACTGTTTTCAATATACATGATTCGAGAGGAAGAAGGTGGGGAAGAATAATAAGGGTTCCTTTTATGTGGCGTAAGGATAGCCAAGTAGGACATGGGAAAAGATGAAGAGGCTAGTGTGTAGAAGCAAGAGGTTCCAAGCTCAACACAAGAGCAAACGACTAAGGTTACGGAAGAAGAAGAGGAGATAAGGGACATTGAGAACCTAGCGGAGGACAAACTGGAATCTTTGCACTAAACCGTGATTAAACAAAGAGAAGGAGAGCGTAGAAGAGGAACTTGGTAGCACTAGAGGCCTGGTTTTAACTACAAGTATACCAAAAGCTACGTGCATGGGAGGAAGGCACGAAGAGGGGGAGGTTGGAGATGGGTTATATTGATGACCCCAAGAAGGTGTTTCATGTGCGGTTTCAAAGTACACTTCTGGAAGAGGAGCTTGTATGCATGTCATATTTTAACAAGGAGGCTACCTACTCATGGACAAGGAAGATGATCTCTTGGTAAATTGATTCCCAACTTGATGAGATAGAGTTTGAGGTAAGCCACGGGGCAATAGTAACATTGAAAGGAATAGGAGAATATAACCTAGTGGTTGATACCCAACATCTCTCGGATGAATAGCTATGTAATACACTTAACAAGGTCTCCGTTGAGATAGAAGCTAGGCTCTTGGTGAAATGATAGAATCAAGGACATAGAAGGGGATCTGATAAAGAAAGAGGAAGAGCTAGCTACATTAACCAAGGAGTTGAGATAGGAAAATTTAATCAGTGCCCAGTGGTAGCAGGAATTAAAGGATGAAAAGGCCAAGGTGAGCGTTGTGTACAAGAAAGTAGAATCCATCAACGGGGCCATACTATTAAAGCATCTAGACCTAGCATCACCCATATAGAATAATGTATTTTCCTTGGGATACCTGGAGGACTTAACACGGGTGCTCATCATGGAAATATAGATGCTAGCCTTAGATTCTACAAAGGAAGTGACAGTGTGCTTATAAAGGGAAGATAAGTTGAAAATCGTAGTGCTCATCGTAGATTACAACAAGGTACTAGCTAATATAAGGGCTACTTCCCGGACCACCGAGGCCACATACAACAATTGCGCAGCCTAGGGACAAAGTAGCGAGGCATTTTGGTCTCTGCTCATGAAAAGTAGAAATCAAGGAGTTACAGGAGAAAAACAAGGGGAATGACACTTTGCATAGACTCTGCATGGATTGAGTTAACCTATTTTCCACTCAAAGCAAGCTATGGAATGATACTTGCAGGGAACTCAGAGAATCGAAAACATCAAATGAATAATTGAAGACCAAGATGGAAGAAGAAAATAAGGCAAGAAAAGAATGGGAAGAAAATTTTTATAAGGAGGAAGGAAATAAATATAAATGTCTTACAAAAATTCATATGGTTTGTATTATGAGTGAAAAATTGCTTACCTACAGGAGGCCCTCTCCTGTATATAGTGTGTTTTTAGAAGAGTAGTTCATTCACTAACAGCTATCAAGGATTGCATGTGGACTTCCACATGAACTAAAAGATGAATATGAATTCATGGCAACTTACTCTCTATCCATTCTTGAGCGAAAAATATTCTGTGTGAATTTTATCTTTGTAATTTTATGCTAGAGAAAAACACAAGATTTATGATCAATTTATATGTGGGGGAGAGCCAACTCAATGCATTTTTCTCTATTCTGCAAAACCAAATTACATGGAAGGAAAGGGAATCTGAATTTTTATTGAAATCTAGCTCAACAGGTCTTTGTATGAGAGCTCACTATGGTAAACCTTCTGCCTTCCTCATACATTTTAGAACTCATGCCTTTGATGAGAGATTCAAGACACATTATCTTGCCATTCTACAAAAGAGTATTGATGCCTTCACCTCCTATGAGGAGGAAAAGTTTGAAGATATTTATGAAGGATGCTCAAAGAGGTGGGAACTCCTTACTATTTCCTTGAGAAGAAGGGAAGTAATATCCCCTAGAAATCTGATCTAGAGTTTAGAAAGGGAAAAATAATTATGCACAATAATTTCACAGGTCAATGACACCTACGAGAAAATATAGATGGGAATTCGAACAAGGCCCTCTCTACTCCTCACCCCCATGTCTCCTTGGCAAAAAAAATAACCTCAAGATCCTACTGAATTTGAAGAGTGGGAGAGGAAAATAGAAGCAAGAGTTGGGTACAATACATCTAAGTTTAAGCATTGGAAAATCCAGTTTCAGCCATTTGATCTGAGCAATCAAATGGAATGTAGAACATATAACCCCACTTTTGAAGAATGAATTTTGTAAAGGGACTTACAAACAAGTAAGTTTGGGGAAATGATGAGGCCAGAATATGCCCGATTAATGTATAATATATGATCTCATCTTACTCTCCTTTTTATTAAGTTTGATTACATTTTGTGACTTTTAGTTGATCTGATATAAGTTAGGATGTAATTGTCTATCTTTTGATTGATTGTGATTCTAATGTTTAAAAGATCTGAAATTCCTAATGAAGTGTGTGTTTGAAATTTATTTTTGTAATAAAGCAGGTCTAATCAGTCAAGGAAATGAAGCAGGTAGCATTTAGTATGTTTTCGTGTAGCATCGGTTCGACACATCTTAGTTTGAAACTTCCAAGCTAGTTAGGAACTCCATCACTGATCATCATCTAGTTCCATAACTTTTGTACTTAGTTCTGAAACTCCAATATTTAGTTCTAGAACTCCTGGTTATAGCTTTGAAACTCTCACAATTTTTATTCTTAACAATTTCGTATGGTTATGGAACTTCTCTAAAGTTTCGAAACCGATGGAAGTTATCTATTCTAACCACATCCAAATATTTTGCATCAATGACCCTTTCAATCAGGAAAGGATGAGAAGATTTCTGAATGTAGATCCAGGGATAGTTATCTTATAGCTATCTAATCAACCACAATCCGACTTAGCATCTATTCTAGGCATGATTCGATTTCATCAGAATCGTTGAGACAACTATGATTTTAAAATGTATATAAAAGTAGACCTGTAGTAGATAGATATAATAATAGAATATGATATGAAATAGATATAGAATAGAGAAGATAAATATAGACTAAGTACTTAGATCCAATACATTTTGTAATACCAAATGTTTTATCAATAAACTATCCATTCCTATTTGAGAGAATTCTGAGTTGTTAAATCCAAATTTGAGGAGGAGAAAGGGCCCACTCCCCCAAGGACCAAGATATTCATTTATTTGGTATTTATATTTCTTCAGTAATTAGTTTACATCTGTTAATTCAATATTTTTTTAATTCTTCTAGTTAAAATTTGTTGCATACTTGTTCCTATAGGTGTTTAGATAGATTCTTATATTTCTTGCAATCGTTTTCATGCATACTAAATTAAGTGTATTTATTTCTAAAGAGAAAGTGTGTTTATTACCAAGTGTGTTTGTTTCCATTTTGTTTCCATTTTACTTTCAATAATCTTTCATAGTATGATTTAAATAAGGTTTTACCAAGAAACCCTTAAGACATTGAAAAGATCGCTTGGAAAATACAAAAATAACTATAGTCAAATACTAAATCAATAAGATTACTCTTGTTGCATATAGCTTTAGACACACCCCTGGTTTGGTATAACATCAACAAGAAGTTGATTAAATGAAGGGAATAATGACACCCATCATTTTTGGTGTCATTTCTAGGGACACACTATTTGGAACTTTCTAATTAATTGTTAGCAAGAGAAACAAATCATACATCTAGTAGTTGAAGGATCTTCCTTGTTATATCATAAAATATATATGAGTAGACCAAGAGACTCATAGGGTAGATTCCTCCCAAAAACATCTTCACAAGAATTCATAACATCCTCTAGTCAAAGTAAGAAAATTGATCAAGAATTGGAGGCACCATCATCCCCTGTCATATAAGAAACAAAATTTCCACCTTTGGAATTCTTAGATCAGTCACCTGAAGGAAGTAGAACTTCTAGGAAAAGGCTTATTACTCAAGATCCATTTAGGAAGAGTTTTTATTCTCAATTGAGTATTCAACCTCCTACTCCTAATTTTTCACCTTCCCTAAGGCATACCACTTACCACATTGATTGGGAGGAAAATTCAGAAAATATTTTAAAAATGGCACGAGAAGCTGAGAGAGTACCTGATAGGACCTTTACCTATCCAATACAATTGGGAGATGATGATACATCAATGAAAAATGTCTTACCTGCACATTTACCCACATTTAGAGGGTTCTTTATCTGAAGATCTTGACCAATTTCTGTTTGAGTTCAAGGTACTATGTCAGACCTATGATTATAAAATAGATAATCAAAAACTCAAGTTGTTTCCATCCACTTTGAAGGATGCAACAATGAGGTGGTTCATGGGATTACCATCCAACTCTATTACCACTTGGGCACAAATGGAAATTTCCTTCCTAGAAAAATACCAGGATTATTATAGAGGGAGAAATAGGAAGGAAGAATTCTTCAAAATCAAGCAGGAGGAAGATGAAAATATAGAAGACTATTTAGACAAATTCCTCTTTATGAGCAAAAGATGTGGATTTGTACTTCAAGAGGAGTTAAGTAAAACCATTTTTCTTAAAGGTTTGGATGACAAATCTAGGGAAGCCCTTAACTTGATAGGAGGTGGAGACATTTATTAGTTAAGAATGAATGAAATTAAGGAGATTTGTAGAAGCTATTCTAGAATGAGAGGAGGACCTAGAAAAGGAAAATCGGTGAAAATTCTGAATCCATATATGAAAAAACTAATGGATGAGTTAGAAAACTTTAAAATAGACATTTTAGTGCAATTAACCTCTACTATGGATGGATTACAAGCTAAAGAAAATGCCAAAACTGAACCATTTCCTATGTATTGTACTAGATGTAGGAAGAGCATGCACTAAGAGACTATCCTTTGGATAAAATAGAAATGTGTCTTATCTGTGAATCTAAAGAACATGATACTAATGTTTGTTCTTTACTTCCCATTATTAAGAATTAGCTTAAACATACCAAAGTGCCTCATCTTTAACTTAAGAAAAATTGAATTTTTTTAGAGACAACCTAACCAAGGACATTTTATGCTAAGATCAGTCTCTAATCCATGGACGATGCCATGGGATGCTCGATTAGACCACAAAATTGGGGACAACCACCTTGGGTACCTCAACCAACTTGGAACCCTCAAGATTGGGAAAATCAAGATTGGTATGCTCACGGACATCAACAACCATGGGTTGGTCAAGGAAATCCTTATGGTTGGTCACAACCTAGAAGGAACCCTAGTAATTATACTCAAGGAAGATCATATCCAAATCAGAATCAATAGGCCGTCATGGGATCCCTGCACAAAATTCACAAACCGAGAATGTAGTCTAAACAAAAATTCTAGTGAGCCAGTAGCAAATCTAAGAAACAAAAAAAACTCCTATTTATGGAATGCAGAACCAAAAAAATCGGATGATTTACTTGTTATAGATTGTAAGGATATTTAAACTAGATCTAGAAAAATAATTAGCCACCCACCCCTTATAATCACTGAAATGACAGAAGAAAATGAAATCCGTAGTTCTGTTATTCCAAAAGAGGATATAGAAAGAAAAGAAAAGGAACCAGATAGCAACACTACTAAGACTCCATTTCCAGAGAGATTTAAAGAAGCTATAGAAATCAAGGATTCTGAATTAGTACAGGAATTAAGGAAATTAAATATTGAAATACAATCATACAAACAATTAAGGATATTCCAGAATTGAACAAATTAATCAAAATATTATGTCTGAAAAATCCTGTAAGGAAGAAAAAATACCCCAAGACTATTAAAGTAGATGGGAAACTTGTTGATTTATTAGCAGGAAAACTTTTACTTCCCAAATACGGAGATCCTAGAAGTCTTGTTATTTCAATCTCTATAGGAAATAAGGATATACGTAATTTTTTGGTAGATTTAGGAGCAACTATAAATTTAATGACAATGGATACTCTGAAAACATTACCATTAACAAGTATACAACCTACTAATACCATATTACAGATGGAAGACCAGTCTGTAGCAAAACTAGAAGGAATTATTGAAGATGTGGCGGTTATGGTTGAGTCATGGGAATATCCAGTTGACTTCCTTATACTGCAGCCAAAAGGTAAAACATTGGGTTATCCCATTATTTTGGGTAGACCATGGTTAGCTACAGTTGCTACTTTAATTGATTGTAGGTCAGGTGATATGACAATCTTGAATGGTAAGAACTCTAAACAAATTTCCTTATATCCTATTGCACGACCTTTTACTGACAATCATGAACAATTGTGGGTTGATTCTCCTAAAACTAATAAGAAAAAATTGTCTTCTTTAGCTATGATCACATTACAAGATCATGTAAGAGAAGTAGAAGAGATGATTAATCCACCATTGGATGAGAACCAGCTATCCTTGAAGCAATCAGAAATAGTTTGTAACCTCGCAAACTTAGTTCCGAACCTGCAACTATAGTTCCGGAACCACCACATTTAGTTTCGAACCACGACATGAGTATTTTTCTTTGATTGGAAATACTCTCACTCTGGAGGAACGATATTTCTCATGGGGAGAGGATGAATCAATAGCTTCAGTTTCAAGTACATCAGGGAGTGGTGAAGAATTTTTGGAAAGTAGCAGTGATGAAGAATTTGTCCTACAAAGAGATAAGTATCATAATTCTCATTACTATCCTCTTCCCAGTATTCTGTCTCAAGGAAATTTTGGAGATGTTGCTACATACCATATGTTGTTACCACATGCATTTCCATTAAATAATTTAATGAAACCCTTCCCATAAATCAGTTCATCACATATTGGAACCAAGCATGTTGAAATTCAACTAGGTAAAACTTTAAACATTAACAACTGGTTGAAGGATGATGAAGAAGCTAAATTGTTTGATGTTCTAAAAAATCATACTAAATATTTTTCTTGGGATTACAAAGACATGAAGGGGATTCACCCAAGTATCTACACTCATCACATCTATACTAAAAACATTAAACTAGTTAGGCAGCCTCAAAGAAGGATTAACCCATCCTTAAGGGATATAGTTAAACCAACAATGGAAAAACTATTACAATTAGGTTTTATCTACCCTATCTCAGATAGTCAGTGGGTATCTCCTCTTGTAATTGTTCCCAAAAATAATGGAAAATGGGGAATATGTGTTGACTATAGGGAAATGAACAAATCCATAATGAGAGATTATTTTCCCTTACCATTCATAGATCAAGTCCTAGATAACCTTTCAAGTAAACAATACTTTTCTTTCTTGGATGGTTTTAGTTGATACAATCATATCAGAGTTGCTACTAAAGATTAGGATAAAAATACATTTACATTTCCATTCGGAACCTTTTCCTATAGGGTATTACCATTTGGTTTATGCAATGCTCCTATAATTTTCCAAAGAGTTGTATTTGCAATCTTTTCTAATCTAAAAAATGATTGTGTTGAGGTATATATGGATGACTTCACTGTACATGGAGATACATTTGAAGATGATTTGAGAAATCTAGATAGAGTGTTAACAAGATGTGAACAACACACTGTCTCTTAGTGATGAAAAGTGTTTGATGATTTTGTATGAGGGGATTGTATTAGGACACCATATTTCAAAAAGAGGAATTCAAGTGGATTAAAAGAAAATTAGGATCATTTCATATTTACCTATTCCTCAGACCCCCATAGATATCAAATCATCTATAGGGCATGTTGGGTACTATAGGCACTTTATAATAGATTTCAATAAAATTGTTGTCCCCCATGTTTAATTTGCTAACCAAGTACTATGAATTTCTTTGGGATGAAAAGTGTTAGCATGCTTTTGAGAAAATTAAAGAAAAATTAATCAAGTGCCTAATATTGAGGGGACCTAATTGGGAAAATCCATTTCATATCCAAACAGATGCCTCAAATTATCCGATTAGTACGGTTTTGGGACAGAAAGATGAGGAAGGAAGTATGTATGCCATTTATTATCTTAGTAAGAATCTTACTCCCACTAAAAATGATTACACCACCATTGAAAAATAATTTCTTGCTGTGATTTATGAAATCAATAAATTTAGACATTACAAGATACGAGGGTAAAAGATAGTTGTACACACAAATCATTTAACATTTAAGTATTTAAGTAACAAACCGGTGGTTGGAGGAAGAATAATTATATGGTTATTACTTTTGCAAGAATTTGATATTACCATTATGAAAAATCCAGGTAAATATAATGTGGTAGCTGATTTTTGTCAAGACTAACCACCATTGGGGAGCAACATCCAATCAAGGATAACTTTCTAGATGAATAGCTGTTTGCAATCTCGGCAAGAGAACACTATGGTTTGCTGATATGGAAAATTATCTTACAACAGGGAAGTTTTCTCCTTCTTTCACTAAGAAACAAATAAATAAGTTAATCAAAACCAGTGCACAATTCAAATGGTTAAATGGAATGCTATTTAAATGTGGTCTTGATTTTGTTTTTTGCAGGTGTGTAAGAGAGGATGAAATATTTGACATCCTCAGAGCATGTCATGATGAACCAAGTGGAGGAAAATATTAAGTGAAAAGAATAACTCATAAGATACTTGGAATTGGTTATTATTTTCCATCTGTATGTAAGGATGTGAAGAGATATATCGAGTGGTGTGATCCTTGTCAAAGGATGGGACAACCAACTTTCACCAATGAAATGGCGCTTCAACCTCAAGTTGTGGTTGAACCATTTGAGAGATGGGGATTGGATTTTTTTCCTATTAATCCTCATTCATAAGGGAAGGAATATATTCTTGTGTGTACTAACTATGTGACACAGTGGATAGAAGTGAAAGCATTGACAAATGCCACTGAAGAAGCGATTGCTGATTTCCTTTGGAGCAAAATTATGGTAAAATTTGGAGCACCGAGGAGCATAGTTTTAGATCGGGGATCACAATTCATGTCTAATATGATCCAAAGTTTCACAAGGTATTATCAAATCAATTATAGGAATTCATATTATTACCAACCATAGTCAAATGGATAAGATGAAGTAACAAACAAATAATTGGAGAACATCCTTACCAAAATAGTTAAAGCTGGGAGAAAATATTGGGTAAAATAACTACCGAAGTTATGCGGGATTATAATACAACTTGGAAAACTACAACAGGTTTTTCACCATATGAGTTATTCTATGGGAAAAATCCCTTATTTCCTATAGAGTTTGAACTTCAAACATTGAGGAAAACAATTAAGGTGGGAATTGAGTTGGATGCAACTCAAAAGAAATAATCCTTCAACTCAATGAGTTGGATTAATTAAGGATGGAAGCACTTTAGCGAGATAGAGATAATTCAAGAACAAAGGAAGCAATGGCATGACACACATATCAGGATAAGGAAATTCAAAGTAGGAGATTGGGCATTGTTGTTTGATTCTAAGTACAACCAATTCAAGGATAAATTGAGAACCGGATGGTTGGGACCCTATCAAATTGAGTAGATATTTGACAATAGCTTTATACGATTACTTCCCATTGATGGTAGTAATAGAACACTCTTGGTCAATGGACATAAGTTAAAACTCTATAGGAATCCTCACACTAAGAATGAATTCTTGAGGAAGATTGAAGAAGACAAAGAATTTGATCATATAGAAGAACCCAGTTCTTCTAAAATGATCAAATAACCAGATGATAGATCCAAAATAAAGGGAAGAAGATGAAAACTAGTAAATGGCATTTTCTTCCCCCTCCCCAAAAAAAATAATAATAAAAACAAAAATAAAAAAATCTCTCAAAGGTCAATTAAAAACTAGCAAATGGTGGTTGACCTCTTCTTTTGGCTAGTTCAAATAAAAGGAATTCTTTTGAATTCCACCTGTCTTATCTAACCATGTTTTTTCCACTTGTAGGAATGCCGATTCATCATAGTAAAAGGATTACATCATCAAGGATGGTAATTATATCTTTTAACTTATTTAGGGTTGAATTAAATGTTTGCATGTGTGATTTGACTTGATTTAAAAGTTGGTATGATGAGTCATCTATTTATACATTATGATTACAAGTGAGTAATCATGAAGATGATAAGGATGGGATAAGTGGCAGAATGGTTATTATTGGTAATCATTAAGGAAAAATCAAGTGAAATAAGTTGCAGAGTGATTTTTGAGAAGCAATGAATTAAGCTTGTATTCCACAAAGCAAAGAACAGAGGATTCCGTAGCTAAGAACAGAGGTTCCGCAACCAAAGTTGTCAGTTCCACAACTAAGCAAGAAGGCTTGTAACCAATTTGCACAAAATCAAAAGAGACAAAACTCAAGCTGATATGGGGATTAAAAAGAAATCAAAACTAGAGGATGATTCCTAGCTGCTCGCAGACGAAGAAGTGGCATCTATCTTTGAGCATGCAGGATGGCTAGAGTTCTTGAAGAATTTTTCAAGGTATAATGATGAATTAGTAAGAGAATTTTTCATAAACCTAGAGCAATCCAGGACAAAGGTGAGAAATATCTTTATTCCTTTTTCTATAAATACAATAAGTAATGTGTCTGGAGTGCCAATTGTGCATGTCCCACAACCTGCCAAAGGGACTTTGAAAGAACTGGTTGAAGTCTTACTACAAGAAGGAGAAAATGAACCCCAGTACATCTACAATACAAAGAAAATCATAAAAGGGGTCAGAAGGGCCAATTTTCCCAAACCCTTTGATAGGGTAGCATTTTGGATAGTGAAATATTTAACTTGTGATGGTCAATTTGGGTCTGTGGGAAAAGAAGTCTTAAAAATGCTCATATATCTGAAATATGGAGCCATAAAACCTAAGTACATAATAAACCTTCCAGGGTTTCTTTTTTATTCTATCCAGACCATGGCTTAGAGGTATTCTTAGGGTGTTGGGACAATCAAGCATCATGGGCTAATTCATTTAGTATGCCAGCATCATTTTCTATTGAAGAAAAATGGAGAAGAAATTTGGGACAAGTTTCTTGGAAAGTTTAAGAAAAACCCTAATATTATTAGAAGGACAATTCTAGCCCCATTCTCTCCTTCAACTAATCTAGAAATTGATACCCCTGTAGAAGAATAGAAGGAAGTGGAAAGAGAGAGTATACCAAAAAGAAGGTCTGTGAGAAGAATCAAAACAATAGCCTTATGTGCCTTTGAAGGAAATTCCTTCTTCTGTAGCAACTTCAGGGGAGCTAATATCTATCTTTGATGGTGATAGCTCACCCATGCAAGAGAAAGAAACAAGAGTAAGAAGATCTAGAAATAAATCCACCACTAGGCATGTTGAAATTCCACCGAGAAGAAATATTCAAAAGAGGTCAAGGGAAACCTCGGAGTGATAAGGAAAAGATGGAAAAGGAAGCTACTGATATTTTGGGTAGCATGGCCATGACTCCTCCTAAGCCAAGCCAAGCTGAGATGGCTGAGGAGATGAGAGACTTGAAGAGAAGGATTTTCAAGAATTGGTTGAACCATCAGCATTGCCACATGAAGAAGAAGAGTTGGCATCCTGGAGAAGAAAAGGAAAATTTCCTTTAATAGAGGAAGAATGCCCAACTCCTCAAGTAATTTCAGAGGAAGAAGAAAGACATCAAGTTAAACAGGATCTGTTCTTGTCTAGAGCAGAGCTCATTATCAAAGAAAAGGATGAGGAATTAGATTTCCTCAAACTCAAATTAGAACAAAGGGAAATTCTCATTGGAGAGCTAACAACTCAACTTGTAGCTAGGACTAAGGAATTATCAACAACTAAGAAATAGCTGATAGAAAAAGAGGAAGAATGTTAGACTTCCAGAAAATAGAATGTTGTGTCCACAGTCTCTGCACAGACTGAGTTAACCTATTTTCCACTCAAACAACTATGGAATGACACTTGCAGGGAACTCAGAGAAGCCAAAACATCAAATGAAGAATTGAAGACCAAGATGGAAGAAGAAAAGAAGGAAAGAAAAGAATGGGAAGAAAAGTTTTATAAGGAGGAAGGAAATAAATATAAATGTCTTACAAAAATTCATATGGTCTATATTATGAGTGAAAAATTGCTTGCTTGCAGGAGGCCCTCTCCTGCATATAGTGTGTTTTTAGAAGAGCATTTCATTCATTGGCAGCTGTCAAGGATTGCATGTGGACTTCCACATGAACTAAAATATGAATATGAATTCATGGAAGCTTACTCTCTATCCAATCCTAAGAAGAAAAATATTTTGTGTGAATTTTATCTTTGTAATTTTATGCTAGAGAAAAAAATAGGATTTATGATCAATTTTTATGTGGGGAAGAGCCAACTCAATGAATTTTCCTCTGTTATGCAAAAAAAAATTACATGGAAGGAAAGGGAATCTAAATTTTTATTAAAATATAGCTCAACATTGGTCTTTGTATGAGAGCTCACTATGGTAAACCTTCTGCCTTCCTCATACATTTTAGAACTCATGCCTTTGATGAGAGATTCAAGACACATTATCTTGCCATTCTACAAAAGAGTATTGATGCCTTCACCTCCTATGAGGAGGAAAAGTTTGAATATATTTATGAAGGATGCTCAAAGAGGTGGGAACTCCTTACTGTTTCCTTGAGAAGAAGGGAAGTAATATCCCCTACAAATCTGATCTGGAGTTTAGAAAGGGAAAAAGCATTATTCACAATAATTCCACAAGTGAATGAAAACTATGGGAAAATATAGATGGGAATGTGAACAAGGACCCCTCTACTTCGCCCCATGTCTCCTTGGAAAAACAAAGAGCCCCAAGATCCTACTGAATTTGAAGAGTGGAAGAGGAAAATAGAAGCAGGAGCTGGGTACAGTACATCTAAGTTTAAGCATTAGAAAATCTAGTTTCAGCCATTTGATCTGAGCAATCAAATGGAATGCAGAACATATAACCCCACTTTTGAAAAATGATTTTTTAAAGGGACTTACAAACAAGTAAGTTTGGGGGAAATGATGAGGCCAGAATATGCCCGATTAATGTACAATATATGATTTCATCTTACTCTCATTTTTATTAAGTTTGATTGCATTTTGTGACTTTTATTTGATCTGATATAAGTTAGGATGTAATTGTTTGTATTTTTATTGATTGTGATTATAATGTTTAAAAGCTCTGAAATTCCTGATGAAGTGTGTGTTTGAAATTTAGTTTTGTAATAAAGTAGGTCTAATCAGTTGAGGAAATGAAGCAGGTAGCGTTCAGTATGTTTTCGGTAGCATTTGTTCCCACACAACTTAGTTCCAGAACTTCCAAGCTAGTTCTAGAACTCCATCACACAGTCATCATCTAGTTCTGGAACTTTCAGACTTAGTTTTGAAACTCCATTATTTAGTTCCATAATTTTCGGACTTAGTTCGAAACTCCTGGGTATAGCTCTGGAACTCTCATGGTTTGATCCTTAACGATTTCCTATGGTTTTGGAACTTCTCTAAAGTTCAAAACTGATGGAAGTTATCTATTCTAACCACATCCAGATATTTTTCATCAATGACCCTTTCAATCAGAAAAGGATGAGAAGATTTCGAACATAGATCCGAGGGATAGTTATCTTATAGTTGTCTCATTAGACACAATTTGACTCAACATCTATTATGGGCATGATTCAATTTCATCAGAATTGTTGAGACAACTATGATTATAAAATGTATATAAAAGTAGACTGTAGTAGATATATATAATGATAGATATAGAATAGAGAAGAGAAATATAGACTAAGTACTCAAATCCAGTATATTTTGTAATACCGAATGTTTTATCAATAAAATAGCCATTCCTATTTGAGAGAATTTTGAGTTGTTAAATCTTGATTTAAGGAGGAGCAAGGGCCCACTCCCCAAGGACTAGGATATTCATTTATTTGGTATTTATATTTCTTCAAACAAATATCTTAGATCGATTAGTTCTTTCTTGTTTTAAGTCTTCCAGTTAAACTCTATTGTATACTTGTTCCTGTAGGTGTTTAGATAGATTATTATATTTCTTGTAATAATTTTCAAGCCTTCTAAATTAAGTGTGTTTATTTCCAAGTAGCAAGTAATTTTGTTTCCATTCTACACAGTGTGTTTCCTTTCAACAAAGCTCTCGGTGTGTTTACTTTCAGCAGAAGTTTTCATAGTATGATTTAAATAAGTTTTTACTAAGAATTCCTTAAGACATTGAAAATATCCCCGAAAAATACAAAAAATAACTATAGTTAACTACTAAATCAATAAGATTACTCTTGTTGTATATAGATTTAGACACACCCCTAGTTTGATATGACATCAACAAGAAGTTGATTAAATGAAGGGAATAACGACACCCATCAACTACTGCAACAATTTCTCCTAATTTTTGGTTGAGAACTCAGCCTCTTGTAAGAAATTAATGATCTATTGATCATTCTTAAATACCTTCCCATTTGTGTTACTATCAAGTACACATGGCCTTAAAATTACATGAATATGTGGTTTTTCTTTATCTCTCTTGATATTGTCCACCACATCAAATGTTTCTCCAATCGTTGTAAGCATGTGCGTAGCCTCATTTTTCTTCCTTGGTATTGCCTGAATATTGAATGCTTCAATGTCTTTGATTTAATCTCATACTCGATGCTTGTAGGATTTAATCAAATAATTTTTGGCTACATGAGATCCCCTAACCTGATTGACAAGTAACTCACTATCCCCAAACACTTGCAATGTTTTGATACCCCTCTTTCTCACCTAATGCAATCCATGGATCAAAGCTTTGTAATCGTTAGTATTATTAGAAGAAGTAAATTGGAAGTGAAAAATTGAGTAATATTTCATACCTTATGGTGATACAAGCACTTTGCACTTCCTCCAAAACCCTTCCTACTCCTTGAACCATCAAAGAATAGTTTTGATACTTCATTATCATTTTTCTCATCTGATTTCGTAATACTAGGGAGAGGTGTATTCTTCTCATGTAAGTAATAAAATCCCAACTCATATTCTTCCATCTCCTTATATGGATCAAAAGCATGTATCCTATGAGCCCAATCATCAAGTGTTATGTCCGGAATGCTTCCAACCTTTTTGTTTTCCTCTTGAGCCTCCAAGCACTCTTCTTGATCAAATATGGTACAATTTGCATTGATTGGGATAGGCACATAAGGCTCAATGTGAAAATTGGAAATTGGCTTTGACCTTATCATAGCCTTAGCTCCATATCTTGTTCTAAATAAAATTTGAGACTAATCAGCCAATAGGTACCCACTAAAATTAGCTATAAAATCTCTCAAAAATCATAAGGAAAATAGTTGTGGAAAATCAATCACCAATACATCCTATAGAATTGTGACATTCGAGAAAACATGGAGCATAAGGATTAGTTCTTTGATCACTCCAAATGTGCCTACTATTGTCCCATCCAATTACACTACTCCCCTCAATACTATCTCATATTTTAAGCCCAATTTATCTATAATTTACTTCGGCATTACTAAGTTTCTCACCCCAATTCGATCATACAATTGTGCACTAACTTATCCCTAATGATCAATGAGACATAGAATGGTGGAGGATTCACATTCTTACTTGGATTAATTTCTCCCTATTGCACAATGTTAGTAAGAACCATCTCCTTATTTTTGGATGGATCATTAAAAGGGGACCAATTTTCCATAGCTACTTGTAACAAATCTTGTTGCCTTGGAATTTCCAATGATTCCCACATGGAAATGATAACATTGGTCTTCTTCATCTAATCAATGATATTGAATGGAGGTGGGTTTTCCTTTTGGTGTCCCTTGATGGGCATGACCTTATCTGGCATTTGGATTGGTCCATGAGCTGCTGATAGGTAATTTGGGCTAATTCTGCACATTTGCGACTACTACGGTGAATGACTTGGCTAGTTTTGTGCACTAGGAGCTGCATTTGGTCTACTAATTCCTTGTCATGTGAGAGTGAGATGAGAAAAAATGGAATATATTATTTCCCCTCCTTTATATTCATTTTCTATATGACTATGTATTGGTTGATACACCACGAAAACGAGATTGATTAACTTCGTAAAATTCCTCCATCTCGCCAATTGACCAAAGTGTGGCTTGAGAATGTCTTTCCTCTTGTTGACTTACTTGCTACTAATTTTCCTCTTGGATTACCTCTCGTGGAATTCCAATCGTTTCACCACTAAGACCTAATTTTATGGATCATGGATGTATGTTTCTTAAACATAATAGTAGCCATATGGAGGGTACCATTCACATTCATGTGCCATATTGTTACAGGACTGGGACCATAGCTCTTGATGTTGATGTTACATTGGGATTATAAGTGCAGGAAGATTTGGTATCAAGGGGTTTCCCGATTTTGATTGAAAATTGGATTAAGAGTGCTATTTTGCTATTATGGAGGCCTATTTGGTTGGTGCGAGGCTAAAAAGGTATGAGATTCTAGGCATGTTGTGTCTTGAGTGCCACTATCTTATTTCCAAACAATTTTTTCCCCTTGAATTCTTCTTGTAACACTTTCTGAGATCCTAAAATTCAAGTGAATTACTAGAAGAAGTTGAAGTGTCATTATTACTTTGATTTCTTGGAGATGGGATAGGGATATTTCGGGCACTTGACTAGTATAGAGGGTCCCCAATTCTAGATGTAGAGGCATAGGTGGCCTAAGTGCTAGCGTTCCTCTTTGGAATTAAGAAGTTGTCGATCTCATAGCTATATTATATGCCCCTAGAAGTGGTGTTCGCCCCATCGATTATATGATCATAGCTATGTCATAATTTAGATCCCTCAAAAATTAGAGGAATGTACCTTCTACTGTTGGCATCCTGTAAATCAAAATCCACTCCCACATCCACTAGAACAAAAATTTGAAGTCAACCATATGCTCATTAAGGGCCCTTTTGATTGTGGTTAATTTTTCCAAACAAACATATTATTTTCCTTCTCTTTGAGCAAGTTACACGAGAGATGAACACAATGCATCCTAGTTTTGTAATTGACCCTACTATTTGGCTCTTAAACCATTGTAGTGCCTTACCTTTGAGAGAATAATCAATGAGCCTAACTATAACATCCATCTTGTTTATCTCATGAATATTGAATACATTCACATTTTCTTGAATATGATCAATGGGATTCGTATGGTTATCCCCAGTGAAGTAAGGAATGTTATTCAACACTAAAAACATAATAGTATTATGTGTATTGAGGGTGAGTGGACTATCACCTGTAAAATTGACATAGGGATTTGGTCATCCTTGTGGTGGTAGTGGTTGATGCACCATCCTGATTGGTATGAGAACCCTAGTTGATTGAAGGAAGGGTTGACTAGGTGGAGGTATGGATAATGTTCTATTTGGTGGGGTTGGAGACCTTTTTACTCTTCTTCCTCTCCTTCCTTTTCTGGGGATGACTCAAAGTATAAATAGACACCTTCTTCTCTTGCTCTATACTAGGCCACAAATACCACTGAAACCAGTTGAAATATGACCCTAGGAGTCACCAGATGTGCTAATATAAAGCCTCTAAAGGTTAAATATTCACCATGATGCACATCCAATCTTGATAAACCTTAAAATATTGACCTCTGGTCCCACTGGGTGTGCTAAAACTATTAGCTTAAAATTACAACACCCTTAATTATTTGTATTTTGTGTACAAGGCAATCAATACAACCTTCATAACATGGGATTATCCTATAGTGTGGGACCTTGCAAGTAGGATAATCCTTTGGAGAAATCCGACTTCTTCTTCTAACCTAGTTTCAACTTCTTCAAAGTGTAGACTATGTCAATCTAAACAAATCCTTTCCTAATACTTTCCAAGGAGACATGGATATAAAGATGCATGAAATGAAACTACTTTAAGTAAAAGTGATGCACCATGAAAGGGTGAGACAAACCAAGTGAATGAAATATAGAGAGAAAGAAAAGTAGGAGAGGGATGGTGGAAGTGACATAGTCTAATACAATATTCAATTCCCTATATTCATAAATCACAAAAACTACAGACCCTGCAAAGAGATAGATACATGGACAATATACTTGCAAATACAATGCAAGGAATAAGATGCAATTTCATACAAATTAGGGGAAAAAATGGCCACAAAACATGAATTTTATTGCTCAGAAACATGCACAATCCATTATAACAAAAAAAAGGAAAAATAATTTACAATAAGCCTAAAGTCGAGGCCTTTAGCTCAAAATAGCTCTCGAACAATTTTGATAAAGTTCCTTCACTTTTCGAGAAAATATCTCCTCAAAATGAGGAAAATTTTACAATATATAGGCACTTTGGGTCACCAAACAACAAGATTCTTTAAAGAGGTATGTTCAACCATTAATTTTAGTAATTTTCTTGCATGGGTGATCATGGGTGCCATGCCTCATTAATTATGGTTTTTGGGATGTCATTCATTCATCTACCCTCACCTAGCTTATAACACGTCCATTTCGCAGGTCATCCATCCTCGTAAGATGTACTGACCTCATTTGATAAAACTACTTGGCCTATAATTTCTTCTCCATATTTAGGTTAGAAGACCATCTAACCATGATCTGTACAATTGTGAGTAGGTCATCTAACCTAATGGTTGTCCAATCGTGTTGGTGGTGGACAACGTCTAACTTCATGGCCATACATGCTTTTGGTCACCAACCATCCTTGTAGCCAATGAACTAACAAGCTAACCAACCTAGTGAATTATCTAACTATGTCATACAACTATGAGTCATCCATCGAGTTGGTCATCTAATCCTGTTGTTGGGGATAGTTTTATGTGGAAACATTTGCAACTATAGAATATCAAATCCAAATCATGCATATACGGATCTAACAATCCCCACAAAATCTGAGAAGTGTAAGTATAAACAATAATAATCCAAATAACATAAGAGTACATGCACATAACACAACATGTATCATGGTTCACCCAATGTGGGCTATGTCCACCAAACATAGAGATCTCATATATATAATATAACAAGATATTACAAACCAACTCTTACATGCGGAGTACGTGTATCTCTACAAGAGTATATATTCCTCCCAGAGATCTCCAACGGGATCTACACGAGTACACTAAACCATGCCTTGATACCACCACCTATGTATCCTCCAAATATCTAACCAGATCTACGAGTGTATTACTGTTGTGCCTTTGAAACACCACCGGATCTCACATACCTAAAGCTACCCTACATCTTCCATTGTTTAACCAATCTCTCACTATACTGTGAATCTCTAAACAAGACCTCTAGAAGGGTCTACCAGCATACAACCATAACCATGCACTAAGAAGTAAGTCTCTCCTCCATCATTGCATAAACTTGTGAAAACATGGAGACAAATTCCTCTACAATACTAGATTCCTATGGATCAATAATACATCATGATCTCATGGATCTATAATACAATATCTCACAACATGTCGATATAAAAGAATGAGAACAAATAAGATCTCACAACAACATGTGGATCTAACAAGAAGAAACACTAAGTGCTTTGCATATTATCTAAGCCATTACACAAGACTAAATAATAAAAGGAAATATAGTAGAAGATAATATCATTTTCTCACCAATAGTGTACTTGCACTTTCCTTCTATTCAACTTATCTCTATGAAATCTCATGTCTTCATACAATATGATTTTTATTATTCTTCATCATCCTTTTAACCAAGGATAACTCAATTCTTCTTTTTCATTATTATAACATATCCTAGAAAAACTTAGGTACAATAGGCATGTAATTACATCCTTTAAATCTTCTTTAAAAGAAAATATAGATTAAATTCCCTTGAGTTAAATATAAAATTTCATGCATGTAATGTAATCGGTGTTGGTTACCACGATCTTTGACCAATGTCGATTACCCTAATCGGTGTCACTCTTTGTGTAAACTAGCAAGGTATAAATCATGCTATTTGTAAAGGAATTCAGATCCAAAATCCTAACACCAGAAACACCAACCACTGAAGGGGTTGGATGAAATCTTACCCTCTTGACCAACCTCTCGTACATGCTCCCCCGACTAACCTGTGAACTTGTCATGTCGTGTAACCTGAAATGGTTGGACATTATCTATCTAAGATGACCAAATGCCTTCCATACTAGGGGTTGGATGTCAACCAACCCATCACTTTTCTAACTGGCTGAAACACCTACAACCCATCCAACCAAACCCCCGTTTAACCCAACAGAACAACTTGTGAGGTTAGACACTGCCCATATTTTTCATCCATGTGGCCAACCAATGCTCCAACCATCCAACCCAACCGACCAACTCATGACCCATCCAACCTGGGAATCTTTACCAATTTCACAATGAGCCCAACCAACAATTCAAACATTTTTCACAATGATCTAGCTTGCCGTGAGTAAAGACCAAATTGACCAAACCAAAAGACGAGATGAATTTATCTTCTAATGGGGTTGAATTTAATGGCCATCTGCACATCCCAAAATCTTGTACTTCAAATTTTGAATAGGTATCCCAAATTTTTAGGGGTACAAATTTGGGATAATAGTGGGTAGATGAAGAGATAATTTACAATGCTATTAATTGGAATGGCTTCTCCATTACAAAATAACTTAAATGTTAGTATTTTTGTAGCGATTTTGGATTGTGTTATGTTTTTGGTATTTATATCACCACCACACAAGAAATAAGAGTTGCATTTATTCCATTTCCTTTTCTTATGATTTCCTCTATTCTCTCTCTACTATGCAAATTTTTAAGCATGGTAATATTAAATAACCAAGAAGTAACTTTATGTTCGTGATTGATGAATATAAAAAACTATGTGTTTCTAGTTTGTAAGTCTTACTAATTTCTTACATTTTTTCTTTTATCCGATTGAATGTGGACCTACTCTATTTATTATGTGTGAAATTTTCTATTACCTGCTAACAATAATAACTCCATCTTTCCTAATTTCTCACCTTTAACCCTCATCATTGCAAATTAATCCCTTGTACCTGTCAAGCTCTTTTCCACAAGTTTAATGAAGTGTTCCTATGTGTTCTTTGACCTACTTTGGCCACCTCATAAAATTAGGATATTTTACATTCAATAATGGGAGCCTCCCAATACCAAAAATTAGAGTATTAGCTATGTGTTTGTTGGTGAAACACATAATTTACAATATGAAAAATTAGTTCACCAAAAATATTTGGAAACTCCATTGGGGATAGATCTACTCTTATACACGCATAAAGATATCCGGAAAATATAAAAAAGTACATATTCCAAAAATGAAACAAAAAAATAGGTTTCAAAGTAAAATCATATTTGGAAGGAAACTCCATAAAGGAACAAATCCATGTCACGTTCGTTTCTTGCTTCAAAATGATGAAGTTTTAGATTGGTGTCCTAAACTAATAAGTAACAACAAATATGAAGAAGAAGATGACCACCCTGATCTATTAATTTTTTAGTAGCCATCATTCTGGAGCATCTATTACAAATGTAAAGATTCTACTACGGTGAAAAGGTCTCTTGCTTAAAAATATATATATACAACCAGCTAAGGGAAAGAAGGTTCGTATTGTTTCTGCACTAGTCATGAAAAGAATGTCTAGAATGGAGAAAATTGTTGTTTGTGAAGATCTTGTCATCAATTCCTAATGGATCTTATTTAAACAAACTGGCGATAGAGGGGGCAATGGGAATTACACATGTTGATGATTGAGAATCACAAACTTGATGAGGAAGATTCATAAGAGATATGAAATGTTGTATGAAGGGCATGATGATGAATAATCTAATGAAGGTAATATTTTCAACTTCATGTAACTTACTAAGAAAGTAAGAGAATTTTCTTTCATCTCTCTTCCTCTAGATGGTTTTATTGTATATGGAGATGAATAAATAGAAACATTGAAGGGAGAGTTTATGAAAAGGATTTTGATTGTGGAAGAATGATATTGTAATCCCAAAACCTACCATTAAATTCTGAATTATGCATTAGCCTTACAAAGAAGGTATGAACATCTTGAAGTACTACATAATGTTTAGGAAGAAGAAACTCATCTTGTAGACACCCAAAATTGGGTCGTAACCCTCTAATCCCCTTCTAATTAATTAATTTGACACATCCCCCAATCACGACCCCTTCACACATTAGTATTAATTTAATTACCCATATTAAGTTAATAATTCCCTCACTCCTCCACCCCACCTATCCATGTCACCATGGACCCTTTCTAATCCTATTTATTAACCTAGACTAAGTCATTTACTTCCCTAACTAACTATGACCTCTTTTAAACCTAACTATGAATTCTTCTACACTTCTCCCACCTATTTCCCACTTCATTTAGTGACAACCCACACTCCTAGTCCATAACAAATCTTGAACAATGCCAAAAATGGAGAGAAAAGGCTATTTTTGGAAAATATGACCTTTTCTCCCTAACCGATGTTGGTTATTCCTTGGTTGTGATCGATCGCTAATGTCATCGGTTCCATTAAATAAGGAATCCCAATCATTCTTTGTGGTTCTTCTTCCACCTTGGATTTTGGAGTTCTGGCATTGGTATTCTCAAGCATCCAGGAAACCTCATGATGAACCAAAGATCATTCCAAGCATTCAAAACCTCCACCAAGCATCAACAGTGTGTTCTAGAACATTGGATCACTCACAAGGAAGTCCAAAGCCTTTTATTATCGCTTTTACATGGGATTGGGACTTGTCTCTCCTTCACCGTAGTCATTAATTCCATAACCACTTATAATCTACAAGTAATATCTAACTTCTTATTACTTCTATTATTTTGGTTATTAATCATTTATTTTATTTCTTTCATCTTCTACCTCTCCTGGATCCTCCAAAGCACCTCCACCCAACCACCTATATTGAGCCTTGTACTCTTCTTAACCACCTATTTTACCATCTCTGAGTATTCACATAAATCCTGGAACCTAGCCTAAGCCCTCCCAAATCTCTATGAAATCAAAAAGAGTTCCCAACCAACCCATTTTAACCTTCTAATCTAATTGTCCTTACCGACTTCTTGGTCACCCATATGGCATCATCTATTACTAGGTACAGACATCGGTCACCCAAGTGATACTAGTATTTGTGACTAGTGGTTTACCTTAGAAAAGTGAGTTCCTAACTCACCCAAAACATTCAAAACCTCACCCAATATCAACCGGATATTCCTTAACATATATTCCATACCTATTGTTGTCATGGAAATGTGCCACAAGGAAATTAAAAATTTCCAAGCATGACAACTATACCCTGTGTTAATTTTTCAAGTCTCGATCATTGCAAGACCAAATGACCTCCCAAATAATTTTATATCATCCCCCTAGGTGGTTTAGGAAATTTAATTCATTCCCCTATGTGATTTTAGGAGTTCATTTCGCAAGCTACAAGTAGTTTTGGGAAGGGTTATTGTAGGCCTTCCTAGGGCTAGAGAAACCCCATGGAGCAGAGAAGAAGAGCCTAAGTAGATGTGGAGGTGATTCAAATGTCTTGGGACATCATGGGAATGATTAAGGAAGATTTTGGAAGGGCTTGGAGAAGTTGGGGCAATTTCTCAAAATTAGGGTTCACTGGACCTAGTCGGTACAGAGGCAAAACAACCAATGAGCTTTAGAAGGTGATTTGGGAGCTCTGGATGGAGTTAGGACAAAAAAATCAATGTAAAGATAATTCCAAGCCATAAATGATGTTGAAATCATATTTTTCACAAAAAATTGGCACATTAGGTCTCGTAGGTAGTTTTTCTCAGGGCGGTGGAGTACAAATAAAAATCCATTTTTTTAGGGAACAAATGAAAGAATAAAGACATGGGACCCAATCCATTGAATTAAAAAGGCCATTTCTAGTTAGGATCATATAATTTTTTTGAAAAATCCCCTCAAGAGCTTAAGTTATCATTGCCACAAGTTGTCCTTTTGGAGCGAGTTTGGGAATTAGCCAAATGTTGGGAGGACACGTGTCGGATCCGGGATCTGGTGGGATTTTTGTCCCCAACATCCCTAAGGCTCGGGAGATCAACCTTGGAAAATTGTTTCAATCCCCCATGTGACCTCTGGAACCCCATCCGAGATGCTATGCAAAATAAATAAAAATTCTCACCATTTTTCTTGAACACAAGCATGGAATATATAAGAATTGGGGTGGGATGTGCCTTCATGCACAAGGAAATAAGAGGAAGTTCCAACAAACTAAATATTTTTAAAATAGAAAAGGTAAGGAGAACCTAGAAATTAAAACTATTTTTAGATAAATTGGTTCACAAACGCATCCTAAAAGTGAAGTTAAGTGAAGTGTCAGATGTTAAAAACACGCATGCCGAATTCAAGAAAAATAGGTGAGGACCGCTGCCCTACACATGACGGTGGTCCTAGGACCACCACCCCGTCAGGGTAGTAGTCCCGCACTAGAGGCCAAAACATGCACATAAATGATCGAGAAGCTAGAAGAAAGCATGGAAAAGCTAAGGATGTATAGGCTACAAATATACATTTCAAATGGGTTTACGAACTCGAACACCTTCTAAAAGGACATGAATCATCATTGGGGACCTTTGTTACCATTTTTGACAATGTAGAAAATGAAATTTTGGGTGCGTATATAAGCCTCTAAGCCACTTGCAATTAACCTATCCCTTACCATGACCCCTTTCACATATTTATATTAATCTAATTTCCCATATTTGACTAATTATTACCTCTCTGTTCAACCTCAACTTAGACCCATTCCAAGGGCATTTAACTAAGCGAGACTAGGTCATCACTCGTAATATTGAGTCATCACTTCACTTAACTAACTAGGACTTCTTCTAAACCTAAAATTAATTTTTAATTACCTATTCCATCAATTTTCTATGTGTTTAAATGTGAACCAAGACTCCTAACCCATTTCCATTAGCGACCAATGCCAAAAAGGGAAGAAACATGCTATTTTGATCTAATTTGTCTATTTCTACCTAATCAATGTTTGTTATTCCTCAAAAGGCGTAGGTTAAGGATCCACCATCGGTTCCTTTAAATAAGGATTTTCAACTCTTTACCGGGGTTCTTCTTTTGGTTGGCTTCAGATTATTCATTGGCATCCTTACATTCAATGACGATCAAACACAACACTAGCATATTCAAGTTCATCACCAGAAACAAACCTCTTGCTCCATAGCCTTAGATCATTCACATAAGGAATCACTCAGGATTAATTTCCATGGCATTGGATCCAGATCCGTTTCTCTAGGAGCACCCACCAATCACTTCCATCAACAAATCTCTAGATCTTTAGCGAAGTATCTTAACTAGGTTTTTAGTTCTTAGCTTTGGTTTTAGATCTTGTTGGCGATAAAATTTGTCGGGGATAAATTGGTGTTTATCATGCCAAAACTACGAGAGTTTAAGTCCCTCTACTTAAGCTGGTGTAGATTCCATATGTGCATGTGTGATAAAAAGTGAGTTTAATCTTGGTGGTCTTTTGGTGGGGATCAACAGGCACTCCATTGACCCTAAAAACAAGCTTTCATATATCTATAAGATAAGAATTTGATAGAAAAGTGGGAAATGGAATGAGAAATTTAGAAAAGAGAAACAACTAATGTTGCAAGTAGAAAATCAGAGACTTGCATACACCAGCTAGAAGCTTCATTACATACAATTGAATTTAGAAGAAAACAAATTTGGGTAATAATAACAAGACCAAATAGCATTTAATGAGCACAAAGTACCACTAAACTCCTTAGTCAAAAAGGGCAAAATTCCTTCTTCCTTTATTGAAGATCAAGTAGAAATTGTACATAACATAGAAGTAGAAGACATTTTTAAGTAGGGAAATGGAAGAAATTTTCTATCTCTTTGCTCTCTTCACAAGGATATCTCTCTCATGAATTTACAAAAATAGATCCAACATCTAAGAAGTTTCAGAAGTTTTCTAAGAAGAATAAGAAGTTTTTAGAAGAAGCTCAAATGAGGAGCTTGTTACAATTTATAGAAGAGAAGGAAACTCTTCATCTTCTGGTGAATTTTCAAATACTTTAATGTGACTTTAGATTGTTCATATTCCATTTAAATATTTAAGTCCCTTTTATAAAAACAAGGTGACTTAAATTTTACATTATATTTCTAAATTCACTTAAAGTTATATTAAAAAGTGAAAACCTCAACGCAAGAATATAACATTGATGAGAGAGAGAGAGAATTGGGTGAGAAGATAAGAGAGAGAAAGAAGAGGAAGAAGAAAGAAGAATAATTATGTAGAAGGATGAGTCGCTATAGTGGATTTGATCTTGCTCCCTGACTGGCTTCCACTTCATGCTCCTGAGAAGGCCTCTATTCCTCTAAGATCTTTACTAAAAAAGTTACTGTAGGTTCCACTTTGTCGGCATGAGGAATGTGAACACAACTCAAGGTTTCTATCCATCCATCGGCCACACTATTGATGTATTTGCACTTCCCGAACCATGATGAATTTTTCTCTGTAATAAGTGCAATGGAGGCCTGAATCTCTGAGAGGAAGTCGAGGGTGTCCTTAGTGAAGGACGATGGGTTTTCTACCTCTTTCTTGACGTGTTCTTCAAATGGACCAATCAACTCATCAGTAGTTGTATCTTCACCCATTTCAGATACTCCAAGATTCTAAATTTTCCAATTTACACTATCCTACAATTTTTATGCTTGTTCCTCTTTTTCCTCCAGCTCTGTGATGGCCTGATTGATTTCCTCAAACCTGATTGCCAAGGCCCTCACCCACACATGTGACAAGTATTCTGAGGGATTTTCAAATATCTTCTGTTGATCAACTCCTAGCGATAAGTGTTGCTCATTTCATCTACTACTAGGCCCAAAGGTTCTCAATAGTCCCTTTATTTCTCCAAGTCCTCCTTGAGTGTTTGTGTCGATCTATTGTCGCACACATGTAAGCAAAGATTTTGACCGCTTCTTAGAGCATTGAATTCCCTTTTTCATAAATTGATTTGATCCATTCATTATTCGCTCACCCCTATATTGTGAACTCGTGTGTCTTCTGATGGATTCTAGATTGAATCTAATGATGGGCACAAATTTATTAGTCGGAATTGTCATGGCATTAGGATTAGCTGGATGTTGCACATGGAAAAACAAAATTTTCACTTACTCTTTTACTTCATCAATCTTCTTCTTATACTCTTTATTCCTTTCCACCATGTGAGTAGAAGATTGCTGATACATGTGCATATCCCCTTCATGAGTTATCGGTCCCAGTTGAATTGTGCTCATTTCATAGTCAGTTGGTGTCATCTCATCCCTTTGGATTGATTACCTTGGGCCGAGCTACTTTGATGTATTGATTACCTATTTCCCCATTATAAAACCAAGAGGCGATATGTGCAAGATTCCTTGATCTTTTTCTTGGCCAATAAGAAAATTATTGATAGATCAGGGGCTTCCACTGGCTGCATAGTGTGGGTGTTAGGGATAATTGTTTCCTACATCCAAGGAAACATCTCATCGAACTCAGGTTCAATGATAGGTGCACCGATGGTACCCTATTTTGGAGGAGGAAAATCATAAATGAGAGACACATGAGAGTCATCAAGAGGGGAAACCTCCTATGGTAGCTCGAAGACTAAATCTTGAACCATGTGTTCTTCCTCCACTTGTTACTTTGTCATGGGGTGTACTTCTTACATTTCTGCAATCAAATCTTCCTCTAGTAGTGATGCAAATGATCCTTCTTCTACTTTGAATTTTCTTCGGAATTTTTCGTGAGGAGAATCTTCCAATTCTATGGCCTTCCTTTTAGAACTAGAAGTCACCTCTATGACTTTTGAAGAGGTATAGGGGACATATTGACTACCACATACTCAGAATCATACATCTCTATCCCATCATCTTGCAAAATATCTTCATACCAGGAGAACTTGAATTTCTTCATTTTGTTGATTATCATCCTCATATGATCCTTTTACGCACTTAAAATTCATCCATGCAATTGGCCCAGTAGTCCTTGAATTATGGCTCATGTTATAATTCTGAGACATGGAAAGAGTTGGGATCTTCTCGGATGTCAAAGTTAGGCCTAGAAATGTAGGAATGTAGAGTCAAATGAGTGAAAGAAACCTCTAGATGAGATGCGTCATTTGATATCTTGCACATGAATATCTTGAGAGAGATAGGAAATAGAATCAACTTATTCCTCCTACTTCTAAGCCTGTTATTTACCTAAATGATCATTCGCAAAGATTAAACAATACAATTTTTTCACTAAGGTACTTGGGAAGCCTTAGTGGTGTTTGGTCAAAGCCAACAACTCGTAGGTAGGAGAATGTTAAGAATTGAATGAAATAGGAGCCATACTTCTTGATCAAGGATGCTGCTTGTGATGACATCCTAGCTTCCATATCTCCTTCCAAGTTTTAGACTATGTACATCATGAATGAATCATTCATGCAATAAAAATTCATATGGCTTTCCTCCATCACCACCTATGGAAGTTTCTTGAACGTGAGCACCTTGGTGGAAATGTTTTGCATGATAGAAAATCCCTTGAATGATCTCAAGCTAGTGAGGAGGTAAACCAAGTAAGAAGTCAAGTGGAACTTCTTCATCATGGGTACTTGGAGCAGTTGTAAATGGAGGTTTTCACTGATGATCTATCCCCAGGAGTAAATTCTCTACTTTCCTCTTTTCAATGTTAAAATCAAAAGACCAATCTAGTCTTAGAAGTCTCTTATGCTTTCTTTGCCCATTACTCTACTGAGGATAGTGTTAAAATCAGAATACCCTTCTTGGAACTCACACCTTGGAAGGTTCTTAGGCATCCTTGAGGGATTTCTCCCTATTTTCAACCATGACCCAAACACAACCCCTTGCACGTATGCATCCATTGTTTCCCAATCATGCAAGGCCCTTTATTTTGAGATGATGACCATGTTGGGTGATGTCGGTATCTATAGAGAAAGTGATATGGTTTTAGGGACATTGGACCGTCATTGTTCTATCATTTTCAGCTCGTATGGTTTGTGTTTTGGGCTCATAGTGGCGAGAGAAGGCTAGGATAAACTCATCACTTTGGATAGACATTGGGTGTCCTTTAGTAGTGAAAAATCCATTGGTGAATATCTGGTCTTCAATATTATTTTGGTCTCTGGCTGTCATGCGAGTTCTTAGGTCATTCAGTCCATGTACAAGACATCATTGTCTTCTATCTCATACTCGCAGGAAAAGGGTTGTGCCAACTTCTATCCTATCCACTTTTACTTCATATTTTCCCTAAAATAACAACTTACTATTTTTAGTAGGTTCTCGTGGGACCACTTGATTTTTTTACTAAGTACCAAAAATTCCCATTCGGTGAGCTCTCACCACGGTGCACCTCTAATGCTTTCATCTCCTTCACAAGTTATTTTGTTCTTGACTTTCCCAAAATAACAATCCCCTATGTAGAAGACCTGCTCTTTTTAGAAAGTGGGATTCTAGAGGTCAGATTGATGTGGAATGAATTTTTTTATATGGACTTTTCCCCAATATTTCCCCTCTGAAATTTTAGACCTACTAGCTTAATAGTCCAGGAGATTTTAAAATTTCAACTTTTGGACTGGATGAGTGCTTTTGGACGTGGCACCATTAATGGACCTTAGAATTCCAAGTATGGGTTTCTCCTCCATTTTCTAAAAAAAATTATATTTATGATGTGGGTTTTTTCTTCTGGTGCTTCACGTGAAATTATACTTCAATCCAAAAATGGTTTGACATGAAATTTAATTTTTCCTTCGTTGAGCCGAGAAAGGAGATTTCTTCACTGTGAATGCTCTGTTGCATAAGAGGAGAGTTTGAATTTATTTTTGATGGTCTTGGATACAGGAACCAACAGATGAAAAAAATGGCTCATTTCTTTGTGCACTAGTTTGCAAGATTTGTAAGAATTTACGTTTTTGGCTATGGGGATTTTCTACTGCTCTCTTTGTTGTTCTTCGTTTCTCCTTCTTTGTTTTCTTAAAATTACTTCTGGTACCTTTATTATTTCATGGAGTGAAAGTAATTATTTTTGTGACAGGTCTAGTTTGAGGCTCAACAATGGTGTAGTGATGGAAAGGAGGTTGCAGAGGAAGTATGGAGCTATGGTCTGTGCACGAGAGTGTAAGAAGTTAGAAGCGAGGTAAATATTTAAATTTTTGAAATCATGTTGAGAGAGGGATGGGTGCATTTTATTATGCCTGATGTCCATCACCTCAAAGGTACATGAGGGACATCATTTTCCATGGTGATCCTAGAGGTGACATGTGGCATTGATCTGACGGCAAGGAATGAGTGCTCCAAAATCAGCTTTAAAGCATTGAGGGGCTGGAAGCGGGTCACATGGGTGACCAAAAATCTATCCTAGAGGGATGGGAACATTTTTCAAGGTCTGATGTCCCTGACCTATGAGGTACATGAGGGACATCAAATTCCATGGCCATCCTAGGGCTGACACGTGGTAGAGATCCAACGAAAGGAGATTTGAGCTCCAAATTGCATCGAGGGGTTGGCTGGCAATCATGATGATCGTATGGGGTTCCAGAGGTCACATGAGGGATGGGAAAATTTTTCCAAGGTTGATGTACCTGACCCTTAGGGACGTTAGGGACATAAAATCCCACCAGGCTCCTAGAGCTGACATGTGTCCTCCCAAAATTTGGCTAAGTCCTAAACTTGGTCCAAGAGGACAACTTGCGATGATGATATCTTGAGCTCCCGATGGACATTTTTAGAAACATTTTATATGATCCCGACTTGAATGTACTTTTGAATCCAATTATGGGGGTCTCATGTCTTGATTAATTAATTTTATCCCTAAAAAATCTTATTTGTTATTTGGTACTCCACCTATTCCTATGAAAACATGCATGTAAACTGATGTGTCAAAGTATTGTGAAAAATATTATTTCACCATAAAGTAGAGATTGGAATTCAATTTTTGGATATATTTTTTTAGCTCCGAAATCCATCTAGAGCTCCCAAAATCACCTTTCGAAGCTTAGAAGTTGTTTTGGCTTGTGCACCGACGAGGCTTATGAACCCTAATTCTAGTGAAACTACCCCAACTTCTTTGAGCCCTTCCATAATCTTCTTGAATCAATTCCATGACATCCTAAGTCCTTTTAATCACCTCCACATCCAGTTAGGCTCTTCTTATCCACTCCATGGGGTTGCCCCGGCCCTAGGAAGGTTAGTGATAGCCCTTCCCAAAATTGTCTCGTAGCTTGCAAATGAACTCACAAAACCACCTAGGGGAATGAATGGAATTTCCTAAATCACCTAGGGGATGAGATAAATTTAATTGGGAGGTCACTTGGACTGACTAGATAGACTCGGGGTGTCTTGGAATGATGAGACTTGAAAAAATTAATACTGGGGTATAGTTGTCATGCTCCAGAATTATTAAGTTCCTTGTTACACATTTGTGTGACAACAAATCTCTTATTGTCTTCTGTTTTCGACTCCTTTCTCACCTGAATACCATCCATCATTCATCTACCCAATACCCTACCAACCTAAACCTCTCTCTTTCTCTAACCACTATGTTTACTCTTGTTGAGTCTTCACCTAAATCCCAACACCATGGCTAAACCTTCCCAACGCTTTGCAATCAAAAAGATCCCGAAATAACCCATTTTAACATTTGGCAACTAATTTTTCATACCTTGATCAGTTAGACAACCGATCCGACTAAAACTAGTGATCGGCATCGGTTCCCCAAGCTGGAATCAGTCTTTGTGTCTGGAATTTTTCCTTAGACCAGCAAGCTTATTTCCTCACCCAAAACCTCTCCAAATCTTCCATAACTTCACCCAGGCCTCCATACTATCCTTGTAACACCTACGAGACCTTAATAAACCACCACCCACTTTAAATTTAATCTTGTATTCACTATTTAGATTAGATTTAAATTATTGTTCTTATGTGAGATACCTAAATTATACAACAACACTAGGACTCTCTATTTCATGTTCTTATCATTACTTAATTTAATTTAAAACGTGGATTGACACCTTCTACGAAGTACCCTACTTCTCGGATCTATCTCCCACTAGGAAATCCACCAACCTATGCTTTTAATTTTATCTTGTGGTCTTTCTTTGCTTCTCAGGTAGTCCTTCCCAGACAAAAAGGAGTGCTCTCGATTGGTCTGGTCTTCAACGGTGTGCAACCTCTTCACGACCTCCAAGTATTCCTCACATACTAACCTTCTACCTTAAATGTTTTTCTCATATGTACATTATTATTGGTGAAATATTTTGGCAAGCCCGGTGGGAACCTCATCATTTGTGGGTTCATTTTATTCATTTAGGATTGCATTTCTGATTGTTTCCTTTCAAAAATCTTCACTAAATATCTCCTTGGTAACATTATTTTCTCTAAAAACTTACATTTTATTTAGTGCAAATTAAAATGAATCATTTTTTCTTCTTTCTTTCTTGCATTAGTGAAATTCATACTCTATTCCTATTCACTATTGCTCTCATCCAATCTCAATTTTTTGATTTGGGTTTAAAATTACTACATTTTTGGAATATATTGGGTAAAAAGAGGGTTTTAGAAGGTCCCACAACCTTTATACAAAAAAGCCCATCAGGCCAGATCTAGCACTAGAATTTGCAAAGCAAAAATACCCGAGAAGATTCCAAAAAGGAGAACGAAGAAAAATCCAAACCGAGAAAAAGAAAAGATACATTAGATGAGCTTCTTCAGCTCAGAGACAACATTTTTTGCTCTAGGAGAGCCAGAGTCGTTTGCAAGAAGTTCAGCCAGCTTGAGAAGCTCCGAACAGTCGTCAGCTATAGCCGCCCTGGTGGAATCCGTGAAGTCCTCCCAAGCTTTCAGAGCCTTGAAGGCACGCTGCAGTTTACTTAGAATGGAGGAAATGATTTCGGCTCTGTTATGGTCTTTTTTAGCATCAGCAGACTCAGTATCAGCAGGATTCGAGTCCATAACAGGAGGGGAATGAGGAGTGTCAGCAGCAAAGTCTTTTACATCAGAGGGGTCCTTATTACCAGCAGAATGAGAGAAGGGTTCCACCACATGTTGATTGAAATCACACTGCTCCGCTTCCGGGGAATCAGGGTACAGTTGAGCCAGTCCCAAAAGATCAGCCGCGCGAGAGTAGTCAGGGCTGGAGACAGGAGAAGGAGCATGGCCACTGGAAATTGTGTCCTCCAAGAAAAGACACGAGATGGGCGTAGGAAAAGAGGGGGTGGCAGGGGGAATGGAGGCGTCGCGGGGGGCTCACAATAGCCACATCGGAATCGAATCAGAGGAGAGGAGCGAGGTGGCGGACGCCGAGAGGAGCGGAGGGAGGAGGAGGAGGGGTGAGGAGAAGGGGAGGGGGAGCGGCGGTGTCGACCCATTTTGGGAGGGAAGCGGAGCAGGTCGGAGTGGGAAGCGGCGACGGAGAAAAGCAGATAGAGTAAACCCTGGTGGAGGATGACACCCTCGCCCTCCCGAGCCAACATAACAGAATGCTCCAGAGACTGAAAAAGAAAGGCAGCCAAATTGATTTTTCTCCCCCATCGGAGATGGGAGAGGATGAACAGATGGGGGCCAAAGACCAGTCGGTATCTGCCATCGATAGTGAAGTACCGCATAATGACTTCCGCCACTGTATTCTTACATTACATCCTATTACTACATTACATCCTATTTATTCTTACATTTATCTCAAATAGTCTAATTAGTACTCAAATATAATTGAGGTCATGGTGGTTGATGATTGGGTAATTAAGCGTAATCCACTTTTGCACACACTTTTCCAAATCACTCAAACAAACAATCTGATTTCTTAAACATTCCCCAAATCCCGGGAAGAATCTATCAAGGATTGAAACACCCATTAATAGTGGGCTCTAACTATTGTTTTGGCCAAATTTTCATATTAGATCTTGGACCTCACATACCAAAAGGTATATCAAGGATTCCTCCACTAAAACATTCATGAAACCATCCATAGTTGGCTTCTAGGTGCCTTATATCCACTCCTTTCTATATACTCACGGCCGAGTCTTAAGGCTTAAGCCATCAAAACACTAAAATCTTATTCCTAGGATAACGTGTTTGATAGATTTTTGCTTATTGGATTTTTGACTTTATGTTTTCTTCTTCTATTTGAGGTGTCGGATCTTATTTCATCACTTTTCTTTCTTGTTCAAACTCGGTCATCACAATTAGTTAATTCTAGTTTTTTGAGTGTGTTGGATTATATTTTCTATAAATAGCCTCTTTATTGGATTCTTTTGACTAAATCTAAACAAAAAATTCAATTTTCTTAATTTTCATGAGAATCGGCATTGGTTACCTTCCCACTAAATTTAGTTCAACAACCTATATCGATCATTTACTCTAACAGCACTAGTTTATGACCGATATTGGTCTTTGTTTTTTTAATTTCTATAAAAAACAAAAACCTATTTTCACCTACCAAACTCTTTCAAAAATTTGTTTATGAGTTTTTGTAACTTCTACACAACCCAGAGTACCTATTTTCCACCCTTCCATATGGTTTGGACTTGCCAACAAGTATGAGATATTTTTTCCATGCAATTTGTATACCTTTTGCTTCTAGCCCTTTGTCTCCAATCAATCCTAATTATTTTGTGACCATACCGAAGGTGATGATAAATTCACTAGATTCCTTCATCATAACACTAATGCCTTGCAACATTACCTTGATAATTCTTCCACCTGTGACTCACCAAGTCATCCTCTTTATGGAATGCCCACTTCCATTCCCCCATTTCTACCATCTCTACCATATCAGGGAATGCTAATGTGGCCACCCAAACTACTCTAGCGTTTCCTACTCCCATTTCGCAACAACCTACTTCTCATATAACCTCTTCATCCTATACATATTGACTCCCACAACCATCTCTAGCAGCACCCATATCCATTAATCCTATTATATCATCATCGGTAGATTTTATACATATTCCTACATAATCATCAATTGTTTTAACCTCATCCTCTCAATTTTAGAATTTGGTGTTCTCTATTCCCTAAAATCATCCATCTGTCTCCACGGGATCTTTCGCAAGCTCTTATCACTTCCACCTTACCTCCAACACAACCCCTCACCTCAATGGTGTATTTAGGGTATATGCCCTACGCATCTACTACTTCCCACATACCTACATCTCAATTCACATACTTTGCACCACCACATGCTACTATGCATTTTATGGCCCATTCATCTTATCAAGCCCCTTGTACCTCGGGGTCATCCTTTAATCAAACCCGACACTATATCTCATTAAAATAATGATGGATAAAATTTAGATGCTTGAGGCCTCGGTTTATACATTCTATAACATCTTAACATACGATGAGATTTGTAACAAACACATCCATCCCTCTATACCTATTCATTTGTATCCCGCCTTAATGGGAGATACCTAAATTCAACCACTTCAATAGTAAGGAGGACCCACAACAACAATTGTGTTCATTTAGACACACTTGCTACCTAATATGCCATGATGATGCCTTAATCCTTCGTACCTATCCCATGTCCTTGTCGGGACCCGTCTTGGATTGGTATAGTGATTTTCCCAAACACTCAATATTTTCTTTCTTTAATTAATACATGCATATATTTATCAATCACTTTTCGATAAAAAATGCTAAAAATGTCTCTATGATAGATTTCTATTCTATTCTCAATACTGATGACGAGTCTATTGATGATTTCGTCGCACAGTGGTGAAGCCTAATCAATCAAGTTTCTTAAACTCTCACACATCCCGAGCTCATATAGTTTTTACAAGGGTATGTTTGGACACATTTCCCCAACTCTTTAGGTTTAATGTTTCGTATGTTTGACAAGGCTTTTACCACGGCTAGGAAGCTTGAGATCAATGCCCTCAAAGAAGACAAACTAAAACTGCGTAATAAAATAGCTGTCTTCAAATCAAACAAGTCTTCTTCCATACCACCAAATAACCATCACAAGAAAAAGGATATGCTAATGTGGTACTTCTAAAATCCATCCCTTCTCATCCGTCTAATAAATCTAAACCTCCTTCACATATCTCGTCAGTGTAAAATTTTCAATATCAGTATGAACAAAATAATTACACTCCCATTGAGGAGCCTTATTATTCTGTAGTGGAATTTTTTTTGAAGGAACAAGGAGCCTTATTCTTCCATAGTGGAAAAGTTTTTGAAGGAAGAAGGAGCCATCACTCTTCCTCCCATCAAACCACAAACTGGTTTTTATCATTCTCGCTGCACACCAGATTGGTATAAGGAAAATGATTTCTTTAATTACCACCAGGTAAGAGGACATAGTGACGTAAACTGTTAAACCTTCAAAAATAGTATGCAAGGAATTTTAGACATTCGTGATCTCATCCTTGATAACCCTAACACACCTACTAATACAAAATTAGAAATTTTAATAAAGCCTTTTCTAAACCATACCCCTTCATCCAATCATGTTGGTGAGACATTTAAAGAAGAAACTAGTGTCTATGTGTTTCATGCAATCTTCACTACAATGTCTAATATTTCTATCAATCTTCCTATTCGACCATCTATTGAGGAAATTCTCACACGGATTACCCCTACCCACAGAGGATCCCACCTCACAAATTCCTTTACCAAAAGAGGAACCCACCTCACATGTTCCTTTAGCCATAAAGGAACCCTCATTATCACCTTATCTACCCATAGAAAAACCTACATCACCCACCTTTCCTTCTCCTCAATCCTAACCTTGTCTATTTCACCCACTTTTCTTTCTCCTCAACCCATAAAGGATCTAACCTTGTCTACTTCACCCAATTTTCCTCCTCCTCTACCCATAGAGGATTCAATATTATCTACCCATTCTATTTGTGATACCTTGCCAAAGGGCCTAAAAATCCCATTATCTTCTTACCTCACTCTTACCTACCGAATTTGAGGCCAAGACCTTCCCTGTCTCACAAACCTCAAATCTCATCATGGGGATTAGCACTAGTGCATCATGCTGTTCATATAAACTAAAACCATTATCTTGTTTCATTGATCGCATGGAACATTTCGATTACTCTACCCTCTAGGGGTACCTTAGACTCCCATTTCCCACCCAAACGCAGATGTTATCCCTAGATACCTGGACAATTTACCCCAAGGTATTCAAAGTGACTAAGAATATTCCATTTGAGCCCGTGGTTCTAGCCCCTTCTTCATTGATACCCCTTTCACTCAGGCCTTTGTCTACACCAAAACCTAACACCACCTTAGGGGCATTATTGGTACCAAGTCTAGCACATCCCGATATGAAGCTAGACATGTCAACTTCTTCACCAATAATCACAAAATATACTCCAACACCTAAAAGGAAGACCTAACCTCTTAGGGTGTGTACCCCAATATCTCCCACACCTTCTCACTCACCTAAACCTTTTTCACGGATATTGGGCCCACATCCTTCAACCTTGGTTAATCTACCCCTTTACCAAGGAAAACCCAAAGTGTAACAACCTATACCCTTTCCTTCACCTCCCATTCTTCCCACACCTTATTCATTACCTTTACCCTCACTCTTGCCAACACCCACACTTTTTCCTTATCTTATTCAAACACATACACTTTCTAAGTCTCCTTCACCCTACCACATTGTTCCTTCACCTTTACCCAAGAAGGTGCAGCCTAAACCCAAACCTTCACCACCTATTAAAATAGTAGTTACACCAACATGATCTCTCGCCTCACCCTCCTCACGAAGGTCACCTATCCCTTTGTCCAAGACAACTTTTACCTCTCATTATGATCCTTTGGTAGGATCCTACTCTAACATCCTTTCTTGGTTATTAGAGACATATTTTATATCAATTCCACCTATCAAGCCTTACGATCCTATCAAACCTAAACCAAGTAGGGTTTGATGACACAAAAATTTGTGCCTATCATCACTAACTAGGGAATGATGTTGACGGTTGTAAGGAACTTAAAACCTTTCTCCTTCATCTTTACGATTTTGATGGTCTCTTCAAAGAAGATGATCTATTAGAGGAGGATTCCATTCTTTTTCACCCGTCGCCACATAACCTATTCCCAAACCCATTCTACAATATTTTCCTTCACATCCAAATAAAGATTTAAAAAATCCCAAACAACATTTTTTTCCTCCTATCTTTGAAATTAATATGGTGCATGGAGCGACTTGGTCACAACACGTGAAAGACAAAGGAAAGGAAAAAATTAGTAACCCTTCTAGTTCACCTTTAGCTACCAATAAGCTTGCACCTCCCCCCGAGATAACCATCCTTGGGATGGCACTACCTACATTTTTTGGTGTTACACATCGTTCAATGATATAAAAACTTCACCAGTCCATGTTGAAGATGTCTTTATTCAACTTGATTCAAACCTTTTATTCTCATCGTCAGGCCCTCATTAATGTCTTGTAATATATTGAGGTTCCACCCAAATAAAATTCACCTATTTCCACCCTCATTACTCCTCATCAAATTACTTGCATTAATTTCTCCAAATTAGATATTTCCTCTTAACAACCTATTGATCTTGATCCCACTCTTTTCATATCTACTTAGATTAATGATATTTGTGTTAAACGTGTTATGATTGATGGGGTCACTAACATCAATATTATCTCTTCTCATGCCTATGAAAAATAATAATACCAACTAATTGTATGTTTAGAAACTCCATCATGCTTTAATCTTTCAATGACGTCATGACCACTACCCTCGGAACCTTTGTCCTCCACATTTGTGTGGGTCCACGACCTATTCCAAAAATCTTCTATGTTATCAAAGGATAGTTCTAGTATAAGTTGTTGTTAGGTCATCCTTGGATTTGTGTCATGTCTTGTGTACGTTCCACTCACCGTTACCTCAAATTTAAATAGGATGGGGAATTTTATACCATTCGAGAAAGATCTATCCCCCTTCAAAGCTTATAATATGATTTATAATCCAAATGATGTTCTAATCCCAGTTAAGGCATCTAACACTTCTTCCACCTCACTTTCCTCATCGAACCCACCTATCGACCATCCTATTCCTCCCTCTACTAATGTCACATCTTCTCAAGATTAAGATAGCTCATCTATACCTACTACCCAAGTACCCAAAGCAGACCCCTTAGTAGGACTTTTTCAATGCCTCTCACTTGGAGAATACTACCTACTCAAAGCATTGACACGTTCCTTAATCCTCAAGAGTATGGAAAACTACACCAACACTCACATTATGACCATCATGTAGGATAGCTCATACCATACGGCCCTCCCCACCTTTGTACCAACCTAGCCTATGGGGGTATTTACACATCCTATTATTCTATTGAACCTCCCTTCCAAATTTTTTTTTCATATGACTTATCCTACTGTAGACACTAAAATTAGGTCACACTCCCCTTTAGTCCCTTGACAAATAAACACCCTTCATCACATTAACCTAGACATGACCCCCTTCACCCCACTAATATTAATTTAATTAAATTGATTAAATTAATTCATTACCCTCACTATATTTATTATTTAAATATCTTATTGAAATAATATCCCCACATACACTTCACTTAGACACCTCACCAAGATAACTCAACCTAAGACCTATTATTAGAAAGTTTCCATAACTAACTAATACTTACCCAAACCCTAAAAATCAATGCCTACATTCCCTCCAACCATAGTCCCGTATGCTCACAAGAGGCTCTCGGTCTAATCCACGGGATAACTACACAAGATCTAAGTAAATGGGAGGATCTCCTAGTTTAGTAAACCTAGGAAATCCCACCTTGACCAATTTCGGTTACCCCTAAATGTCGCCTAAGGTTAAGCGGACTACCATCGGTTACCCCTTTTAACCCCTAAACTACCTTATTCTCAAGGTTGGTAGGAAGTTGGCAAACATTGGGAGAAATTTAATGAGCAAGAACACATATCGGAGAGATAACACATCTTCGGAGAGAGTAAATCCTGCAAAAATTCACATCCAAGGAGGGATATTGAGAATCTTCTCCGCATAGCCATCCTCGCCATGATTTGATCTATCAAGCAAAGAGGAGTGTACATGCAGCCCATGCGAGAAGATTTTCTTTAGTTGGTGATCACTTTTAGCCTAAATCCATCATTGGCACCTCCAATCCTCACACACAGGAATTCAGGAATAGAATCCAACTAAGTATAACATCATACTTTCCTGGTCTATTTCATTTCATCATCATTTTATCATCCATTGTTTATCTTGCCCCCTATTGAACTTCTCTAACTTTCACCTACATATACTCATTAAAACCTCACAAAAGACTACTCCAGTCACCCAATACCTCGTCTCGACCAACCAAAGTCCTTTATGTAATAAAAAAGGAGACCAAAAGCTTTTTCTATGACATTTCCAGATCTCACAAGAACGGCAAGACACAGTTACACCTAGCGTTATGTCGTCGATCACCCACCGACACCACCGGTCTCTGTATTTTCCCACACGGCTATAACAGAGACCTACCCACCAAATTTCATCTCACCCCCATTTCTGTGATATACGAGACCTCTATCAAACCTACAAAGACCTAGAACCAATCATTTGACCTTTGGATTCTATTCTAGCTTAGCTTTGTTAGATTAGATCTATTTTTATTATTGTGTCTTTAAGTGAGATACCTAAATCATTTTAAAATAAAAATAGAATTTACTTTGTTTACAACATTAAATTGTTTAAAATAGTGAATGATAGCCATTTAGGAAGTATCATACTTGTCGGATCTAGAATACACTAGGCGAGTTCACTTTGCCCATATTGTTTAATTCCTTTTGGTGGTCTTGTTTCCGTTCTGGGTAGTTCCTCTTAGCCAAAAGGAAGCTCTCACGATTATCGTGGATTCGTAAGTCATACGCGTGCAACAACCCATCAACCAACATTTGAATAGGTATTCCTCCTACACCCATTACCCTATCTATTTTGTCAACACTTCAAAGAAACAATCTAAGAATCAGGTGAAACATTTTGGCATGCCTAGTGGGACCCATGTAGGGTTCCTTGCATTTTGTTCATTTCTAGGAAAAAATTGTGTGTTTGTTTCACTTCTAAAAGCATACACACTAATTTTCTTCCTTGGTAACCACCTATTCCTTCTATTTACTCTAAAGGAAACTTTTCTTTTGGTGTAATTAAAAAGAACCATTTCTTCACGTTTTCTGCATCGTAGTGAAAGAGCATCCCTCTTCCTCTTCATCTTATTATGTCATCCAATTTCACATTTCAATTTGGACTTAAAATAAGTGCATTCTATTATGATTTATTGCATTAGCTCATATTAATTGAGGGCAAACTATACACTGGAAGTCATGACCAGCTGATGGTTGACAAACAAATCATAGAAAAGCACTTCTATCCTTTTCTCTTTCTCTAAGTCTTACCAAACCACACAAAAATTCAAAATACATACATTCTTAAACAACATCCTACCTGGAAGAAGTTGCAGGTTATCACATGACCATGACACAGTGGGCACCCAGCTTACTGATATGTTGAGTCATACTTCAGAGTGAAGCCCGTCCCCACCATAACATACCTGAAACCTCACCTTTTAGATATCCTTCTTTGTAGGAAGCCATCCTCACCAAAAATTCTATTTCACAATTCATGTGTTAGTCCCTAAATAGCATAAGCTTAACAAACATAATAGAAAAGGCACTCCTAGGATCACATTTTCTTAGTGTTTCTACTTGGCTTGCATTTTGAGGTGAGAGATCACATTCATCACTTTTTTTGTTCATCCTTGCATGCTCCTCATCACAGATGGTGTATTTCGGATTTACCTGAGTGTTCTGGGCCATATCATCATCATTCTCAAAATTCTAGGTTTGATTCTACATCAGATTTTAATTCACAACCACTTTCTTTCATCACTATTTCAATTTCACAAGTAACTGTCATTGATTACCTCTAACCGCCATCGGTTATACCCAACCGACATCGGTTCTAGGTCCTTTTACTAACCTACTCAAAAGGACATTTTACTTCACTTTCTACCACTTTTCATAGTCTCTGTCACTGTCATTATTCCCATTGATGTTTTAAACATCCTCATATTTGGCATACCTATTAGATTTTACCTTCTGCCTCATTGTTTACTCACTGTCCATTTTCTACAAAGGTGGTAGAAAGTGGTTACCCAGGACCATCGTCGGTTTGGCCTAAGTGGCATCAGTTATCCTGTTTTATATTCTAGCCACCATTTGGTACTTAATTTACTTTTTGTCACCAGATTCACCTGTCTCTATTATTCTCTATGTAATTTACGAGAGAAACAACCCTACCTAATCAAGATCTTGGTGCACATGGTGCTGACCAAGAAAAGAAAGCACACTCGTATTCCACACCGGTTGTCAACCACTCCCACCAAGTCCTTCATCACCTTCCATCTTATCACCAGCCATGGATCCCATCCAACCTACTACTATCACTATCGAGAGATGAGGAGTTCTCGGGACTCCTTGACTAGAACACTTGCCGCCTTGCGGTTTTACCTTTCCCACTTGTCCACTCAAGATGCCTCGGGTCGGTTGATATACAACATGCCGTATCTATGCCCACGACTCTCGTACCAACTCCCACATCAGCTCTATCGGCCGTGCTACTCGCATTCACCTTCACGCCAATCATTTCACATTTAGGTCCTATACCCACTATGACTGCCATGTCTATTACCTCCATGGCCCTCGTTACATCGACCATACCCTCAACGACTACCCCAAACATAACCTCATCCACCCCGAATGTCTTACACATACATGTAGCTACATTACCACCTCCGGTGTCGATGACCCCTACCCCATTACGTAACGTGGTTCTTTCCATTCCACAATCATTAGCCCCTATTCCCACTAGGGTTACCATGACCCTTCCACCCCCATATACATACTACCAGAACCTCCGGTTTCATCAATTATTCATTCCGATACGTACCCCTGTTTCACCGCCTTATTCTCCACCACCCTATATGGAAGCCCCATACATTGGAGTGTCACCCCTATTATATGCCCAAAACCAATCTTCTCACACTACGGGAGGCATCCAATCATCACAACCCACCAATGACCTAATTAAATTGATGTTGGACAAGATGCAGACATTAGAGGCATCGATTTCCGGCTCCCGCAACACTCTCACCAACGACAAGATTTACAACGAGCCTATTCACCCATCCATTCCTATCCGTACATACCATGTGCATTGGGAAATTCCTAAATTCAATCGTTTCAATAGAAAAGAAGACCCACATCATCATTTGCGGTCATTAAAACATAGGTGTTATCTGATCACTCATGATGATGCCTTGATTTTGAGAACCTTTCCCATGTCCCTCATTGGACCTGCATTAGATTGGTATAGTGGGTTACCTAAACACTCTATATTCTCATTCAATCAGGTAGCCCAAGCCTTCTTAGATAATTTCTCTATCAATATCATCAAGAAGGTTACCATGACTGATCTATATTCCACACGTTAGTATGAGGATGAATCTATCATAGATTTTGTTACTTTCATTTAGTGCGACTGATCAATCAACTTACCTTCCAACTGCCACAAACTGAACTCATCAATCTCTTCACATGGGCTTGCACTAGACATATCTCCCTGACCTTACAGGTCTAAACCTTCTAAACATTTGATTAGGCATTCACTATGGCATGAAAGTTAGAGATTTGGGCAATCAAAGAGAAGAAAATTTCATTACACAATAAGAATTCAGCATTCAATTCAAATGATACCTCTTCTTCTTCTAAACCACAAACCAATTATTCAAAAGCTAAGGGAATGGTTAATGTAGTGGTACTAAAGGCCGGCCTAGCTCATCCATCAAATCAGGCTACACCCTCATCTAATCTCTCACCTGTCTAGAATTTTCAATTCAAATGAGAGTAGAAAAAATATACCCCATTTGGGGAACCTTACTCTTTTGTCTTAGAAAAGCTTATCAAAGCCAAAGACATCACCCTTCCACCTATAAAACCACACACTAGTTTTGACCTTGCTCGCCCCATGCCCACATGGTATAAAGAAAAGGGTCATAGTGACGGAAATCGAATCACTTTCAAAAATATTGTCCAAGAAATGTTTTAGAAAGGTGAGTTAACTATGGATAATCCCAACGCCACCCCCAAACAAAATCTACAAATATTAAAAAAAAATTCCCAACCATGCCCCTTCATCCAATCAAACCGGTGAGACATCAACTCATGATACCCATACCCACAAGGTTTACACTATCTATAATGAGGTACCGGTTGCCTCCCACTTTCCTCACATCCCTTCTATAGAGGAAATCCTATCCCGAACTCCTCCTTCCACATTGGAACCAACCTCTCTTTTTCCTTCACCAATGAGAGGCACATCGTACATCTTCTCAATCACAAACAGAGAGGGTCTTCCACTAACATTGAGCCCATCTCACCCCTAGCTTCACCACTTAGAGAACATTTACCTACAGTACCTCCTCCACCCACAGAGGAGCACCTATCTATTCCTCCACTTACAAAGGAGCTCCCATCATCTCCTCCACCTATCATTGACCCAGTTGAGATACCTTTGCTTCTTGGCGAGCATTCTCCATCAGCTACCCAGAATCCCGCCAACCTATTTTTGACTTTCTTACCCACGAAGTGAAGCTAGCCAATTCCCCATCTCTAAGACACATTTTACGAGAATTTCCATTAGGTCCTCAACAACTCCACCCATAGACATGTTGTTCTCACATTTGGCCGATCACTTAAATTATGTGGATATGACTTTACTATAGGGGCACCTCTTACTCCCTGTCTCAACACGGATGTAGAGATCCCTCTCTGATACCTCCAATATCTAACCAAACACATTTCAACCGATCAAACCAAATACAACCACCTCTATCGCAACCCCTTCCATGATACCTGTTAATGCTCAAACCACACCCTTACCCATAACCTAACCTACATCTAAACCTAAACCCACACCTACAACATTTTCCTCAACTAAACGTATTACCACTTTAGGGGTCACCCCTACCACCAACCTTACTCATCCACTTGTTATACTATATTTATCTACATCCTCCAACGTCAATACCACACCCACTCCAACACCCAAACCAAATAAAAAAACTCATCGACCTCATACCCCAACCACACCAACCATGCCCGCACTTACCTTGGCTTTCTTAAGACCTCGGTTGCCCAACATGGTCAAGAAACCTTCACCCATCCATACACCAATAACACAACAACCCATTCCTTCCTCACAAACTTCTAACCTACCTAGGCACACAACTGACCTACACCCACACATGCACGGTCCTTTTACCACCAATACCTCCAATACCCTCAGCTATTTCTTCGTTACCCACTACACTTTAGTCATAGTCTCTCACACCCCAAGTACGACTCACGTCATCTACCTTCACAACACCCCCATTATGCCCATGGGTAACTCACCCTATTCCTCCATTTGTGTTTCCTTCTAGACCTCGTACACCCACATCACCTTTACCCAAGAAAGTGTAACCCAAAACAAAACCCCACTAACCCACAACAAGATAGTCAAAACAACCACACACCCTCCTACCCATTCATCTATTGTACCCCTACCGAGAAAAACATGACTCATACCTAAAACCACACCAGAACCTAAACCCCTTAGCTTGACCCATCCCTCATCTTCCAAAAATAGTTCCTTGACAATCAACCACACCTATACTCAAACCCACATTCACTTCCCATTGTGATCCGCTAGCGAGGATCCTATGCCCAAATTTTAACCAACCTCCTCAAGACTTGTTATCATATTACCACCACTCGACCTTACAACCCCTTAAACCCAAGCTAAAAGAGTTTGATGATACTAAAATCTACACATACCATCATGTGCCGGGCATGATGTGGAGAGCTATAAGGCCTTGAAAGCTGTCCTTATCAATTGTGTCCACCCAAAACCAACTTTGATGATGATGACCTTCTTGACAAGGATCATGTTTCACTAACACCCATTCCCACACTACCCACTCAACAACCACAACCTCCACCCTCACCACTCCTAGAGCCACCCTCAAGATTTGAAATTAACATGGTTTGCATTAGATAACTTGCCATGCCACCACCCCAATGTCATTGTGCCCAACTCACCTCACAAGGATTTTCTCCTCCGGTAGGTTTTTTCCCTTCATGTCATTATACCACTCATCCTACACCTTCTCCATTTGCCAACTCCCCTCAAATCAACATGATACACGTCACTACACATGCACAGAAGGGCAAAGAAAAGGAAACTGACCTACCAACCAATCCTATACCCAACATACCATCTGCACCCATACCTAAAATAACTATATCTAGGCCCCACATACCCCATTTCTAATGGTGTCACACATCGCACCATGCTCAAATAATTACACCAATCTCCCCTCAAAATTTCCTTATACGACCTCATCCAAACCTCATAATCCCATTGTCGAGCCCTCATTGAGGTTCTTGATCTATTGAGGTTTTAGCCAATGACCCTACACCCATATCCTCCATTATCACACCCCATCATGTGGCCTCTCTCACCAAAATACCACCTTCATCTTCACCCCATTTTTCACCAAGTGGCATCCCTTAGCTTCTTAGAGGAAGAGATCATGCCACACCAAAATGATGACCTGGACCCATCCCTCTTCATCTCCATCCACATTGATGACATATGGGTATGCCGTGTGATGATTGATGGAGGCGCTAGCATTAAAATCATTTTATCCCATGCATTTACTCAAATGTACATACCTAATAATTGAATGCATAAACATCCAGTCATGTTGCGTTCATTCAACTATGCTATCACCTCCACACTAAACTTGTCATCCTTCACGTTCGGGTGGGCCCCTGTACTTATTCTAGAATTGTTTTATGTTTTGGATGGGGAATTCTAATATAACTTGTTGCTTGGTAGACCATGGATTTGTGTCATGGGTTGTGTTCCTTCCACTTTGCATAGTTGTGTAAAGCTTGAACAAAAAGGACACACTTATACCATTATGGCTAACCCATCACCTTTCAAAACATGGAACATGCTTTACCGACCTAATGATGTGCTCATACCTATGAAGTCGTCTACCTCCACAACCAAAACCGTTTCACCTATACCTCCACCTACTAGTACTCATTACTTTCACTACACATACCTCCTCTATTCCTACCGTAACTATAACCTCCATGACTGATCCCTTAGCTTCCCAATCCATTAACTCCACCTCCGCATCAACCTCGACATATCATCCATTCTAGCTACCTCCATACTAACCACTGACCCTTTGGAAGGTGGTTTTCAATGCCTCACTTTGGGGGAGTACCACCTATATAGTGTCAACACATTCCTTACTCCATTTGAGTATGGAAGCCTTCACCAACACCCTCGCTATGATCATCGTATAGGAGAATACCTCCTTTATGGTCCTCCTCATATTCGTACTAGTCTCACCTATAGGGGACTTGATACTACAACTTACACACTGAACCACCATCACAAACCCACCCATTTATTGCTGACTTTTAATCACTTACCAATAACCATTTCACCCATACCTTCTGCACATTTGTGCATGGAAGGGTTTTGGTTTTGGCTTTTATGAGAAAGGCTTCCATATTTTTATTCCATGTACCATCTGCAAACATAATGACCATAGTTGTATCAGCTTCCTCAAACCTCCTACCAAATAGGCCCACATTGAACTCATTGAGGACCCTAGACCTTCTCCACCTTCATCTTCATCACCACCTTAATCCACTCCACCTTCATCACCACCCTCACGTGACGGAGTCGATGGATCTGAATTTATCCCCCTATTTTTTTTTAATAAACACCATTTCCTTGGGGCCTTTTACTTATCAACGTGAACGTGAGGCTCCTTCCACTCTTCCATTCTTGTATCCTAAAATTAATGATAACGACACACCTACAATTAACATCATTCAATGTTAGGATGATGAATCCATACTCACATACCTTGGTGTATAAGACTCATATATTTATCAGTCATTACCCTCTAAGATGAAAACCATGTTGAATGAATTGAATATCAAGATCAACATTCATACTCAGGACGACCCACACATCCTAAATATCAAAAAATATTTAGATGTTGTTAAACAGGAAGCCATCACTTCTTTTCTCTGAGATCATAACCACACTTTCGCTTGGTCTTACGCAGACATGCCTGGTATTGACCCCACGATAGTGGTCCACAATATTGTAACCACTCCAAATGCCAAACCTATCAAACAAAAGTGAGGAAAATGCACCCTCGCATTGGTCTTCTCGTCCAAAGAATAACTTCAAGTGCCTTCTTTCCATTTCCTTCATCTTACCCATTGATTATCGTTGTTGGATTTCTAACATTGTCCCTATCACTAAAGTGATAGGGGAGTCCACATTTACACAGGACATCCGTGACCTCAACCTAGCCTTTCCCTTGCCCAAGATTGATCAACTGGTTAACCTCACTTTGTTGGTCATGAGATGCTCTCACTCATGGATGGCTTCTCAAGTTAGAACCAAATTTTACTTGCCCCAGGAAGATCAACACAAGACCACATTCATCACCCCTTAAGGAACCTTTTTCTATCGAGTCATGACTTTTGGCCTTAAAAATGTTGGTACTACATATCAGCGTGTTATGACTTATATCTTGCATGATATCATACATTGCATATTGGAATATTACGTGGATGATATCTTGGCCAAATCTAAACATCACGTCAAGCACCTCACCGTCCTTAAAACCATCTTTGAATGCCTTATTAAATCCACCTCCGCATCAACCTCCAACACATCATCCATTCCATTACTACTCGCATACCAACTCATCGACCCCTTGGAAAGTGTTTTTCAACACCTCACTCACGGGATAGTACCACCTATATAGTGTCAACACATTCCTTACTCCACACGAGTATGGAATCCTTCAATAACACCTTCGTTATGATCATTATATTAGATAACACCTCCTTTATGGTCCTCCTCATCTTTGTACTAGTCTCACCTATGGGGACTTGATACTACCACTTACACACCTGAAACACCATAACAAACCCACCCATTTTCCACTAAATTCCAATCACTTACCAATCACCTTTTCACCCATACCTTCCTACACCACTTTGTGTGTTCAAGGGTTTTGATTTTTGTTTTTACAAGCAAGTCTGCCATAATGTTATTCAATGTACCACCTACAAACATAAGGATTGTAGTGGTATCATCTTCCCCAAACCTCCTACCAAATAAGCACGAATTGAACTCATTGAGGACCCTAGCCCTAATCCACCTTCATCTTCATCACCACCTTCACCCACTCCACCTTCATCACCACGCTCACCGATAGAGTCGAAGGATCTGAATCTATCCCCCTAACTTTTTTTTCATAAACACCATTTCCTTGGGGCCTTTGACTTATCAACGTGAATGCAATGCTCGTTCCACTCTTCCATTCCCATATCCTGAAATTATCGATGATGACACACCTATAATTAACGTCATTCAATGTTAGGATGATGAATCCATACTCACCTACCTTGGTGCAGAAGACTCATATATTCATAGATCATTATCCTCGATACACAAACCATGTTAAATGAATTGACTATCAAGATAAACATTCATACTCGGGATGACCCACACATCCTAAAGATTAGAAAATCTTTAGATGATGCTGAACAAGAAGCCATCACTTCCTTTCTCTGAGATCATAAGCACACTTTCACTTGGTCTTACACAGACATTCCCGGTATTGAACCCACCATAGTGGTCCACAATATCATAATCATTTCGGATGCCAAACCTATCAAACAAAAGTGAGGAAAATGCAACCTCGCATTGCTCTTCTTATCAAAGAATAAATTATGCGCCTTCTTTCCATTTCCTTCATCTTACCCATTGATTATCCTCATTGGATTTCTAACATTGTCCCTATAACTAAAGTGACGGGAGACTCCACATTTACATAGACTTCCATGACCTCAACCTATCCTTCTCAAAAGATGACTTTCCCTTGCCCGGTATTGATCAACTAGTTGACCTCACTTTGCTGGTCATGAGATGATCTCTCTCATGGATGGATTCTCAAGTTAGAACCAAATTTTACTTTCCCTAGAAGATCAACACAAGACCACATTCATCACCCCTTGGGAACCTTTTGTTATCCGGTCATGACTTTTGGCCTTAAAAATGCTTTGGTACTACATATCAAGCATGTTATGACTTATATCTTCCATGATATCATACATCGCATATTGGAAGATTACATGGATGATCTCTTATCAAATTATAAACGTAACATTGAGTAATTCAACATCCTTAAAACCATCTTTGACCACCTCATTAAATTCACCTCCGCATCAACCTCCAACACATCATCCATTCCATTAACTACATACCAACTCGACCCCTTGGAAAGTGTTTTCAATGCCTCGCTCTGGGAGTCTTTGCTATATATAGTGTCAACACATTCCTTACTCGCACGAGTATGGAATCCTTCACCAACACCCTCATTATGATCACCATATAGGAGAACACCTCCTTTATGGTCCTCCTCATCTTTATACTAGTCTCACCTATGGGGGACTTGATACTACCACTTACACACCTGAACCACCATCACAAACCCACCCATTTCCCTCGACTTCCAATCACTTACCAATCACCTTTTTCCCATACCTTCCTGAACCTTTGTGCGTGGAAGGGTTTTAGTTTTGGATTTTATGAGCAAGGCCACCATACTGTTATTCCATGTACCACCCACAAACATAATGACCGTAGTGGTATCGACTTCCCCAAACCTCCTACCAAATAGGCCCACATTGAACTCATTGAGGACCCTAGCCCTTCTCCACCTTCATCTTCATCACCACCTTCACCCACTCCACCTTCATCACCACGCTTACCGAAGCAGAGTCAACGAATCCTGAATCTATCCCCCTAATTTTTTTAATAAACACCATTTCCTTGGGGCCTTTGAGTTATCAACGTGAAGGTGAGGCTTGTTCCACTCTTCCATTCCTATATCCAGAAACTATCGATGACGACACACCTATAATATATGTCGTTCAATGTCGGGATGATGAATCTATACTCACCTACCTTGGTGCAAAAGAATCATATATTCATCGATCATTACCCTACGAGACACAAACCATGTTGAATGAATTGACTATGGAGATCAACATTCATACTCGGGATGACCCACACATCCTAAAGATCGGACAATATTTAGATTTCTTTGAACAGAAGCCATCACTTCTTTTCTCCGAGATCATAACCTTGCTTTCACTTGGTCTTACGTAGACATTCCCGGTATTGACCCCACCATAGTGGTCCACAATATCATAATCGTTCCTAATGCAAAACCTATCAAACAAAAGCTGAGGAAAATGCGCCTCGCATTGCTCTTCTCGTCAAAGAAGAACGTCGGTGCCTTCTTTTCATTTCCTTCATCTTACCCATTGTTTATGCTCATTGGATTTCTAACATTGTCCCTATCACTAAAGTGACAGGGGGACTCCCCATTTACACGAGAATTTTGTGACCTCAATGTAGCCTTCTCAAAAGATGACTTTCCCTTGCCGGTATTGATCAATTTGGTTGACCTCTTTGCTAGTCATGAGATGATCTCACTCATGGATTGTTTCTCGAGTTAGAACCAAATTTTACTTTCCCCGGAAGACCAACACAAGACCGCATTCATCACCCCTTGGGAACCTTTGCTATCAAGTCATGAAATTTGGCCTTAAAAATGTCGGTACTACATATCAACGTGTTATGACTTATATCTTCCCGATATCATACATCGCATATTGGAAGATTACGTGGATGATCTCTTGTAAAAATCTAAATGTCACGTAAAACACCTCACCATCCTTAAAACCATCTTTGACCACCTCATTAAATCCACCTCCACATCAACCTCCAACACATCATCCATTCTAGCTACCTACATACCAACTATCGACCCCTTGGAAAGTGTTTTTCAATGCCTCACTGGGGGAGTACCTTTATATAGTTTAAACACATTCCTTACACCGCACGAGTATGGAATCCTTCACCAACACCCTCATTATGATCACTTTGTATAGGATAACACCTCCTTTATGGTCCTCCTCATCTTTGTACTAGTCTCACCTATAGGGACTTGATACTACCAATTACACACCGAACCACCATCACAAAGCCACCCATTTTCTCGCTAACTTAAAATCACTTACCAATCACCTTTTCACCCATACCTTCTGCACCACTATGTGTTCAAGGGTTTTGGTTTTGGCTTTTACGAGCAAGGCCTCCATCTTTGTTATTCCATGTACCACTGCAAACATAATGACCGTAGTGGTATCGGCTTCCCCAAACCTCCTACCAAATAGGTGCATTGAACTCGTTGAGGACCCTAGCCCTTCTCCACCTTTATCTTCATCACCACCTTCACCCACTCCACCTTCATCACCACACTCACTAACGAAGTCAACGGATCCTTAATCTATCCCCCTAACTTTTTTTTTTTTTTCATAAACACCAGTTCCTTGGGGCCTTATACTTATCAACGTGAAGGCAAGGCCCATTCCACTCTTCTATTAATGTATCCTAAAATTGTCGATGATGACACACCTATCATTAACGTCGTTCAATGTCAAGATGATGAATCCATACTCACCTACCTTGGTGTAGAAAACTCATATATTCATCGATCGTTACCCTCACGAGACACAAACCATTTTGAATGAATCGACTATCGAGATCAACATTCATACTCAGGATGACCCGCACATCCTAAAGATCGGACAATTTTTAGATGCTTACAACAAGAAGCCATCACTTATTTTCTCTAAGATGATAACCATGCTTTCACTTGGTCTTATGTAAACATTCACGGTATTGAACCCACCATAGTGGTCCACAATATCACAATCATTCTGGATGCCAAACCTATCAAACAAAAGCTGAGGAAAATGCACCCTCACATTACTCTTCTCCTCAAAGAAGAACTTCAGTGCCTTCTTTCCATTTCCTTCATCTTACCCATTGATTATCCTTATTGGATTTATAACATTTTCCCTATCAGTAAAGTGACAGGGGAACTCTACATTTACATAGACTTCCATGAACTCAACCTAGCCTTCTTGAAAGATGACTTTCCCTTGCCCGGTATTGATCAAATGGTTGACCTTACTACTGGTCATGAGATTCTCTCACTCATGGATGGCTTCTCAAGTTAGAACAAAATTTTACTTGCCCCGGAAGATCAACACATGACCACATTCATCACCCCTTGGGCAACCTTTTGCTATTAAGTCGACTTTTAGCCTTAAAAATGTTGGTACTACATATCAGCGTGTTATGACTTATATCTTCTATGATATCATACATCAAATATTAGAATATTACATGGATGATCTCTTTGCCAAATCTAAATTTCACGTCAAGCACCTCACCATCCTTAAAACCATCTTTTACCGCCTCATTAAATCCACCTCCGCATCAACCTCCAACACATCATCCATTCCAGCTACTGCATACCAACCACGGCCCCTTGGAAAGTGTTTTTCGACGCCTCACTCACGGGGAGTACCACTGTAAAGTGTCAACACATTCCTTACTCTGCATGAGTATGGAATCCTTCACCAACACCCTCATTATGATCACTATATAAGATAATTCCTCCTTTATGGTCCTCCTCATCTTTGTACTAGTCTCACCTATACGGGACTTGATACTACCACTTACACACCGAACCACCATCACAAACCGGCCATTTTACGCTGACTTCCAATCACTTACCAATCACCTTTTCGCCCATACCTTCCTACACTACTATGTGTGGAAGGGTTTTGGTTTTGGATTTTACAAGCAAGGTCATCATACTGTTATTCCATGTACCACCCGCAAACATAACGACCGTAGTGGTATCGGCTTCCCCAAACCTCCTACCAAATAGGCCCACATTGAACTCATTGAGGACCCTAGCCCTTCTCCACCTTCATCTTCATCACCACCTTCACCCACTCCACCTTCATCACCACCCTCACCGACAGAGTCAATGGATCCTGAATCTATCCCCCTAAAAAAAAATTCATAAACACCATTTCCTTGGGGCCTTTGACTTATCAATGTGAAGGTGAGGCCCCTTCCACTCTTCCATTCCTGTATCCTGAAATGATCGATGATGACACACCTATAATTAATGTTGTTCAATGTCAGGATGATGAATCCATACTCACCTACCTTGAGTGCGTAAGACTCATATATTAATCGATCGTTACCCTCCGAGACACAAACCATGTTGAATGAATCGACTATCAAGATCAACATTCATACTAAGACGACCCGCACATCCTAAAGATCGGACAATCTTTAGATGCTGCTTGAACAGGAAGCCATCACTTCTTTTCTATGAGATCATAACCATGCTTTCACTTGGTCTTACGTAGACATTCCCGGTATTGACCCCACCATAGTGGTCCACAATATCATAATTGTTCCTTATGCCAAACCTATCAAACAAAAGTTGAGGAAAATGCACCCTCACCTTGCTCTTCTCGTCAAAGAAGAACTTTAGCATCTTCTTTCCATTTCCTTCATCTTACCCATTGATTATCGTCATTAGATTTCTAACATTTTCCCTATCACTAAAGTGACAAGGGGACTCAGCATTTACATGAACTTCGTAACCTCAACCTAGCCTTCCTGAAAGATGACTTTCCCTTTCCTGGTATTGATCAACTAGTTGACCTCACCGCTATTCGTGAGATTCTCTCACTCATGGATGGATTCTCGGGTTATAACCAAATTTTTCTTGCCCCAGAAGATCAACACAAGACCGCATTCATCACCCCTTGGGGAACCTTTTTTAATCGAGTCATGACTTTTGTCCTTAAAAATGCTAGTACATACGTATCAGCGTCTTTATGACTTATATCTTTCGTGATATCATGCATCACATATTATAGGATTATGTGGATGATCTCTTGGCCAAATCTAAATGTCGTTCCAAGCACCTCACCATGCTTTAAACCATCTTTGACTGCCTCATTAAATATTACATCCGCCTTTAGCGAAAAAATATGTCTTTGCGGTTCTCTTAGCAAAGCTCCTAGGATTTATTGTTTCCCTCCGTGGTATAGAAGTTGACCCTGCTAAAGTCAAGGCCATTCTATAAATGCCTCCACCCTCTAACCTTAAACAACTTCTTAGCCTACAAGGTAAATTGCAGACCATTTCTTTGTTTCATTTCACAATTATCTCGATCGGTGTTAACTATTTCATCATCTGCTTAGGAAGGATGTCTCCCTTAAATGGGATGATGACTATCACAAATATTTTGAGGCTTTAAAACAATACCTTCTCCAACCCACTGTACTCAGTCCACCTAAAGATGATTAACCCTTTTACCTATACATATCAGCTATCAATCATTCCTTGGGAGCCATGCTTGCTCATCGCGATGAACAACATAGGGAGTAGGTAGTTTATTACATAAGCCAAACTCTTTTAGACTATGAAACCCGATATAACCATCCATAAAAAATTTTCTTAGCCTTAATTTTATTTTCCACCAAACTCGCCATTACCTACTCAACCACAAAACCTATGTCGTGACCAACACCAATTCCTTACACTTCATGTATGCCAAAACTTATCAAAATCAGCATACCACACAATGGCTTATGCTTTTAGCTGATCTTGACCTTGAATTCTTTCATCAAAAGTCCATCTAGAGCCAAGCTTACATCGACCAACCGGCCGATGCACCTTTTCTCGGGGATCAATCCTCTAATTTTTACTTTACCAATGAGTCAATTGCTACTCTTTCCCGGACGAGACCCTTACCAAATGACATTGTTCTTTGATGGTTCTAAGTGTCAGTTTAGGGGCAGGGCTGGTATTATCCTCATTCCTCTGGATGGATAACCCATGCCTTTGTCTTTTAAACTATACTTTGAATGCACCAACAATATTGCCAAGTAGGAAGCGCTCGTACTAAGTCTCCAAGCTGTATATGCCCTAGATGTCAAATCAATCCACATCTTTGGTGATTCACAATTGGTCGTCAACCAAGTCAATGGTATGTACCAATGTCGTAATGATATACTTCAAAAGTATAAACATCATGTAGACATACCTTTGACCACCTTTAATCGTTACACCCTTCAAACCATCCCATGTTCAACCAAAAAAATTTTCGATACCATGGCCTACTTGGCTTCTCAAATGCCTATTTTCCCTGCCGATTCCAAAATATTTGTCACCATACAACACCTCCAATCACCTTCTTATTTACCTCACAATGTTTACTCAATCGGAACTGACACCCCTAACCCGAGTGACCTTTGGTATAAATAGTACTCTGACTACCTTTCTCTCTCTATCTTACCTCCTGATCTCATCCGTAATGACAATGTGCCTTCCTTAAAAGGGTCTCTCATTTCATCATTCGGGGGAATCCTCTATAAACGTGGCTTTGATGGTATTCTCTTACGATGCATCACAAGTTCTGAAATTCCTTATACCATTAAGGAAGTTCATGATGGCATATGTGGAGGTCACTTCGGTTGTCTCACGATTCTAAGCGTATTCTTCACCTAGGCTATTCCGCCAACCCTTAACCATGATTTTTGTAACTATGTCAAACATTGTGTAAAATGCCAACAACATTCTAAACTTCATCATACACCCAGTCATTCCTTATAGGTCACTCGTGACCTTTGGCCCTTCTCTCAATGGGGTTTGGATCTTGTTGGAGAATTCAATCCTCATTATTCCCAACGTCATCAATGGATCATAACTACTACCAAATACTACACAAAATGGGTGGAAGCCATACCACTCTTCTCCACGAAAGCTGAGAAGATATGTGAGTTCATTAACCATCAAATCATTTTTCACTTTGGCGTTCCTCATCGCCTCATCAGCGACAATGGAAAACAATTCAAAAACAAAACATTACAAAAATTTACGACACCTTTAGCATTCACTTAGTTTCTCATCACCTTATTACCCACAAACCAACGGCCAAGCTGAATCCAATAAATAAACCCTCAAAAAAATTCTCATGAAAGTGGTTGATGATATCTTTGGGAAGGATTAGCATATGCACATTCCTTTTGTGCTACGGGCATACCGCACTAATATTCGCACTTCCTTTGTGGCCACACCCTTTTCTTTGGTATACGGTATAGAATCTGTTCTACCTCTCAAATTCTAGATCCCCTCACTCCGTATTTCTCTCCATAACATGCTTACTAATTATGACTTTCATCAGGACCACTTAGCACAACTAGATTTATTAGACGAGCATCGTCTTAATGCTCTAGATCACCTTCAAGTTGACCAACAAAGTATCAAACGTCCTTATGAAAAACATGTTTAGGAAAGAACCTTCTAAGTTAGTGACCTTGTCTTGAAATAAAATCAACATGTAACCAAAGCAGAAAAAAGTAAATGGGAAAAATTTTCTCCTAATTGGCTTGGACCATACATCGTAACTCATACCTATGGATCAGGTGCCTATCATTTATCCTCACTTGATGGTAAACTTGAGCCTAAGCCCCTTAACGCATTACATCTTTGACCATTCTATTTTTGACTCGTTGTCCTACCTCACCCTTTGATTCTTTACGTGCTCGTCCCCTTGAGCCCTATCCACTACATACACCTCCATAATGATTAAACATGAATCATGTGAGTACTGTCACTTGTTATCTTCTCTTGAATATGTGTACCATGGCACTATACATAGCATTATTCTCATGGATACTTTTCGTCTACTTTTAGATGAGATCCCATGGTCATTCCACCTTGCCTTTTGAATAAGAGCCCTATCCTCCACCTTGGTCTTTTCCATGACTTCAACAACCTCACATGGGACAAAAATCCTTGAGTCAAACTTCTAATAAAAGTATGACTCCCTCAAAAGGACATCTTCCTCTCGAAAAAATTTCTGCTATAAATATATTACTCCCTTGAAGGACATCTATGTGAAGCTTTCAAAAAATAAAAAATGAGAGAAAATGAATCTTCCCGCATTGATCGATTTAAGAAGACCTCAAGAAGTACCATATTATTTATTCCATATAGACTTCCCACATCGATCAGTCTATAAAAAAAAATTAGTTATGGACTTGCCCATTATGACCTAGGACCTCTTGCCCAAAATCCCTATCACTCAAAACATATAAAATTAACTACCTTTCACCCTCCTTACAACTTCCACACTCATTGTCTCAATTTCCTCAAGGGACATCTTGGAATTTATACATTTGGTGATCTTGTGACTACTTTTATCGTAGAATAGTCAATCGTGCAATGTCTTTAGGGTCTTATGTTCATCACCTCTTCGAGGTATGATCTAGTCAGTATGATCCTACCCAATCAGGTGGCTTTATTGCCCCCTCTTATCTTTTAACCATCTTTGTTTAAGTTTTGATTACCTTATACAGGAATTGGGCCTCGATGCTTACCTTCAAGGTAATCCTCCTCTTTTTCCATAATCACCTTCACCTACGTTCTTTTACCTATAATCTACCCACACCTATTAAACCTAAACCCACAACATACCCAAAAACCTACCAACTAATTTTCATATTCTTCCCTAGCTTAGAGGAGAACTACATTGGCCTGAAGTCCCTTTTACTTTGGGATTATGTAGGTAGTACTTTGAGGGCATGGCGCCCTTGGAGGTTAGCTCGGCCATTTTCTACCCTAAAACAATTCATCAACCATGCCTAACTCACCATTTACATCACATTTCACTTAGTTCCCCTTTTATAACAAAATTGGAAATTAAGCCACATACATAACAAGTTACTTACCACAACATACATTTATTACACCTACCATCCCTCTATCATCACTATGCATAGATTATACAACATTTCACATATGACCCATAGTATCATTCATTGCCAAAATAATGAATCATAACTAAACCTACTTTCAACTCAACCATGCCTATAACCTAACTTCGATTCATGCCTAACCAAACCTAACTTGATCCATGCCTATCACGACTCGATCCATGCCTACTAAACCAGACTCCACCATGCCTATCAGTTGACTCGATCCATACCTACAAAAGCCGACTCGATCCATGCCTATAACTTTGACTCGATCCATGCCTAACTAAACCTTACTTGATCCTTGCCTATAATTTGACTCGATCCATTCCTAAACTGACGTAACTCCATCAGGCCTAACTCACCTAATTTAAAACCACATTAAAGTAACAAATCCATATCTCATCTAATACACACCATAAACCAATATATCATGCACATCACCAAATCATGAAATACAATTAATCTCATCATAAAAAATCAATGAATATGTATCTCAATAGACATGTCTATCTCATCCTATCCATCATCTCAAAAATGTCAGCACGTAAGCTGATATATATATATATATATATATATATATAGTACAGAATGTCATCGGCATGCAGGCCAGTCTCATATATACAAAATGAATGAATGACTCAATACAAAATCTCTTCAACACGTAAACCAAGTATATGCTCAAAATATACAAAAATCACTCATACATCCTCACTTTGTCTTGACATGCGAGAGCAGTATGTGATAAAAAATACAACTATCTTGACACACAGTGGCATATATATAAAAAATTCACCAAGTATACATAAAAAATCGGTGTTGCATCTCATGCATCTCTCTTTGGATGTCCTCCATCTCTCGTGTCACCTACACCTTGGCCTCCTATGTCCACGATGGCACATCACCTAGCTCACAGTCACTTTGTGTACTAGTGGCCTCTCCATGATCGGGCCTCGAGCTCGCTGACCCCGGTACTCTCCACACTATGTTTCTTTGGATCTTGTCCTCTCACTAGGCGCTTTGTTGTGCTTTGTACTATCCGTATGATAGGAAGTCTATCCCGGTCACCATGAGCTGATCCTAATAATATTTCACCTCACCTAGGGCATACCATAACTTGGATATAGGCATGGTCTATAGTGGTCCCATAGGTCTCGACCCCTGTACCTTCCTTACGGTGACTCGCCATGTGCTGACCTATGAACTAGGATCAACTCCTTGTACTGTGGTGGTGCCCCCTACCCCTATGCTTATATCTAGGCTGTAAGGCCCCAATCTGTCTGGGTTGTGGCCAACCGACCTGTAAAACTACCACATGAGCCAGTAAGGCTGCCACCTGACCATCTCTATCTCCATCTCCTCCATCCCCTCCCTCCGCCATCTGGGCTTCGTGCACCTGCCACTGTACTCATGACTCTGCTACCTCTACCTCGACCCCTCTGCGTGTGTCTACAGTATACCAATATAGGTGATTAGCATCACTACACCTTTTATAGGGGTCTCTTTGCACTGTAATGGTAGCTAAGTCAAGCTGCCCCGGTCTAGGTGGTATGGTTCATAAATGAGTGCACACCACTTTGCTGTGCACTGCTGTACATCCGGTGTTATCTATCCACTAATCCATTGGCTACTTCTCCTCCCCTGTAGGTAGTGTAGGCTATGGTAGAGGTAGAGGCCTCTCCGCGCCATCTCTCTTATCCGAGGGAAGGATGGAGGAATATCTGTACAAGCCCAAACTACTACCAAACCCTATCTCTGGGATCATCTCATCCTCCCTGACATAGTGACCCTATATCCACCTCTTTAGCTTGAGCTCAGCTAGTTCCTCATGCATGTTCCTATATGAGGGGAATCCCACATATGGCCTCCAAATAATGTCCACTTTGGATAACCCCTCCAAAAACTACCAAAAACTACCAAAAATGGGCCACATCATATGTTGGCCTATCTAATCTCCACTCTCCTACAACTGGCACCCATCTCCTATATCCCACCCACACACATCATGTGGGAAATGTATCTACTTAGGGAATCCCTATCGGTCAAACACAAATTATGTGCTCGTAGGCCCAACAGTGCAATATAAATGTATAACATAGGATAAACCTACGCAGCCACCCATATGCCCACAACTCTTTGTATAGTTGCACCAAGAATGTTGGTGCCCAAGAAAAGTGTGTCTCATGCACCATCATATCATGGAGCACCCCCATCAATGATTTGCTTAAATCACCCACCCTCTACATCTGGTTGTGCATAGTAACACACTACCTCCATTAATAGAACTACTAGGCTCATCTCATCTGGATGGGCTAGGTACATCTCGCCATAGCTCAAACTAGTGCTATGGAATCTTAGCTCCACCACCCCCTTGCCAAAAACTATCCCGATTAGCTTCTCTAAGGCCTCAGAGGAGAAAGAGTAAACTGGGCACCCAATAAGGGTAACCGCAAAATTTAGAACATGTCCTCCGGGGGTGATATTCATCTCACTCGTTGGAAGGTGGAACGTGTTAGTCACGGAGTCCCATTTATTGATGATCACAACCATCAAGTTGGGATACCAAAAAAATTTTGGTAGCACAAAATCCCACTCAAGCCCACTACATCCATGTGCTACAACTCCAAAGGGGTCTCTAAGTGCGCAATGTCACCAATAGTGGCAGAACCCATCTGCATGTGTAAGCTGCGATCTACCATGCATCGATCTAAGCACAAAATTATTCCCTATTTACCATGACCATATTCACCAATTATCATTCCTCTCCACCCTATTTTTACCCTACCCATCTCAACCACCTAACCTACATCACTTTTGCACCCTTGTACCCAAAATATTGAAGAATACTGGTTTATTCTCACCAACTTCGGTCACCTTTTAATCAGAATCGGTCACCTCTTTGGTGACCGATATCTGTTCTACTCAATGAAGCCGGTCAAGCTTGACCGACGCCAATCATTGTCACATAAAATTCAGCAACTTCCCAAACCCCCTTTTCTATAAACCTCCCCCTGCCCCTTTTACCCCACCTACAATGACCTAAACTCCTCTTAGACCCCTACCCACCCCACCTATACAATTTACTACCCTCCCCCATACCCACATTTTATTTTTACCCACCCACACAAACCCTCCAAACAACACATACCAAAACTTCTAATCTATTTAATCAATAATGTAGTGTTGGACGCTTACCTCGCCGCACTCGCCGCCATCTCGGCGACACGTCAGCCATTGTGCTATCGGTCCACCCAATCCCTCTCATCCTTTTCCATCACCGAATATCCACTCATAACCTCCGACCAATCAAATCTCTCACCCTGATCCTGTGGACACGCTACTCACCAACCCAACCCTCATCAAATTTGACTTCCAGCTCACTGTCCCATTTCCTTCAAACACTTTTCTCTCTTTTCTCTCTTTTTTGTTGTTTCTTCACTTCAAAAATAACAAATGAATAATAAAAACATAGATTTTTTGTTTTTATAACAAACCCAACCTAACCAACATCGGTTCCCCTTGACCAGCATCGGTCTCGTGCCCTACCTCACCATCATCGGTTTTCCTATATCGACGTTGGTTATCCATGACCGCCATCGGTCACCCTCACCAACACATTGACCTTACTTTTCCATTATACCCCACCCTTTACCTTGCTCGTTTACCCCATCCAACTTTTACCCAAGCCATTACATTATCTTTTCGACCTCATCACTTCCTACCTCCATTTTTCCTCCTTTGGGGACTTCTTATTCTTTTACCCCTACCTTGGCCTTACCCATGCCGTAACCTAGATATTTGGACGTAGATCATCGCTAGTGACCTTTGACCTCATGTGTTCACTATACCTTACGGAATTGTTACCTGTGTTGATTGACCTAATGATCTTATCTAGCCTATTACTATGACCGTTTATCCTGACTCTACCTTTGGTGTACCGAACATACCTAAACATTCCTGCACCTAACCTATGTTCTATTTCCTGACCATATCCTATACCTTGGATATTGGATTTAGTTCAACCTTGTTCGGATAAACCTATCAACCTTAGAATATGTAGAGTTTACCTACTCTTCAACCTAGTAGCGTGCTACAGTTTATATGTGTGCGTGCATTTGACTATTGCTACCTATGACCCTAACCCATTACCTAGATTTCCCGAGTAGACCTTTCACCCTTTTCCCTTATACCCACTTGCCTTTTCCTCACATTTACCTTTTATCAAACCACTTACCACTTCAGCCTACTACCTCGTCAGTTCTGGTTTGAGGGGATCGCCTTTACCACCCATGGGGAAACCACATATTATTTTTGTTAGCATCACTTACTAATACAAGCTACACAACAAAAAGGGGCAAAATGTAGACACTAAAATTAGGTCACACTCCCCTTTGGTCCCTCAACAAATAAACACCCTCCATCACATTAACCTAGCCATGGCCCCCTTCACCCCACTAATATTAATTTAATTAAATTAATTCATTACCCTCACTATATTTATTATTTAAATATCTTATTTAAATAATATCCCCACATACACTTCACTTAGACACCTCACCAAGCCAACTCAACCTAAGACCTATTCTTAGCAAGTTGTCATAACTAATTAAGACTTACCCAAACCCTAAAAATCAATGCCTACCTTCCCTCTAACCACAGTCCCACATGCTCACAAGAGGCTCTCAGTATAATCCATGGGATAATAGCACGAGATCCAAGGAAATCAGGAGGATCTCCCTAGTTTAGTAAACCTAGGAAATCCCACCTTGACAGACGTTGTTACCGCTAAGCTGTTGCCGTTAAGCCGCACCACCGTCGGTTACCCCTTTTAACCCCTAAACTACCCTATTCTCAAGGTTGGCAGGAAGTTGGAAAACATTGGAAGAAATTTGACGAGCAAGAACATATATCGGAGAGATAACACATCTTTAGAGAGTAAATCCCAGTGAAAATTCACATCCAAGGAGGGAGATTGAGCATCTTCTCCGCACATCCATCCCAACCATGATCGATCTATCCAAGTAAAGAGGAGTGTACATGCAGCCCATGCGAAGCTTTTCTTCGATTGGTGATCACTGCAACCTTCATATCCATCATCAACACCTCCATTCCTCACAAACGGGCACTCGGGAATGGAATCCAAGTAAGTATAACATCATACTTTCCTGGTTTATTTCATTTCATCATCATTTTATCATCCATTGTTTATCTTTCCCCTATTGACCTTCTCCGACATTTTCACCTCCATATACCCATTAAAACCTCACAAAATCCTACTCCAGTCACCCAATACCTCATCTCGACCAACCAAAGTCCTTTGTGCAATCACAAAGGAGACCAAAAGCTTGTTATGTGACATTTCCAGATCTCACAGTAACCAGTACTGGTTACACCTAACCATCATCGGTCACCCCTGACCGACACCGGTCTCTGTATTTGCCCACACAGCCTAGAACAGAGACCTACCCACCAAATTTCATCTCACCCCATTCACCTGTGATCTACCCGAGACCTCTATTAAACTTGTAGAGACTCATAACCAATCATTTGACCTTTGGATTCTATTCTAGCTTAGCGTGTTAGATTAGATCTATTTTTATTATTGTGTTTTTAATTGAGATACCTAAATCATTTTAAAATAACAATAGGATTTACTTAGTTTACAACATTAAATTTTTTAAAATAGTGAACTGACAGACCATCTAGGAAGTATCATACTTCCTGGATCTAGCATACGCTAGGTAGTTCACTGCCCATATTGTTTAATTCCTTCTGGTGGTCTTGTTTTCATTACAGGTAGTTCCTCCTAGCCAAAAGGAAGCTCTCACGATCAGCTGTGGATCTAGAAGTCATATATGCGCAACAACCCATCAACCAACATTTGAACAGGTATTCCTCCTACACCCGTTATCGTATCTGTTTTGTCAACACTTCAAAGAAATTATCTAAAAATCAGGTGAAACACCTACCTCACCAAATACAACTTTGCACTTTTCTTCACCATTGCACCTAGAAAGGTTTGGGATTTTTGTTAAGAAAAAGGTCATCACACCATCGTACCATGCACCACTAAGAAACAAAAATACCATCATGGTCTTGGATTACCTAGGAATCTAAATCCCGAGAATGCTTAAATCACCCTTGTAGAAGATGAAAAGCCTTCCCCACCTTCCTCACTTGTCGTGTTACCTTCACCCATAGAGTCTATGGATCTCAAATCCATTACGCCTAAAAAAAATTTGTGAACACCATCTCTTTAGGACCTATGACCTATTAATGTGATGGCGAGGTTCCCTCTTCTCTTCCTCTTCTTTACCCTCACATTTTGGATGATGATACACCTTCTATAATTATTGTTTAATGCTATGATAATGATTATATTCTAACCTATTTAGGTATAGAGTATTCTTATATTCAAAAGTCTTTACCCTCTGACACACAAACCATGTTGAATGAATCTACCATAGAAATCAACTTTCACACTTAGGATGACCCACAAATTCTAAAGATAGGCCAATCTTTAGACTCCGTGGAACAAGAATCTTTAACCACTTTTCTTCACGATCATAGTAAAGCATGTGCTTGGTCTTATAGTGATATGCTAGGTATTGAAACTAATATTATGCTTCACAATATAGTAATTAAACCTAACTCCAAACTCATGAAATATAAGGTGTGTAAAATGCATCCTTGAATTGCTCTTCTTGTGAAATATGAACTTCAACACCTTCTCTCTGTTTCCTTCATCGTACCTATTTACTATCCACAATGGATCTCTAAAATTGTTCCTATCATGAAATCGACCTAGGGACTTTGTATCGTACTTAATTTCATGACCGTAACCTTACTTATCCAAAAATTATTTTCCTCTACCAAGCATTCACCAACTAGTCTATCTCATAGCCAGCCATGAGATGATATCTCTTATGGATGGGTTTTTGGGTTATAATCGGATACTAGTCGCTCGGGAAGATCAACGCAAAGCCACCTTTATAACCCCTTGGGGGACCTTCTGTTATCACTTCATTCCCTTTGGATTGAAAAAAACTAGTGCCACCTATTAGTGCGGCTGTGAATTACATTTTCCATGAAATCATACACGACATATCGGAAGACTATTCCAATGACCTTCTTGGTATGTCCAAATGTCACACCAAACACCTAGCCATTCCTAAATTTATCTTCGAATTCGTTATCCAATATTTTGTTCACCTTCAACCAAAAAAGTGAGTTTTCTCATTTCTCTTAGGTAATCTCCTTGGTTTCATCGTCTCTTTGAATGGTATCAAAGTTGATCCCACTAAGATCAAATAAATTCTTGACATACCTCCACCTACAAACCTTTGGTAGCTTCATATCTTACAAGGAAAATAGTAATCCATATGATGCTTCATCTCCCAAATTTTATACTGAGATATCAACTATTTCAACACCTTCTTAAAACGACATTTCTTTCCATTGGAATAATGAGTATCAAAAAGACTTTGAAGAGTTGAATAACTACCTTATTCAGCCTCCTCTACTCATTCCACCTAAAGACGATCAACCTTTATACCTTTACATTTTTGATACCAACCATTCCTTGGGTTCCATGCTTGCTCATCATGATGAGAAACACTGGGAAAAAATGGTTTATTACATAAACCATACTCTTCTAGACTACGAAAATTGGTACACTCATGCTGAAAATATTTTCTTAGCCCTAGTCTTTGTTGCCACCTAACTTATCAACTACCTTCTTAATCAATAAATTTTTTTCATTACCAACACCAACCCTCTTCATTACATGTACACCAAACCTTATGAACACCAATGCACCACTTGATGGCTAATGCTTCTTGCTGACTTGGAGTTGGAGTTCATTCATAAAAATTCTTTCAAAGGAAAAACTATCATGGATCAACTTGCGGTGCTCCTCTTCTGAGTATCAATCCTCAAACTTTGATTTTCTTGAAAAATCTATCGCCACACTTTCCATTGATGATATTTTTTTCAAATGACATTATTCGTAGGGATACCAAATGTCACTACGAGAGGTGAATGGGTCATCCTTATTCCTCTTGATGGTGAGCCTATGCAATTATCCTTTAAACTCAAATTCAATTACACACAAATATCGTAGCCGACTATGAATATATTGTGTTAGGTCATCAAACTACCATTTCTCTAGATGTTGAATCTATTAACATCTTTGTTGACTCTCAATTGGTTGTGATTCAAGTCGGTGGTTCCTACCAATATCGTAATGATAAGATTTGAAAGTATAAACATCATGTCAACCTACTTTTGACCATGTTTTATCATTTCCTCAATCAAGCCACTCCATGATCCACTAACAAATTTGTAGATACCATGGCTTTTCTTTCTTCTCAAATAATTACCCCACCTTTTGAATTGAAAATATTTGTCACAATACAACGGTTGTAGTCACCTTCTTATATTATCCCGATGTTAATTTTGTGGGTATCATCAATACGGACCCATACAACATTTGGTATATATAGTTTGTTGACTACCTCTCACTTTCAATCCCACCCTACGGATCTTACTCACAATGGATTATGACCCTTCCTAAAAAAATTCTCTCATTACGTCATCATGGGAGGCATTCTCTATAAATGTGGATTCTATGATACTCTCCTACAATGCCTTACCAGTTCTGAAATCCCATACACTATCAAATAGATTCATGATGGGATTTTTGGGTGACATTTTAGTGGCCTCTCGTGTTTGCAAAGCATATCATTCGACTTGGATAATACTTTTCAAACCTTAACCTATACTATTGTGACTATGTTAAATGATGTGTGAAGCTTTAGAAACATGCTAACCTTCATCATACTCCTATTCATCCCTTACAAGTCACCGAGAGACTTTTGGCCCTTTTTCTCAATGGGGTTTGGATCTCTTTGGGGAGATTAACCCTCATTCATCGTAGTGTCATCATTGGATCATCATGGCGATTGAATATTACACTAAATGGGTGGAATCCATCCCTATCATTTATACAAGGCTGAGAAAATAGTTGAATTTATCAACCACTATATAATTTGTTGCTTTGGTGTTCCTCATCGCCTTATCACTTTGAAAATGGAAAACAATTCAAAAACAAAAACCTATGCCAACTATATTCCAACTCGGTATCTAACTTAAATTTTCTTCACCATATTACCCAAAAAAATGGTCAAGATGAATTTTCTAATAAAACTATCCATAAAATTCTTTGGAAAGTGGTTGATGACTTTGGTAAGGATTGACACACGCACATTCCTTTCACCTTATGGGCTTATCATACCATCATTCACACCTCTACCGCTACCACACATTTCTCTTTGGTCCACAGTAGAGAGGCCTTCTTACCTCTCGAAATAAAAATTCCATCTCTTCATATATCTCTTAAAGATATCCTCTCTAATGATGATTTTTGCAAGAACTTGTGGCACAACTTGATCCACTAGATGAACATTATCTAAATTCTCTAGACCACCTCCAAATATACCAAAAGCGCATTAAGTGTGCCTATGACAAATGCGTTCAAGAATGAACATTTAATATTAGTGATATTGTCCTGAAGGAAAATCAACATGTAACCAAAATGGATAAAATTAAATGAGGCAAGTTTGCTCCTAATTGGCTTGGAACTTATATTATCACCCATACCTATGGATTAGGAACTTATCATTTATCTTCCCTTGAGGGTAAAATTGAACTGAGCCCCTTAATGCCTTGCATCTACGAACATTCTATTGATGACTAAAGTACTACATCACTTTATGTCTCATATATGCTCATCCCTTAAGCGAACCTTTCATGCCACCTACCTCTATTAAGGACCAACGAATAAAATAGAATTGTATGATTATCCATCACCATTCAACCTTATCTTGAATATGAGTATCATGACTCTACTCATGGCATGATTCTCATGGATACTTTTCAAAAATTTAGGATGGAATCTCATGGTTTTTGTCACTTGAAACCCCTCTTTTCATAGCTAATATTTTTCTTCATAAAAGAGGCCTACACTCCTTTATAGTATTGTCCATGACTACAAGTTAAAAATAATGCAAAATTTTTGGGATAAAAAAATTCAACTCCTTGAGTTAAACTTCGGCAAGTAGATGATTCCCTCAAATGAACATCTATTTCTCTCTATTTATATTATAAGTAAACTAATCCCTTGAAGGAAAAATATAAAAATCCAGCTACATATAGTACTTAGTCTATCAAAAATAACACTAATCTATATTTTCTAAAACAAAAACTATCTTGGATCTTCCCACATTGATCAACTTTACAAATACCTCAAGGAGACTCTACTATTCATCCCAATATAGACTTTTCGCTTCAATCAGTCTATGAATATAAAAATAAAAATGAAAAATAAAAAGAAAATCAAGAAAAAATATAAAATTTTAGTCATGGACTTGCCTATTTTGGTTTTGGGTATCTTGAAAAATGGGCATGTTGTTCCACAACAAGTTTACGTTAGAAAAACCACTCCACCCTACCTTATTTTATTTTCTCCTATCCACTTAAGGGATGTGGCACTCATGCAACACTTTGTGATCATTCACATTCTTTCAATTGTAGACCTATCAATCGTGTAATGTATCTATGGGGCACGTTCATAAGCCTATTTGTATATTTTTAGATCACCTATTCCTAATTGTTGCTTCTTCATCTAGATGAGACCATCAACATGTTGGTTGGATATTTTGTCAAACCAAAATATGAGGTTCAACCACACAGTACATGGGATTAAATCCCTCCTCAAAGACAGTGAATTTGCTGTTTATTGCTAATCTAAAACACGGTAAATAATATATACAATATTCACACTAATCTAACCATTGGGGGTTGGGATGAAATCCGAAATCCACATTCACATGATTCAAGGATATTTCTTTCATAAGTGAAATAGGTTAGAAATCACATACGATGAAAGAAGCACGGTAGAAAAGAAATGAGAGAAACGTATTTTCTTTCGAGTAAACACAGAGCACGAAATAATCATACGAGTTTTAGATCACAGATATAGTGTCCGAGATAATTAGAAACACTAAGATTCTATGCAAAGAATAGCTTTAAGATCATGAACATAAGAACACTGTCTTAAATAAGATATATTTCACAACACAAAGTCTGTAAAACAATATCAACTTCTATTCTTCAAAATGATTGAAAGAAAACACAAAGTTTTTCTCCTTTCCAATAGCCTCTTAATGCTTCAAAAATTCTCGACCCTTTTGAATGCACAGGCATCCCTTATTTATAACAAAAGAAGCTAGAGATAAAACAGGACAGATCCTGAAAAGTAGCATGCTAACTAGAGTTCAGCTTTGCATGATTCTCACGCAGGAGATCAAGTCAAAGTATGAATTAAAAATAATGACAAAATGGAAATAAAAGATATGTCATTCTAAAAATAGAAATGTCATGGGACGTTGGAACTTAATCCGAGTCATCATCTTTTGATTCTTCTTCTTTCTCTTCCTCCGGTGAGGCGTTTGTTTGTTCCAGAACTCCTGGAACTTCCGAATAATGCCTTGCATTTCATTTTCCTCAGGTGCAGTGGAATGATCATTCCACATTTCGCAGGTCTCATGGATATCACTGGCACTGCCGGGAAGCTTTTTCAACCTTTTGTTGAGCTTTCTTAAGGCCTCCAACGTATGTTCAATCCTCACAAACTGACCAATGACTTCAAGGTCGAATCCATCTACAGGTTCATGCTGAACAGTCTCTTGAACTTGTTTGAAGAGATCATCTGCTGATAGGGCACTTGAGTTCCCAACTGACACCTTTGGACAAATCTTTAGCAATTCTTCTTCCAGATCACTTTTCCCATCGATCAATTTATCCCTTGATTCTCTCAACTTGCTGCAGGCTTCGTTGAGAATCTTTACTCTGAACTTGATGGCCTTGATCAGCTGAAAGTGTTTATCTGTATGTGGAAGAACGCCTTCTTCTACCAAGAGATGTGCTGGTATTTGCTTTAGCACTTGGAGAGCTTCACAAGTCAAATCAAGCTGTCCAAGTTCTTCAGTGAATTCCTCATCCATCTTCTCTCCTTCCTTCTGAATCTCTGCCAAGGACTGATGAACTTTCACCACGTCTAGAATTACTTCCTTCCCTTGTTGGAGCAACTTTTGGATCCATTCATCAACCACTCTTCCTTTTTTGGCAATCTTCTCAATCGTAGGCACCGATGAGAAATCAAATCCGGCAGAAGCAGAAGCAGAAGAAGGTGGTATGGATTCAAGGGGTTTTGAGAGTTTGATCAAAACCTCTGTCAACTGCTCCACTTTTTCCTTAAGCTCATCTCTGCTGACCTTTGTTTCTTTCAACTTTTGGCACAGCACGTCTATGGAAGCCCGTGCATCTTGTTGCGCTCCTTCTGCTGTTACTTTCCCTAGAGACACCCTGGTTACCTGGTAATCAGCAGCTGTTACATCATCTCTAGTTTTGTCAGCTGAGGGAGTGGCAATCTCTGCGAACTTATCTCCTGAAGCATCCACCAAAACCCTTGAAACTGTTTTGGGTTTCTTGGCTGATCTCGCAGTAGAAGCCTTGAGTGAGCTGAAATCAAAGGCTGGTAGGGGTACAATCACTTTCCTCTTCCTCGGAGTTTGTTCGAGTAGCCATTGTGGTGTATCGGAGAAGCGCCAATGTTGTAAGTGGCGGTATTCTACTCTCAAGGGGAGCAGATTCTACTATTGGAGGGGGAACATTAGCCAACGTGGTAGTAGGTGCAATGAATAGAGGCACGGAGTTGTGGGGAGTGTTGGTGATCACTTGGGTTCTAGCAGAGAGGGGTGAGAGCCCGGAGAAAATATTGGCCATACTTGAAGAAGTGGATGGGGAATGAGGAGGCTGAAGTGGTTGTTGAGGGGGAGGCACAGATTCAGTTTCCAAAGCCTTGAATGCAAGAGATAAGGTCTCTCCAGTTGAGCAATCAGCAAATGGTGAAGTCAAGAGCTGGCTTCCTCCTTCTTCTAAATTAATCTCCCCTATTTCTGGTGGTGTTGGTGATTCTGGCACAACCACCGTTTGAGCTGGAGAGACAATTGAAGAGATTTGTCTTTCTTTCTTCTTCTTGGGAATCCTGATTTTTATAGACCCCCCAGAAGATTCTTTGTCCTTTTTCTTTTGGGAGGGCCCCACCTCCGTTTCAGCCAACTTTGGAAACTTGTCATCCTTAAAATTCATGCCCCAAGAAGAGAGCCATTTTTTGGTGCGAGCAAGAATGAGAGCCGACCTATCTGTGATAGAGGCTTTTTCGCTGGCGACCCAATCAATAGGCGGGAAAACGATCGATCTTCATTAAGCCCATCATAGGACATATCCAACACACTTTCATTGTCAGTTGTGCCATCTGGAAAATCAGAAAGCTCTAGCGTCTGAATCTCATTAATAGTTAACCTACTATTATCTTTTCTGCGAACCGCAACTTCGTTACGCAGATCCACCCAGATATCCTCAATGTCGGGCCTGTGCAGATGTAGGGCTCCATAGGTTCTAAGTACTCCTCGGATGTCAAAACCATCCCGAGACTTCATATGCTTCTTTAATTTCTCCTGGAGTTCACATTCAACATTTTTGGCCTTTGCCACTGTTGAGCAAGTATATCTCCCAATAGAAATTGGGAAGGATACTGCTGCCTTATGCTTGCTCTGTTGGAATTTGTGAAAATCCAATAGCTGTCTGACCAATTCTATTAGTATCAATCTATCCCCTGGATAGCGAGGCAGACGGAAAGGCTCTCCTGAGTACATGACCGTTCGAAGGTAGGTAAACTTCTTGAACTGTAAGAAGATACATCCCCATTTAGATACCTCAGTCCAAGCTTCGTCTGATACCCTTGTCTTTCTTAGCCCTGGGTTCAGCTGGCAGATGTTCTCGTAGAAAAAGGCGTCATTTACCCTCCTAAAATGATCCTTGGACCCCTTCTTTGTTATTTGAGGATAATACTTATAGACTGGGTTTGTCGTTCTGCTTCCTTTAGTATCCAGTCCGGGATAGCTCCTCATTCCAGCTGCTGCATAGGCCACATATGAGAACATATAAAACTTTCCGGTCGATAGGACTGTCATCATCTGGGAATCAATTTCATCACTGATAAGGGTCCCCCAGTCAATCCCTTGCTTGTTCTTCTTGATGGTGACCATAAATTGATACATCCATCCATGAAATAAATTTGATTCGACAAGCCAAAACACGGCTCAGTAGGGTGATAATATCGTTGATTTCTTGTATGAAATCCGATCTAGGGATAGTTCTTGGAAATCTAGATATTACTGGTTTTGCCTTGACCAAGAACTTCTTATTGACATCCCTAATGCAATTTTCCTGGTTACTGTCCCAGGCCTTCTGAGCCGACTTGATGTCTAGGGCCCCATACTCTTCAAAATTTGGTAGTTTCAGGAGATCATCAAAATAAGCTCCATCTAGTTTGATAACTACTTCACCAGCCTGATTCCTTACGGAACGAGAAGCTGAGTCGTAGCTGGATGCACACGCCAAAACAAACTCTGGACATTGGGCAGACATGGGGAAGCCTGCTGCAAGGGGCAAGCCACTGTTAGCTAAAGCCACCATCCATGGGGTTTGAGAAGAACTCTTCACCCTATTCCAAAAGTCGTCCATATCTATGTTGCCCATTTCAGTATCCCTGATATCATAATTACAGTCGATATATGACGGGGATTCTGGTTTCTTAAATTTGTATTTCATCCTGCTAGATTTTTCGGCCTTCTCCTGTGATGAACCAGGATCCGACATGAAGAATATTGGAAGGAGAAAGGCTCGGAACTCCGGAGATGCTGTGCACACTGAAAAACCTGATTGACTGAATGCGTCGGAAGAAGAGAAGAACCCGACAGGTCTGATATGTCGGAATCTTGGCGAAACCCGACACTTGCTTTCAATGGCGGAAACAGGAGAAAACCCGGCACCCACTTTCGATGACGGAACTTAGGAGATGCCCGGCACTTAGTGTTGAGGTCGGAATGTTGAGAAACCCCGTCACTTCGAGCTTCCAATGTTCTTCGGACTTTTGAATCTGCAACACAACCTTCAAAATCCGGGAAACAAAAACAGAGTCTTTCCTTTGAATTTCTACATACACAACTTCCTTTCTTTTTGTTATTCATATTCCATACATCATGCAAGTAATTGGAATTTGGAAGGAACAGCACCAATTGATAATCTTACAAAGAAAACAAACCCAAAAACCCAAAACCCTTTCCAAAACAACACGAGAAAGAAGAAGGAAGAAAAACCCTCAACAAGCGGCAAGAAATTGGAAAGAAAATACACGTGATCGATCCGAGAAAAATCAAGAATAAAGAAGGAGCGAAAAATACCTTCAATTCGAGACAGGTAAAATCGAAAACAAATGATCCATCAGTAACACGAGTTTGCGGGTTTTGGGAGCGGAAGAGCATGCAAAAATCCACGAATTAAAAATATGAACAGTAAGAATGACGTGGAAATCCGCGTATTTATAAGAAAATCAGTAATAAATACACTTGACAGCACGTGCCAACTCACCGACCACTCGGCATGAATGCCACGTCAGCATGTTGAAGGAGTCCGAAAACCCGACACGAGGAGATTTAGTGCATTTCGGGTTTCGGGCTTCGGAAAACATGGAGCACAAAACATGTTTTGAATCATGAATGTTCCGATGCATTGAACTTCCGAAAACCCGATTACAAAGGATTTTCTCATTGCAAGGCGGGTTTCGGGTTTCGGAGGTCATAAGACATAAAGCATGTTAAAACTTATGTCAAGCTATTAGTAACACCCGAAAACCCGATTTTCTCTAAAAGAGATCATAATGCAAAATCACTTCAAAAATTTTGTAGGGGTTATCCAATCGTTTCGTTGTGAACTCAAAACGGGGATAACACAACAATGAATATCGTGGTCCGATTCTCATTTCACCCACACCTATACTAATCATTATTTCCAAAACATTATACATACTCATCAAAATCAAATCAAAACCAGAAATAAAACCATACTCATATCAATCACACATTTACTTGGTTACCCTTTCTACTTTCTTCTCAACATTTGACAATTCCTATTTCCTAAATTTCCTTATCAAGGACCATTTTCCTTACCCATCCTATCTATTAGAAATCATATTCTTCCTTATCCTATGAGACAACTACATCGGCCGAGGCCCTTTTTGCAAGGGCTATGTAGGAAGAACTTCGAATACATGGGGTCTTTAGAGGTTATCTCGTTGACCATTTTCTACCATCTTTCATTGTCTTGCCACTATTTTCCCCTACTACCTAATATTTCTCATGTTTCTATAATATTAATAAGATGGAAATTAAACCGCACCATACCACTACATCTAGTTTCCAAAAATATCAATAACTTGAAAATTAAACCAAACCATACCTATACATCTATTTTCCATAATATCAATAACTTGGAAACTTAACCAAAAAAATACATCTAAGTTTCCATAATATCGATAACTTAGAAATTAAACTGAACCATGCCTACACATCTAGTTTCCATAATATCAATACATTGGAAATTAAACCAAACCATAACATCAACCATGCCTACAACTAGTTTCCATAATAACAATGCAATGGAAATGAAACAACACACAATAGATATAAATGTCATCATCTATATACTAAAAAGTGTGTGCATCAATACACTTTATACATAGATATAAATATATCTCCCAAAAAAATTTCATGTACATCTCGCCACTCTTGGGCCCTAAAATTTACTAAGTCCTAAGGAAGAAGTCAACATGTTCCGGAGGTAGTAAAAGAAGGAAAGTTCTCGGGAAAAAGCATGTAAGGGAAATTCGAATGTTAGAAGAGGTTGGTGCACATGGGAGCATGAAGGTTGTAGGAATTACCCATATTTTGAATGATTTTTCATAAGAGAAACATGTGAAAATACCAAGTAGGTGTGTTGAATGGATAAGGTGCCATCCTGGAGCCTTGGAGGTCAAGAAAAGAATATTCCACATAAGGAATATTCCTAGGATGATCATTACAGGTAGTGGAGGCATTTGTAAGTTGGCATAGGCATTCAACCGTGGAAGACCACATTTATGCTTGGCATGTGATCTATTCATGAAGGAAACCAAGGTGGTGCATCTAGATCCTATTTAAAGGAGTGCTTGGGTCTGAAATGAAATAGAAGAGAAGAGGGTAAGAATGAAGAGTTGGGAAATGAGCAGTTAAGGAGGGTTTTAAGTACTAACAAGGTGTTGCGAAATGCTTGCAAGAAGGGATTTAAACATATTAAGCATGGATTTGGGTATGTACAATGGTTGTAATGGGTAGAATAGCTAAGAACTATCTCTCTATAGAGTATTTGTTTAGGGTTTAAGATAATATTCCTTGATGTATTTAGTGCGTATGACCCTCATGATGCAATTGAGCCATTATAAATTTTTATAAATCAATATACAGTGTTTGATTTTGGTTATTCATGCTCAAAAGTGTAAACCCTTATGTTATTCATATTATTCTAAGTCATATCTAGTTTCATTATGCTTATTTACAATGTTCATTCCCATTTATGATGCATCTATGTACGGATCTATTATCTATATCTTATGTTTTTGAGTGAATGTCTATGTTTTCATTCTTGCAACTCATTCTCCATCAATGGCAAATCATTCTCACAAAGCTCACATAAAGGAGGGGCTCAAAATCCATGTGCACGTCGCATGAGTTCCCAACACACACTAGGTGATAGGCCAACGTGTTTTGGGTAGAATGATTGTATATGAAGAAATGACTACATTTGGGGAAATGAAGGGTTAAAAAGGGTTTTAAGTAGTAACAGGTGCTACTAAAATGCTTGCAAGAAAGGTTTTAAGAATATTTAGGATGGATTTGGGTATGAACAAGGGTTCTAATGGGTAGAATAGATAAGAAATCTCTCTCTCTCTCTCTCTCTCTCTCTCGTAGGGTATTTTATAGGGTTTAAGATAATATCCATTGATGTATTCAGTTTGTATGAACCTCATGATGTATAGGAGCAATTCTAAATTTTTATAAATCAATATATGGTGTGTGGTTCTAGTTATTTATGTTCAAAAGTGTAAACCCTTATGTTCTTCATATTATTCTGGGTCAGATCTAGTTTTATTATGGTTATTTACAATGTTCATTCCCATTTATGATGCATTTGTGCATGGATCTAATACATACATACATATATATACATATATATATATATATCTCTTTTGTTTTTAGTGAATGTCTACGTTTTCATTCTTACAACTCATTATCCATAAATGATAGATCATTCTCATGAAGCTCACATAAAGGAGGGGCTCGGCACCTACGTGTGCCTCAAGTGAGCACCCAATGCACACTAGGTGATAGGCTAGCGCACTTGGGGTAGAAAGAAGGTATATGAAGAAATGACTACATTTTTGTTCCATTGTCTGGACCTATTTTTGAATTTGTTTTGAGAATGGGGTGTGATGATGGAGAAATTCACCTTGGATAACATCGAATCTTGGATTAAATGCATAGAGGATGATTTTTCTTAGAGGTTTAGTATTATATCTAAGTTTGATGCTTGATAATGGGTGGAGGAGAACCTGTATCACAAACTCTATGAGACATTCTTTTGTTGTTTCCTAGTAGAGTTATATGAATGGCTCTTAACATATGCATTAAGGATAGGTTGGTACTATATACCTTGTTTTTAGACCCAGAGGGAATATTAGTGGTTGCATGATGCTGATTTGACCTAGACCTTTGTTATTGATCACGGGTGGAGTAGAGTGCTGACTAGTTATACCTTGGAATACGTTATTTATATGTATTCTTGCCCAATGATTAATGAGTGAGAGTTATTGAGGGAGCCTTGAGGATCATTCTTGCATGTTATTCCACTGGATATCAAGATCTCAGTAATTACATTGAATTTGGAATCCTTTCACATGGTTGGGTAAACTCTTGCTATGCGGGGCACGCAAGTTGTCGTGTTATAGGATGGCAGATCTTGTGTAACGTATTTGGCATGACTATTACTATGATGACTTCCACTTTTGACATTGCAAATGTTGACATGTGATTTGTCTTAGGAAGGTGTATTCTTTTGACTTTTGGAAATCATGTTTGCAATGGATAAGTTATTATTGTTCAGAGATTCATTCTTGCTGAAATTTTGTTTACTTGGAAATGAAGTCATTCTACTCTATGAACTGTAAGTTGTGAACTGTACTATTGTTTTCATACTTATCTTATGTTAACAGAAAAACCTTGGATCAATTCCATTGATCCAAGGTATGCTTCAGTTCTTCTTATTGATCATCTTGATAACTGACTTTCTGGAATGAAAGGTAAAGTGGGACTGAGTTGTGTTTTGTTTATAAATTTAAAGGACCCGACTTCAGGTGTCCTTACTTTGCATCATGTTGTAAATGGTGAACTTGGACCTCCTTGATAAATATTTTATAATGTTGAATAGTGTGAGAGGATTAAGGGTCTATTACTGGGCTATTAAGGAAAATACCTTATCCTTAGTCGAGAATGTTTAATGCTACTCGGATTTAACCTAAGTTGTAATGTTCTATACTATGTTGATTCTAATCTAAGGTAATTCTGACCTACCTTAGACCTATTTCTAAACTACTAAGGTTTATATATTAACCTATGTTGGAATGTTTGATTACGGAAAAGTTTTGAAATGACCTAAGAACTAGGGTGGAAACCTAGCTAATGATAATCTAACCTAAACTAATACTAAGAAAAAGGGGATACCTAAGGGCTACATGGAAAGTGGTGAGTTGGTGGCAATGGTTTATAAGGAATTTATGAGAATTGATTTTGAATTTATTGAGCTCTAAACTACCAATTTTTGTGGAGGCATGAGAAATAGGGGATTTCTAGCTGGCATTATCTCTAAATGAATTCACATGCATATTTTGGATTTAAAAGAATCACCAAATTTGAATGGTTGTGGCATAAATAAAGAGGAGGGAAAGTGGAATTCATTGCATTAATGACCTCGGTTGTAGCAGAAGAAACCACTTAGGAGAATATGTAAGTGGATTTTGGGGAAGTTGTTTGATCATTTGTTCTTTTTGGTTTTGTCTCTACATGGGGGTTATGGTTCTTCAAACCAGCAATTCTATTTTCAATCCTTCATTATTTTTGGCATCTCTAAGTTATTTCTAAACCTGTGGAAGTATAAGAAGAAGCAGGAGGATTAGGTTGTTGACGTTGTTTTGGAAAAAGGAGATTGTGGAGGCTCGGCTGGAAATCTTCTGCAAATCAATAGGAAGCTCTATCAGGCATGATAGGCTCTTCTCATTAAGTTGTTCTGATTTTTACTAAACGTATTCATTAAAAGAAATATACTCTTGGAAACAAATGGGTTTTTATTTGTGATGTTATTTAGCATTCATGCTTGAATTGTTCACTGTATTTTTCTGATGAGGTTCATTGTTTGATGAAATTGAATCTGGGTTTGTTCCTTGATGAGTAAATGAGTGAATCATGCTTTAATTTCTACTGGAACTAGAATGTTTTTTTTGTTTGTACATTTGGAACAGAGGGGTTTTCTATTTGATAAGATAGGAATTGGGATGTTCTTTTTTAAAAATAAGGGAAGGTTAGAATTGGGCTATCTTTTGTTGATCTCGAGATGATTTATATCCCTTCTACTTATCCTATTCAAACTATGATCAAGTATTAAAGTCTGATTCAATGTTATGGAGATTTCATTCTAGTTTGGAAATAACAGTAAATAAGTTTACTCCTCCTGAGATTAATACATTTTGAATATGAGAACCCTGTTGGATTGTTAAGAAAGGAATTCATTTCAGAATTGTTCATCCTTGCTTGAAATCTGACAAAACATGATTTATCTTCTTCTAAGACTTTTGTGATGACATTGTTGTTTTCACACCTACACGTTATGAAATGATTTGTTAATGGCTTACCTGTTTCTAGGTTTGAATGAATCTCCTTGTTAAAAATCTGTTTGATGGAAGGGTTGGTAATTACCATGTTGTTGTGATTTTGGAAGGACTTATTAAATGATATGTATCTTTCTGGAATGACATTTTGTGCTTCAAGAGTGGCCTTATTGGTTCATCTTGTTGGATTACTAGTTCTTATCATTAGAATTTGATATTTAGGTGATGTTGTAGGAATGAAGTAGCTATATTTAACTTTGGATTAAGCTCAGTTTTGACTGTCCTAAGTAAATGGCTGGAACGGTTTTGACTTGATATTCATCTTTGAATTTGACTCTGAACACCTGTCTTGGGGTTATGTATTTTTCTATTCCTCATTGTGTTTGAATCTGGTTGGGTTCTTCCCTTTCTTACCGAAATTGTTCCTTTTATCAGTTGGGAATATGTGTTGACTTGACTATAAATCTTGTATTCATTTTCTGCAAAGGATGATTAAGCTTTATTTGTAGTGTCTGAAGCTAATAACGTTGGATGAATTTGAATGTTCAGTTGTTGATACTTCATGTATTGTGGCTAATTGAACTCATTTGAATACCTCCTTTTAGTTGTAGCTAATGTGCTATTGTGGTTGTTCTTGTTTTATGATTGAGAGAAACCCATCATTGATAGCTGACTTGCATGTTGAATTCTTATATTTTAATTATTTACCGATTAGTTCTAAGTTTTCAATATTTGATAAGAGTTTAAAGATCTCTTGATCGAGTTCCATATCAGTTCTTTTATTCTGATATGTTTTTCTTTTCTGGGAAAGAATAATGAGACCCTCACATTCATCCTTGTTGAATTTTCTCTCTCTTTCTTGAGTTGTTGAATACAATGTTGTTTTTGTTGAACTCTGATGGAAGACTTAAGTTTTTCTCCTTTTTCATCTGATTCAATTTCCCCTCATTTGTATTACTCCTGTATGGAGCTGAGTGGTTAATTGAAGGGTAAACCTATATTTATTCTCCTTGACTGATAATTTGAAATTGGATTTGATATTGGGTTAGTATCGGAAATAAGGGAACTCTTGCTTTAGGATGTTGTTGGTTCATCCTAAATTCCATCCTCAAAGATTGAATGAATTTGATCTTAGATATTATATGATGAATTAGGATAAAGTTGTGTATTGTGGTTCATTGCTTCTTTAAAATAATTCTATGTTTGGGAACTATTAGAGTTAGTATCTTTCTTTGAATTAGTTGCAAGAATCAAGAATGAACTATAAATATCTATAGTAAGAATGAGATAAGTAATTATGATGAATATTACTTATCTGATATAGTTCCTTATGAAATCATTGGCTGAAGAGCATTGATTATATCATGATCTTTACTTAATATAATGTGATTTATCACTTTATCCTTCCTTCCATGACTGTTATTTCTTCATGATGTATCTATCTGTAATGCTTTATTGTTTCATAAAAGCAGAGTTATTTTTATGAAATAGTTAGTTGAAAGCACATCATTTTAATGCTTAGTGCTTATCATGCTCAGTTCGATGAACTGACCCATGCTAGAAATTGTTGCAGATGGACTTCGTAAGTGAGAAAAGAAGACAAGTTATTTTATGATGCTTCTTATGTTTACCTAAAGGATGGATCTTTTATGAGGAATGATGATTCTTATTTAAATGTAATTGAAAAAGGGAAAATTTGTATTTCTTAATTGATTTTTGATGTTGTTTGACATGAAAGATGTCTGGAATGATTAGATTTGTAAAATGTGTATTTTACCTTGATGAATGGAAAAGGATTGAGAGTTATTTGTATTTGATGTGTCATTCTCTTGTGCATTCTGTAAAGAGAATTTGTAACTTATACTTATTCTCTCATAATTATATTTGTTTTGAACCTTTTCAGTTGGACTTAAAATGAAATAGGTGAAAAGGGAATTGATATTATATTCCTTAAATAAATGTAACTTATCAAGTTGGCATTCATAGCTGATCATTTAACTAAGTCATTATAGATATTAAATGATGATTACGAAAGTACAAACTCATTATGTTACTATTAGTGCAGAATCACTCCACCCCGAATGTCTATAACTAGATGGGTTGAGATAGAGAGATCTTTGGATTGAGGTTGGTTCCTATCCCTCTGTTTAGTTATACATAAACAAATTACAGAGGATCTATTATAAGTCTATTCTATCTACCAAGGAGATAGGGTTAGAGAGATGCAAGAAAATAAACCTAAGCTAACGAGGTGATACACCAAAGGAATGTTAGACACTCATTTTGTAGTTTAACACAGACCACATGAATGTAATACAAACAACATGCACAGATTACCAAATCATAATAAGAGATCATATAGATAATAAAAAATACATGAGAGGGTCAAGAAGCATCCACCAACATATATATTATTGTTCAGGAGTCGATACAATATATGCAGAGCCAAGAGGAAAAACTTGCATTACAACCTGAAGGAGAGGTTAGAAAAGCTCCAAAAATACTTATTTAAACAAAAGAAGAAGGGAGGGCATAAAACAGAAATGTCCAACACTTTTACAATGAGTCCTAACCCTTCCTTTATAGATTCAGCATAGAGGCAAGAAGGAGAAAAAGTGGGAAAAATAGTTCAAAGCTCAACCACTATCTTCAATTCCTTTCGTAAAATCCTCCCCAAATCTATTGTTCCTACATCAATTACTTGTTTGGCACCTTGAAGGAGGAGGAACAATGGATTAGATCAAATCTACGATCTAGTTGTTGGGGAAAATAGATCCTATATTAATGGCCCAAAGACATTTTTTCATTTTCTCCCCAGCTAACCTCTCCAAAATTAAAGTTTTAGATCTCCATGGTGTAGATGGGGCTGAGATCTTTCCAACGGTGCTAGATTTGTCATATTTTGAGCATTGAGTCAAGAGGTGTTCCCATTTGAAATTTGAATTGGGTCTATACAAAATGGTGGGAACTAGCTACCAAAATGGTCCCCCTTTTGAAACTAGAGACATGTAGGGCTGGTGCATGTCCTAGGGTAACCTTTGTATTCTACTTTTGGAGTTGTGTTGGGGTGACATGCAACTTCTTTCGTGGTTTGCTTAGTTTCTTCATGTTTTTGGTTAAGTCTTTTACTTAGAAGGGTCATATATCTTACCAGGGACACACGGAGGCCTGACGCTTGTTTGAAAACCTTCCCCTAATTTTTATCTTGAATTAGTGTCATGCTGATATTGTACACCCCTCGATGGCCTATCTCAATGCTTTGACTGTTCAACCCCGACCTGTCTCTTTATGAAACCAGATGCGTGGAGCATCAGCTCTCACTTAGAAACCTGCTCAATATTTTTCCTTTAAAGGAGCATTGGATTGACACGTGGAATCCTCTCTGCAGCTCTTGGATTTTTAAATGGCCTCTCTTACCTTTTTAGACCCTAAACAAATGGCGATCTGGCACTCATTCTCCATACTTAGTCAATTTTGGTCCCACTTTGTCCCGTTTTTCAACTTGGACTATGTGGCGAGCCCACGCTCATTTGGGCCTCTACTTTTGGATTCATCTTTGGAGATGTGCCGAGTTGACTCATGGAAGCTTTTGCTAGCACATCTATACTTAGTCTTTTCTTAGGCCCACCCTATCCGCCTTTTGACTTTTAGCTATTAAATCTACCCCTGCTTAGGCCTGGGACACATGGGGGCTTGGCGCTTGTTCAAGTCTCCCCTTGTGGATTCAAATTTGGAGATGCATCGTTTGGACACTTGGCAGTGTCCACTATCTCCTCCATACTTAGTTGTTTTTGGGCTCGTTCTGAACTGTTTTAGAGCCCAAAGACTTCAAACTTTTGTCATTCCTTCTCCTTTGAGCCTATGGCTTATTTAACACTGTCTTCTCCTTCCCTGATCCTGTTATTCCATTTCTAATCCTACCTATAATCTGTTTGTTAGATTTGAAACATTGATTCACTCGACGAAAATGTTTCTTGAATTTCTTCTTGCACGGGGTCATTTGATCTTTTGCAGGCCCCACCACTCCATTATAGAGTCCCTCTACAACCTATTTATAGGATTTGAATGTGATTTCTCTAGTTTCTTCTATGCGGGGTCATGGCTGATCATATTTTTCCAGGGGGAAAAATATGGATAATATTTACCTTGTACAATGTAATAGTTTGCAATGAATCCTAACTAATATAAGTCAAGAGGAAAGGAAAATATTCTGCAAGGATAAGCATTCCATTAAGACCTTTTGGGAATCATACCCAAATAATATTCAAAAGGAGGAAAGTATACTCCCTCTTATTAAATATTAATCGGAATGATGCAATTGAAAATAATAAATACATATACAATAAATAGACTTCATCTTAATGAAGTCTATTATAAAGGAATCTGAATCTGAATTCAATCATGCTTAAAATTGGTTAAGCTAAGTAAGTTAACCTTACATTGTTGGTATGCTTATTTTTTGTAAGTCTGAATCTTAAATTAAGATACTAAAGAATGAAACACAAACCTTTGGGGAAGGGGTTTAGATGCAGATCTATCTGCATGGAAATTGTAAATCATTTATGGCTAGCAACCTTAATGTTTAAAGAAATTAAAGATTCAAGTAGGGTTACTGAAATTAAATATTAATTAAGAAGATAAGTAAGTAATCAAATTCTTATTTGGATATGTATATCCAGATGAGACAATTCCATAGGATGTTGGCACATGCCAACTACAGTACCATGCCATCATGAAGACTTGGGTCTTCATGAGGGTACAGTGTTGTAGTTGACATGTCATAACACCCTTCAGAATTGGATCATCTAGATTTACATAAACTTGGACTTGACCTTAGTTATACTCTAGGTCAGGTTAGGAGCATGCTTTTGTATAGGGGTAACTCACGACGACTTAGGGTAACTAGGCACATGTAATCAACTTAGGTCGATTGAGTATGTCTATGTACCCTTAGTCACCATGAGTGGTTCTCTATACCAATCTATGTTGCTAACCTGGATTAGGGTTGAACCTTGGATAAGTGGACTAACAAGAGTCAATGAAGACCATTCTAGATAATAGATGAAGTGGGGTGAAGGACTTATTCTGTTTGATGAGTATGCCTTCTAGGAATATGAACATGAACAACATGTGAAAATATTTGGCTAAAGTATTGTAAGCTACTAGTTGCATTTTCCTATGTCACCTAGTTTAAGAAGAAGGATTTCAGATGAATATTGGTAACAAATATTTAGATAGGCCTCTTAAATAGAACACTTCAATACCTAGAAAAGGGTAAGAGAACCAAGTATACTTAGTATACAATACATTAAGTTAACATGAGAGATCGGTGGTTCACTGAGTCATGAAATGAGAGATCGGTAGTTCACCAAGTCATGAAATGAGAGATCGGTAGTTCTCTGAGTCATTTATAGCTACATATGGTTATTTGTTATGAGATTGATTGGCATGGAATGTGTGTTCTAAATTATGATTATTTAGAATAGAGAACATTATTAAAAAAATTCCCTTGTTTCTAAAGTCCTCAAATGGGAATGTTACATCTTGTGGTGAAAATGGAGAGAGAGGAGAGGCGGCTCAAGTATAATGAATATCGGGAGAGGGATTTGAAAATATAGTGTGAAGCTACATAAATGATGGATTTATGGAGGTAGACTTGGAGGTAAGGATTTGAGGTTCACACGAAGGACGTGGAATCTCGGCAGTCTAAGCTACCCCATGTTGGCAAGTATAGAAGAGAAACCCCTCAAAATTTGGAGAGAGCTGGTCATATGAAGAAAGGAGGAGAGTTGTAGGTGCGAATTTGAACCAACATGGAAACCAAACCCTTGTGCTTAGTTTTACAGTTCTTGAGACAAGTGTTGATAATCCTTTTGGTATTGGTATTGGTAGTCGAGTGATACCTAGGAGGTATAATTTTTCATTTTTTACATCTATGGCTGCATAGTCATTTCTTGTATTCAGAGGTATCTTGTCTGGTATGACATTTGGGTAAGGTGTGGGTTCACAAGGTTTGAGTATCACATCTAGAAGTGGCATGGGAAACACATATGAGAGTGGTGCAATATCACGAGACTATTAGCACACAAGTTTAGTGTGACGATGGGTTTGAAGGGCGCAATCGCTTAGCAGGGGCCCTTTCCTACTATAGGAGGAGGATCAGGTGGATCTGGAGGGATAGGAGCTAGAATATTTAATGGGTATAGTGGTAGAGGTAACACTAGAGGGAAACAATGTCCTAGATCTAGTGGAAAAGGTCCACAACACTATCAACAAGTATTTTATGAGATGTCACTCCACTTGATTAAAAGGGAATTGAGGATGTCATGAACATGTACACAAGTTTGAGTTTCTATGGCACATGAAGGGAATAACTTCTAAAGAGTGGAAAGAAAGTTATTTTGTAACCATGTTGCAAGCACGCACACATAATTGGTAATGGAAATATGATCCACACCATACAATGGTGGATTACATTGTGATGTGTAATGCCTTTTTGGCAGATTTCCACATACATGAGTATGAATAGAAAATCATCAATGCGTTGAAGGAGATTTAGCAAGGAATGGCAGAGAGTGTGTGGAGGTATGATGCACATTTCAAGACTCTCCTATCCAAGATATCTTATGACATTCAACCTTCACAACATGCTCAATAGTTCATTGGAGGAATGATCACACCATTCAGGAGGGTGCTTTCACAGAAGAATTTCATAGATCCGTGCAAGGCCTATAAGGGTTCCTTCATGCTGAGGTAGTAGGAAGAATTGATACATGAGTTAGTATGTTCCTAGAATCCTAGAGTATTGTAATGGTAAAGTAAATAGAAAAATATTCTACGAACTTGGCTCATGAGGCTCAAAGTGGGTTATGGTGTACCGATTGTGAACTAGAGGGTCATATAAAGATACATACCCACAAAGGTTGGTTCACGCCATATTCTTTGGACTATGATATTTTCCACAAATATCATGATTTAATTAGGTGTCTATTGATGCAACATGTGATCAGAAGATTGTATCTTTATATTGCAAGTTTTGCACCTCTACTACTCATGACACAAAGGATTGTAGATTGCTTTACTAGATACATGATGTTATTGATATCTTTTGGGGTGTGCTAGGCCAAGATTGTAAATAGTTCCAAGGATGAAGGCCATAGTTATGAAGGGCACATGGATAGATGAGGTTGAGGTAGAGGCTTTTGAGGAGGATTTAAAGGTCATGACAATCGCGAGGGTGGAAGGAGTGAATTCCCTCATGGAACATGCTATAACTATGGATCTTTTAAACATTACAAGCGTGATTTTCCTGATTTGTTGTAGTGCTCTTAGTGTGGGAAAAAACACAAGTATGAGGAATGCCCGGAATTGTTTGAGCACATGATCCGAAGCGGGGAAAAGGATAAGGGCACTAGGATGGTGAGTGTAAAGTGTGATGATCAATAGTTAATACCAAGGGTGGTGCATGAGTCGATTTAGAACTTATACTTGGTGATGACATGGACTAAGGCTACATGTCCTAGGGATATACCAAATTAGATACCACTGATTACAAGAGAAGAAGTGATACATGGGAAGTATTCGAACCCTATGCATCGAAGGAAGTTTATCAGAAACCATAGATAATATTTGAATCCTATAAGGAGAGATCCAATGCCTAAAGGAGAAGTCACGGTAGTTAGAGCAAAAGAAGAGCATTGAGGCTCCATAGAAAGATATAGATGAAGTCAAGGAAGTATGTAAGATGATGAGACAAGATAATATCATCCATTTTTAGGAGAGTGGGTGAGGGGAAAAGTACCAAGTCTTTGAAGGAGAGCACGAGAGGTAGGTTTTGCATGCTAATGTGCCTCCTCACAATCTTGAATATGATAAGGAGATTACCTTGAATGCATTTTTTTATGTATGGCTCCTAAGTAATAATATGATTGATATGGGCATGGAAGTTAAGTTTCTCACCTTGGACACATGGATTCAAATGGAAGGACCCCATTATATCCATCTTTAGATGTGTTATATATGGCTAAAAAGACAAAGGTAATGCCCATTGGTGTCTTAAAGGATGCTACTATCACTATCCAAGTGGTGAAATACATTAAAGACTTTGAATTCTTTGTGCTTACCGAGGAGGATAACTTTCCATTGTTACCTTGGCACCCTAGTGCTATAATAAAAATGTTGAATTATGTTTCAATAAGGGGTTTATAAGTTTTTAGAAAAATGAAGAATGTGTTATCATTTATTTGATGGAGGGAAATTCGGTGCCCATGTACAAATCCCTTGGGAGAAGAAGACCTAGATAGAATCTATGTGCACACTATCAGGGACCCTAAGGTTACGCAACTAACAAAAGAAGGAATTATTCAGTGGGAAGAAACTCAATCTATAAGTGATACAACTAGTGTGGCATGTGATAATTGGGTGCACAAGACATATGAGTTGGTTGGAAGGAAGTAAAAAGGTTCTATGAGGAGAGAAACAAAGGCGTGCTCGGTCGGGCGCTTAGGACGAAACTAATTTCTAAGTTACGTAGGGGATCTAACCATGATGTTTTCCTGTGAGTAATGTAGACCTAGTGGAGATGTGAGATCAAAAGGAGAAGTATGCTTAGATATAATTTTATTGGGACTGCAAAACATTAGTGGGAGACAAATTGAGATAACCTTATAGAGTGGTGTGAGGTGAGAATCATAATCTCTATTAGGTTTCTCTGAAGCAATGCACCTACTGCTATACAACAATATCATGGGAAGGAATCCACCTCATTTCATGTCCAAGAATATGCGAGGGCCTAGTCGGAAGGTGTGGAATCCTTTCCTCCATATTTATGGGTGCATAAGCTTTACTCTACCTTAGAAGGCTACACGCATGCATGGTACATTCATTTAGAGTTGTGTTGTTAGATAGGAAACTGGTAGGAGTTACAACTATTCTCCTTTAATCTTTTGAGTATCGAAGTACTAACCCATCATTGGATAAGGTGTTACAGGTTGTTAAGCATCTAACTATGGTAGATAGTTCCATGGCGGAGGATAGAATCTTTGGAGTTATTAGGATAACATAACTTAGAAGTGCACTTTGATGAGGAAGAATCGGAGGATGTACAAATTAAGCATGCATGCATGGTGAACAAGAAAGGAAATTTTATCTACATGATATATGGTGAAGAGGTGGAAAACTTTGATGTTAACCATACTTTTAGTATGCACGAGGTTGTGGATAGTGCTTTGATGAGAAAGTGCGCGCTTACCAAAAACCCCTAAAAACCAAGAAGGTTAACATTATCTTAGAGGTGGAACCTAAGGAAGCTACTATTGGGGATTACTATACATACAAAGAGGTTTAAAAGATTATTGATATTTTGTGTGAATTTTAGAATTTGTTTCCACATGGGTACCATGAGCTTAAAGGAGTTCATAAATCTTTGGGAGAAAGGAAGATCAAGCTAAAGAAAACTTGCACCTAATTTGGAAGAGACCTTATCGAATAAATCTGAATCTGCAAGTCGGGGTTAATGACGATATTGAAAATATGATCACATCGGGCATCATTAAGGCTATTGAGGAATCGAGTGGATAAGTCGATGGTCATGAGCATTAAGAAGGATGGGAGGAGAAGGATTTTCATTGATTATAGGGATTTAAATGCAATGTGTGTCATTGATCCTTTTCCAACCCCCTTCACTTTGAATAGATCCTGGAAGGAGTAAATGGGCATGAGATCTATTCTTTCATAGCGAATTCTCGGGATATCATCATTTTAAAATTGCAAAGGAGGACCTAGAAAAGAAACATTTTTCCACTCAATGGGGAATTTTTTTATATAGTCATTTTATTTGGATTGAAGAATGTGCCTCTTGTGCTTTTGCACATTGTGGTTTAGGTGTTTCAGGAATTCATCCATAAGTTTTGCAAGTGTACTGGATGATTAGATGGTATATGGATTAGTGAAGGACCATTGTAATAATATGAGATTGATGCTTAAGAGATGTAGGCAAAGTTGAGTATATCTCTCAAAATTAATAAATGTGTCTTATCGCTAGTCAATTTGGCACCCGTTGGGACACATCTTTTGTAAAGAATTCTTGCTAGTGGATCTTGCCAAAATTATCATTACTGTGGGATTAGGGATCCTACCACTTAGAGAGTGGTGTGAAAATTCCTTGGGCATACTTGGTATTACAAGAAATTTATCAAGGGATATGCCAAGGTCGTTCACCATTAGAGGATATACCAAAGCACAAAAGTACATTTCATTGGATAAAGGCACAACATATGGCATTTCACACATTGAAGAATAGGCTTATCACTTTGCACCCATATTACTTTTTCCCTCTTGGGATAATCCTTTTCACATGCATGTTAATGCATCTGGCATGATGATTGGAGTATTCTTAGAACAACCTGGAGAGGGAATTGTTGACCATCCCTTGTGCTTTGCTAGTAGGAAGCTAACCCAAGTAGAATAGAATTATACTACTAAAAGTGTAAGGAATTATCAATGATCTATGCCAATGCGCAAATTAGGAAGTATTTTCTAGTAATGCATTTTATCTTTTACACAGACCACATGGCATTAAATTACTTAATGAACAAGCTCGTCTTGCAAGGGCACATATGTAGGTGGGATTTATTGTTTCAGGAGTTTGAGTTTACGGTTGTTTTAAAACTAGGTAAGAGTAATTTGTGTCTGAAAACTTGTCAAGGATTGACTCAGGAGAGGATGCACAAAGCATTGAGGATACAATTCTAGATGCACAACTATTTAGATTATAGTGTGTGCCCTCGAATTTATAAGATATTGTTGTGTTCTTAAGAACATGTGTGGCACCAGAAGGGATGAAGGAATTATAAAGGAAAGCGATTAGCCATATGCGTCGCGCCCTATATGTTAATTGGTGGAGACTTATACAAGTTGGTTTGTGATGAGGTTTTGCACCAGTGTGTGCTAGAGCATAAGTGCACTACAATCATGGAAGAGGCTCATGGTGGAATTGCAAGAGGAAACTATGTGGGGAATGCGATTGTGTACAATATCCTCTTAGTTGGCCTTTAGTGGGAGACAATTTACAAGGATTGTATTGAATATTGTAAGGCTGTGATCATTTCTAGTGCCTTAGTAAGCCAGGAAAAAGGGATGAAATTCCATTGAGACCAATATCTAGTGCTAAACCATTCAAGAAATGGGAAATTGACTTTGTAGGCCCTATTTCACCTGTTGTGTGAAGGACAAGTTCATGGTACATCATTACTTGCATTGATTATCTAACACGGTGGGTAGAGGAAATGCCTATGAGGGATTACACGATGACCACATCAAACATATTCTTATGGGAAAATATAATTAGCAGGTATGGGTGCCCTCATAGTTTGACTAGTGACTGAGGTACTAATTTTTGAATGAGACAAACAAGATTTTATTGGAAGATTTTATGGTGGCTCATCAAAAGACTACTCCTCATCACCCTCAGGCTAATGGGAATACTGAGGTATTTAACAAGATATTTACTCTAATGTTGACCAATATTTTTGATGTTTGGAGACAATACTAGAATGAAAATTCTCGACCATGCTAGGGAATATAGAACACCTTATAAAAGATTAAACAAAGTGACAATGTTTCAAATGATGTTTGACACCGAATTTGTTTTTTTGGTAGAGTTCATGCTACCCTCTCTACATATTGAAAGCATAGGAGGATTTGTCGATGAACGGGCATTGCAAGAGCATATTGACAAGTTAATGTATTTGGATGAAAGATGATCAATGGCTATATGGATTCAGAAGACTAGGAAGGTGAGACAAAAGGCCTGACATGATCATCACATAAAGAGTAAATAATTTGAGGTTGGGAAGATGGTTTTACTATATGATTCTAAGTTCCTACGCCATCATGGGAAGCTTAAGGTCCATTATTTGGCACCATATTATATTACCCATATACTTGATTTAGGCTCTTGCCAACAATAGTATTGGATAGAATGCTACTTCGGGGTATTTGAATGGAATTAAGTTGAAGCACTACTATAAATAAGGCTGTTACGTGTTTGTAAATAAGGTAGTATTTTAAGTTAGCGTAGGATTTCCCTTAATGCATTCTCCTTTCTTTTTTTTTCCTTTCTCATTGCTTTGTTCCTTTTGGTTTGTTTTGGGTGCATATGTGCACTAGTGGCTAATTACATTATAAAGGTGTTCTACGGAAATGAATGCACATATTTTTAGTGTGGGGTGGAACATAAAGGGAAATCGATTAGGATGTGGTAAGAGTTGGAGGAAGTGTGTGCAAAATTTTTGAAGTAGTTTCCCAGTTGTGAAGACAAAAGCGCGTGGGTTAAGAAATAGTGCATGTAGCAGAGGTGATCACTACAAGAGATTGGTGTTAAAATGATTTTATAAAACCACATAGAAGGATAAAAAGCATAGGAGCAACATGAGGTAGGAGGAGGAAAGAACTTTGTCCAAGTCATAGAGAAATAATTTACTTCGGTAAAAGGGAGAAAGTACAAAGAGTTTTGTGGTCCGGGTAGTTGCCCACTAGAAGGTTGCGAAGTGTTTACGTAGGTTTGTGCGTGGAAGAAAAGAATTGGATAGAATGTGTGGAGCGATAGGATTGAAAAAATATGACTTTAATTTTTTTAACATTGGTAGGTGGCATCGGGGTTTTTGTGGAAAAAGAAAAAAGCTATAAATAGAAGGTTGGGGGAGAAGTATTATTTCACCTTGTGTTTTGTTATCGAAGAAGTTCTTATGATCTAAGGAAATTCTTGTGAAGAAATTGTGAAGAGTAGTGTGTGGAGTTGAAGAAATCGAAGGACTTGTGAACCAGTGTGGAAGCAAAGTACATGGGCATATACGAGAGGAGTTTGTTTGTGGGTTCCCATGGGTGGATACATTGTCTTATGGAAAGGAAGTGCTCCAACTTTTCTTACACAAGAAATATGTGTGATCAATGCTAACGTTATAATTTCTTTATATATATATATATATATATATATATGTATGTATGTATGTATGTATGTATGTATATACATATATATATTACAAAAGGGCATTTGCAAAGTTTAAATTAATTAAGTAACTACTATTGGAGATTTATTAACTATTGTATAAATAGGGAAAATATGATCTAAATCTAGTTGTATGGTTCTAAACCTAACACTTGAACCTATTTCTTGAGAAGCTAGGTGTGGGCATTACTCTATGTATTGAAATCTTTGTATAATACATAATAAATTGTATGAAGCATAAAGGCATATTAAGGGAATGCATCCAAATTTTCTAGCTCATTAGATATTGTAGGTTATTTGAAATATCATTACCAAATCAAAGGTTGGCCAATTTAATAATTAGGTGAGTTGGCACTCCACCACCAAAGTGTTTATACCTGAATTATTTCATTCTTTATTTATTGATCCTGCCAACTGAGTTTGAGGGAAATATTACAGCTTAACTAAATTTAAAAGTGCTTGCATGGCATGAGGAGGGACTTTGCTAAAATGTTGGAAGCTAAAATGGCTGGTTTGATAAACTTGGTGGCAAGCTCCATTAACTATTGCATTGATGACATTTAATACGCATTAAAATTCCCACCTTCCTCGGGCTATGCATGGATGGATTGGGGAAAATAAGGTGGTTTGTGGTATTGATTCACTCCATTCCAAGTTTTTCGCAGAAGCTCTGCATGCAAATAAAATTGAACTGTAAGTTACTATTAGATTACATGGGGAAAACAACAGTCAAATCAATTGGACAACAAGTTTCCCAAGATCAATAAATATTAAGGAAGAAATGTCTTTTGATGGGAGGAAGGAATACGATTCAAAATTTTGGGTATTTTTGAAGAATCTTGAGAGCATTGCAAGGAAAGAAAGGCACAAGTAACATGCATTATATGCTCTAAAATTTTATAACTCCATGCTCCATTAAGTAATTTCACAAAAGAACATTACTTGAGTAAAATCTGTGTTTTTAATTTTAGATATGTTGAATCGATTTGTTTTAGTTCAAGATAATGAGTTATCATTGGTTTTAGATGTATGTTGTTTTGATAATGATTTGTTAGGTGTATGCTTGAATGATGTTTATTCGGTTAAGAAATAAGTGTTTCTCGATAGTAAATAGTGTTGTGACTATAATGATTTTTATATCCCAACTTTATATGTCGGTGTTATGTGGAACTCTTATAACAAGCTGTGTTTTTGCATATAGTAATATTATAAAACTCTATTTAAGATCTACCCATCTCCTCAAGACTTTGAATGGTAATTTAACAGGATATGGTAGAAAAATGGAAGTTGGTTTTTGTGTGTTTATGAGTTGTAGATGACCTTCCAATTCAATTCATTCATAGATTGATAAAACATTGGTTTACTCTTTTAAAATATTTTATTTCGTGGAATATTGCTATATCTGTGATGCATCGATTGTTTAATTAGTCAACCAGGTTTGAGATTAGTAATTAAACAGTGTTGAAGAAAACCAACTAGCCTCAATGTTTAAATTCGAGCTTGTATGGAATCAGGGCAATTTTAATTAATCTATGGTCTATCTCTTCATGTAATGAATTGGGCAACCTTGAATGGAAGTAAGGAATCCAACTCCAAGAGCTACACATGGTGGTTTGACTTAATATTGTGCTATCTATCATATAAGTAACTTGATCTCCTAGAAGAGTTTCCATTAGACCTTGTGGTTAAAAAATGTGGCATAGTTCCTTTCATTGGGTACGTATTATCTCAACGTATGAGCTAGTATTATTAGTTATGTTTGATTCTAAAATCTGCATGCTCTCGACTATGTTTGCTAAGTTATTGATTAACCTTCTTCATGGATCAAACCACCTGTAATGGAGATTTGATGGATATTTAACTCCGGAAATGAACTTCCATTTAACATCTACAAGGAGGCTTAGGAAAATGATATGGAATGAATCCCTAAGTTTATATGATTCTTTTTGAGATGTTCAGTTATATCTAAAGATGGTTTTGTGTTTCAAATGTTTGAATTTGAGTAATTAAGCATGATTAGGGAATAAAGTTAAGCGTGATAAAAATTATTTTGACATCTGGATTATAAAATTTGGGGATATTTCTCCTTGTAGTAATCGATATTGAACAAAGCTTGATTATCTTAATGACCATACTATTTCCTTTGTTGAAAATATGGTTGCATAAAGTATGAGTTGAAAACCCATTTAGAGTCATAACATTTTTAGCATTACACTCCTCTTATGGATGTGTGTTGGTTTTTCAATTAAGCGAGATCATATAAACATGAATAATTCTTGACGGGTTATATGTTTTTTTTCAATTCACCTGGAAGTTTGAGTCTTTTAATCTTATCAAATCGAAAGCCTTTCCCTTAGGGACTATGGTGTTTTCTTGATATCTAAAATGTTCCTTATTAATTTATTTAGAGTACGTCATGAATATAGTTTGTTATACACTAACCTCATTCGGTGGAATCGGTTAGTATTTCATTTCATTACTCTAATAAAGTCCTTGACTTAGTGCGGATTAATGGTACCTTTTATTTGAATTTTATTTTAATAAAATTCATGATATAATGAACATCCAATTAGACTAATTGTATTTATTATAGTTGTGTCTATCATGACCCCTTTTTCTTAAAACAACATGAAAATAGAGTAGTGTTTAATAGGTATTGATATGTTGATAACAATGCTGAAATGTGGGATTATGTCTCCATTTTCCTAAACTTGGAATGTTCAATTAAGTTAGTATGTTGAGAAAATAATTGGCTATGTAACTTTTTGCTTAAACTTATCTCTTTGCATTTAGCATGATGCTAAGATTGATCTATCATGTTGTAGGTTAAGCATGGATTATCTTACCTTTTATTAAAAATTCTTGAGTCTTGACATGAATTCTTAGACCTTAATTGACCTACGGTGATGTTATGAAACCCTTTGTTGGTTTTGTTGAGTATGACTAGAGAGATTGCTTGACTATGATACTTGATGTACATATGATTACTAAATTGTTGAGTAAATAATTTTAGGCATGAAAATATGGGATTGCATGACTGAAATCATGTTACTCTTATAGCTGTTTGTTGAAAAATAATGATTCTCATGTTTATTTTACAACTAGGGTGACTGGTTATAAATGAATGAATAAGTTGTATTTACATGTAAGAATGAAATTTAGTTCTTTCATGGCTCATTATATTGATTTCTCTTGACATGTTATTGAAGGGATTTCTTACCTTCTTAAGATCGTAATATTAATTCATAAAAATAATTAGAGTTCTTTTTATTAAATAATTAAATAGAGTATGTGTTATGATGATTTTGTGATTAGCATGCTCAATTCATGTGAACTGACTTGTGATAAAAATTTTGCAGATAAACGTTGAGAAATGAGGGTGAAGTATTTATTTTTGTATATTCTTTTTATCAATGAATTCTTAAGATATGATTGTCTTTGAATGTTCCTAAATTAAATACATCTTGAAAATGAAAAATACCTTGTCATTTAATGTAATTGTTTTTTAATCATTGGAATGGAAGAATTTGGTGAAGCCTATAAACATGAATTGTACTCATTTCTTGAATGAATTAAAGTCTGATTTTTGTTGTAATGTAATATTTTATAAGTGATTGAATAGAAAATGATGAGTTATGAGTCGGAAATTTATCAAGATAGATATTTAGTATCTTCAATACTACTAATTAAGCATTAGTATAAATCAAGTAGTAAGTGCCACGCACAACATATGTGTGAATGCTAGGGAATAGATAACAAACTATGAGTGGAATGTTACTTAAGAATATTATGTTTTAATGAACCATATGTTAAGCATACTTGAAAATAGTTAAGGTTACTAGTGGGTAATTGCCTCATTATAAAATGCATTATATCAACCTTCTTGTATAATTGTGTTAAGTTCTGAAAGGTTCTAAATAGGATGTACTTACCAATGAGAATTTCCTAGTAATAATATTGACTATCTTAAATGGCTGCTACTAAGAAAGCAATTGGATGTTCAAGAAACCATAGTAAGGTTATGATAAGCGGGTATATTCGTGCTTTATCCGATATATCAACTTAGGTGAGTCTAAATCAGATAAAAAAATGAACGCTCTTGATTAAGTTGCAACTAAGAAAAGTGAAGTGCTTATGCTTAATTATTTATTAGTTTCGATAGTCTATGGTACTTGATAAAAAGTATGATTCATACCTTAATACTTAGATTTATGCAAGTACATATCCCTAGAATATGAAATAAAGGAACATGGGCCTAAATGTTTAAGCTAGGACAATTTTTAAACTGTAATAATGATCATGGACCTTGATAGCATCATTTCCTATTAATGGTTAACTTAGGTATGAGATCCAGAAAGGTAATTAAGTGTTATGGAGATTGAGGTCCTAGGATCAACTTAATCCGGACCTTAGGTACAACCCATTCATGGAGAAGGTGTCATAAGGCCTAGGTTGTTCTTCAATGATTAATAATTACCTTGAAAACATTAAACACAATGCACTAATATAGGATTCTAGGCAAGTGAACTCACTGCATATGCTACCCGATTGTATCCCCTTGGTGATGGTTGTTCCCATTAGGATAATATTTTTTAGCAATTGTAATGAGTTATTTCATTAAGAGACTGGATTGTAGTATGGTGTTGCTTTAAGTACAAAACTTGAAAGAGATACAATGTCAAATTGGACCTCCTGGATACACGCCCTTATATCAACTTATGATGGCTATAGGAAGGGAAGTGGTCTAGTAGCAAGGTGAATTGTTATGAAGACACTTACTTTCCCATAGGCATCATAAAATGACATAGAGGTACGTCTTCATGTAGGATAATCTACATTTGTAACTTGTTCAAGAATTTTAGTTGTTTACAACATCTACATTTGTGAATCCATATAAATGAATAAGTGATTAAGGTGAAACAACAATTTCCTGATGACAAGTGTGTCATCATGGAATTGAGCATGACATACATGACTCATAAACTTTACATAAAGTGGTGTAAACTACTGATTACACTGTCGATATTTCACTATGATCTAAGTTGTTATATGCCTGTGGAATTCATAGGTGAA